>JAJJWW010018130.1:0-278631 GCA_023531295.1 Papaver armeniacum | reverse complement strand
TCATATCCAACATAAATACTTAATCGTCTTTGGGAATCCATCTTAGTACGCTGTGGGGGCGTGATAGGCACGTATACAGCACAACCAAAAATGCGTAAATGTGAAATATCAGGCTCATATCCAGTTACCAACTGGTACATATAAAATGGTTGGCTAACAGTGGGTCTAAAGCGAATAAGTAAAGTTGCATGCAATATGGCGTACTCCCAAGCAGTAATAGGCAGGTTGGAACGCATAACCAATGCCCTAGCTATCAACTGTAACCTTTTGATGGTAGCTTATGCGAGACCATTTTGAGTGTGTACATGGGGTACGGGAAACTCTACGTCAATTCCGATTGACATACAGAAATCATCAAATCCTTTAGATGTAAATTCTCCAGCATTATCAAGTTTGATAGACTTGATTGGGTAATCGGGATGGTGAGCCCTGAAACATATAACTTGTGCTAAGAGCTCTGCGAAGGCAGTATTTCTTGTGGACAATAATGGGACGTGTGACCAGCGGGTCGAAGCATCTACCATAACCATAAAATACCTGAATGGTCTGCATTCTTGATGTATAGGTCCACAAATATCACCTTGTATTCTTTGTAAAAATGGCATGTTTTGTTTTGTATCTTTAGCATAGGATGGTCTCGCTCCTGTCTTTGCTAAAGAACAAGCTTTACAAAATGAGTGGTGTGTGAAAAAGCGGGGGTACAACAACCACACCCAACAATTCATTTGGAAATCTGAATAGACAAACTCCAATATACTTTTAAGAGAATCAACTAGACAGTTAGACTCAATCTAAAGAAAATTATATCCAAGAGTTTTATATCTCTATCTCTCAATTCAATCTGCAATCAGCAAATAGGAATTTGCGAGCCCAATTGAATATAAGAGAAATAACTTGAACGGTACTAAAGACCAATGTTCAAGGATCAATCAATATCAATCAACAACCAAAGGTTGGATTTCCCAATTGATCGATTCAACGCACAACCTGTGATATTTCAATTATATAACAAAATATAATGCGGAAAAGAAATAACACAGACACCAGAAGTTTTGTTAACGAGGAAACCGCAAATGCAGAAAAACCCGTGGACCTAGTCCAGATTGGAACACCACACTGTATTAAGCTGCTACATACACTAGCCTACTACCAATGAACTTCGGACTGGACTGTAGTTGAACCCTAACCAATCTCACACTGATTCAAGGTACAGTTTCGCTCCTTACGTCTCTGATCCCAGCAGGATACTACGCACTTGATTCCCTTAGATGATCTCACCCGCAACCAAGAGTTGTTACGACCCAAAGTCGAAGACTTGATAAACAAATCTGTCTCACATAGAAAAGTCTATAGGAATAGATAAATCTATCTCCCACATAAATACCTATGAGTTTTATTCCATCTTTTGATAAATCAAGGTGAGCAGGAACCAATTGATAACCCGGACTTATATTCCCGAAGAACAACCTAGTATTATAAATCACCTCATAATAATCTTAATCGTATGGTAGCGAAACAAGATATTGTGGAATTACAAACGATGAGACGAAGATGTTTATGATTACTTTTTATCTTGCCTATCAGAGAATAAATCTCGAGCCAATCTTAAAGAAGATCGTACCCAAACACGATAGAAGATGCAAGATCATATCACGCAACTACGGAGAAAATAGTTGGGTCTGGCTTCACAATCCCAATGAAGTCTTCAAGTCGTTAACCTACAGGGTTTCGTGAAAAACCTAAGGTTAATGGAGAATCGACTCTAGCTTATGCAACTAGTATCACACAGGAGGTCTAGTGATTAGGTTTCCCAGTTGCTAGAGTTCTTATATAGTTTTCAAATCAGGGTTTGCAATCTAAGTTACCTTGGTAACAAAGCATTCAATAATCATCGTTAGATAAAAACCTGATTAGTTTCAAGCTAATATCTTTCAACCGTTAAATCGAACTTAGCTTGTTACACACAAATGAAATGTACCTTCATTTAGGTTTATGTAGCCGTACCTAAACGTGTACACCATGTTGGCTCAATAATAGTTAACCAAGGTTAGCCATATGAATACTCTCTTATCAACCTTATTCATCTTAACCATAACTAGTTCAAATGACTCAAATGAAACTAGTTAAAGAGTTGTTCAATTGCTATATTCTCGTAGAAGTATACAGGAACACAATTGAAGCAAAATCGGTTTGATTCACTCGAATCAATTTATGAACATTATAGCCACGGTTTGCAAAGAATGCATTCCTTAATATATAAATGTATTAGTTCATGAACTAAACCGATTTTAGAACTTTAACCTTCAAGTATGCGAACAGGTACGCATACTTGAAATACCCGGACTGAAATTGGGTTTCGCCAGTACGCGAACAGGTATGCATACCACCAATCCTAGCATAAAATCTCGGACATGAACCTTACACCTGTACGCGTACGGGTGCGCATACTTAGGTTCCCGGACTTCTCAAACCAACAAGTACGCATACGTGTACGCATACTATGGTTCCCGGACATGGACAACATATGTGCAAGAGTACACAACATGTCACGATTCAATAATGGTTAAGTGTTCTAAACTCTTTATATCAATCATTGAAACTTTCTTAGAGGATGACAATAGCCGTTTTCACACACTATTAGCATCAAAGCAGTTTTCAAGTTATTGAAATAATCATAACGAAACATTCCAAGTCTACACCAAATGATTTTATCACACAAACCATGTAAGATGTTACTCGAAGATTTTCACATGATCAAGATGAACTTGGTCGAAGAGAAAGCTTGCCAACACATATTCCGAGAAATAAGTAAACGAGTTAAACTCAACTCGAAATCTCAAATGTGTATAATAGAAAACTATATCGTAACACGACTTATGTCTCAATATATGAGATAGAGTAGAAATAGACTTTCCAAGTAATAGATGAGTTTCAGTCTCCACGTACCATTTTTTTGATGAAGTTCCACAAGCTCGTCTTAGTAGTTCTTCGTCTTCAATGATAAACGCCGTGAAGTCTAATGCTCAACTACACACTCTATCCTAGTCCGAGACATCTATAAGTAGACTAGAAATCAAGACTTATAGTTTTGATCACTAACATTGACAAACAAGCTTGAGATAGCAACGCTTGCGAGTTCTACCAAGTAGTGCTCTAACAGTGTGCTTTTGACAAAGTCCACGAAGTAGAATGAGAGATAGGTTGCACATCAGTTGCTTTAGATGGCAGAGGTTGGCAGACGTTGTTACTTTGCATTGTAATTGTTTTTTGTCCCATTTTACTTTTCACTCAAAATAAAGGATGTCCGCGTGAGGTCTTTAAAACACGGATCATCATATCACGACCTGAGTGCCCCAAGCAGTCGTGCCAAAGCTTGTATAAGTCACTGTTCAACAGTTCATCGTTGGTAAAAACATGTGATTCAATAATCCGAATACTAGTAGTGTACAAACCACTATAGTGACTCATTAACTTCTCTAAAATGTGTTTTCTTCCACATGTATTAGAGATAATATTTATATATTCAATTTCATTTTCACAGTGAGTTTCCAAATGATAACCATTTGCACGGATATCTTTGAAGCTCAACAAGGTACGTTTAGCTCTTGGTGCATATAGAGCTTCTGTGACTTTAATAATTGTGCCATTTGGCAATGAGAATTGAGAATTACCTCGTCCAATGATCACTTGTGATGATCCAACCATCGTAGTCACAGAGGATTTATAAGGAATTAAGTCAACAAATAATTGCATATTTCTTAAAATAGTGTGTGTGGTGCCACTATCAGCTAGGTACTCAATCTCATCTGAGGATGACATTCCTACAATTAAATGGTACTTCAGAGAATTCGGTCACATAATTCAATCATGCAATAGATTATCACAGAAAAAATTAAATCCATCTTGTGAAAGTAGAAAATAGACAAGGAGACACAAAGTAGAGGGAAAAAGGAGAGAGAGAAATTATATTAATGTGTGTATAGAATACAATGTTTAAGCCTTTATTTATATACATAGAAGACTTGGTGTCCAAGATATGTAAACCCTAAACATAGAAACAAAGGGCATCTTAGTAAATAAACTTGGTTTATAACACTCCCCCTGATGACCACTGTGGCTAAGTCATTACAAACATATCAGGAAAACTCAAAAGAGAAAAAACTGAAATTGCACAAGCATGTAAGACTTGAAACAATGTTGGACACGCATATGTTGCCTCGTTAAAACCCTGACAAGGAAAAACCCAGTGGGATAAAACCTTGACTAAGGAAAAAGAGTACAACGCGATAAAGTCCAGTGAATGCACCTTAATTTGATGACGGTGCTCCCCCTGATAAATACTTCAGTCAAATCTTGGCGTGCAAACCTTTGAGTCGAGACTTTCCAATTTGAAGAACGAAATTCTTGATTGCAGAAGACTATGTGCTTTCATGAAGATGTCGGATAGTTGATGAAGTCTTATTTTGTGTTCCACAGGCATATTGTCTTCGATTAATACTTTACGAAGTCTATATTCTTCTTCAACACATTGAGAACTTTTGTCATGGATTGCTAGCTTCCCTAGATGATTTGCAGAAGTTGTTGATTTAGTTTCTTCAACAAAGTGCCAAGATATGAATACATTATCATACGTGAACAGATATCGTATATGTAAGAAGGAAATCCAAATTCTTAGGAGATGATTAAATTGTTTTGGTTTAACCAAATGTGGGCATCCACTAAATAACCAAAATACAACTCCCCCTTGGATGACCATCGTGTTGAATTAAATTGCCTCACTAAAACCTTGCCATTAAAAACCCAGCGAGAAAAAAATATGGACGAAGGAAAAAGATCACAAATATCAACATTTCGAAAAAATAAATAAAAATAATAATAATTCAACGTCAACGAGATGTTGCCTCATTAAAACCTTGTCAGGAAAACCACATGGGACAAAACCTGAAACGAAGGAAAAAAAGTACAACTTTTGACGTATTTATGGATGCTAGCCCATATTGAGTTTGATAGAAAGAAAGAAAGCATCAAAATAATAACTCTAGTATATATCAAATACGAGTTTAAGCTAGCATAATTCTAACTGCATATTTAAGAAAGAAAATAGAATTTATGCTGCTAAAGCATGGATTTTGATGCTTTTAAGGACTCCTCAAGAGATCTATAAAGTTGATATCATCAACTAATTAATCCGGATTTTTGGTTTTGTACCAAATTTCTAAAAACACATAAAGGATTGTTAAAACTGACAAAACGAGTCAGGTGGCTGCCTGAATATAATTTGAATCCTACAAGGATTGCAAATTTGAATATGTTCCTTGATCACATCTCTTGTGTGAATGCAATATGAATCCTTTGAGGACTACCATTCCAAATGCATCAAATAAGGAGAACAAAAATTATTTAGTCAATCCTAGGGTCTGAGCAAAAATAAAAACCCTCAAATCGTTTTTACAACGAATATATTTGTCGTATAACGCATTTATGACTACACCAACCTATAATTAATAGGCTGGTAAATTTAAAAGGTGTTGGATCCAAAATCGCGTTAATGGAGAAATTAATCCAATCTAATTTGGATTGTATGCCAACCAATCACATATGTCGATATTCCTCGGCAGAGGGGTTCAAAACCACCACCATTTATTTCAGTAACTACTTAAAATGAATATTTGACAACATATTAACTAGTCACGACCCCACACAATTCTCAAGCGTATGCATATATTGAAAAAATCTCAGAATTACTGGTACCAGCGCCCGCGAGCATTATAATCTCCTCATCTTCAAGTGAGAAGATATTATATTTGAGAATGTGGATTTGGTTGACTCACTTCGAGCATTACCTGCAGCCTCTTATGAAATGCTACTTATTTGATGACTGGATTTCCTCTTAAAGAGGCAAACGCTTATGTAAAAGCAAATGAGACATTTCACGCCTAGTGAATAGTAGCCTTTTCCAATTTGACCATGATGGGAGAGAAAATGATATAACATTCAAGTTAATTAACACCAACTTTTGTTGGTAGTGTATAGTCTCCCCATGATTATGGCGAAAATATTTTCATCTAATAAAAATGAAAATAAATTTCGTAAAGTATTATCCGATTAAATCGAGGACATATACTCATAATAATTTATGGATGTTAAGAATACCAGGTTGCACTGTAGATACTGACTCCAAGAGCCATAAAGAAAATTGTCCCAAATTGTAATCTACTGGAGATACAAATTGAATATCAACCATAGATTTTACTGGTTACAACAATACAAATAAAATAAATCTCCAGAAAAATAAAAATCGTGACCTATAGGGCCAATGAGATAATCAAAATGTAATTATAGACACTTTTGGTATGAAAAGAAATTTATTTAAAGATCAATTTAGTCACTACAAAGACTAATGATATAGGCTAACAAGCCGGGTGTGCACCCTTTGATCTTTTGTGTCCGACCGCATTCCAACTATAAGTTGAATGGTCCAAAATTTTAGAGATCATAGCAGGAAGAAAAATTAAAATTGCTCGATATCCCTCAAGAATGCAACAATTTTTTCATGGGCTATTTGGTTTTTGGTACTTCCATTTTGTCCAACATTAGTCTTTGGTCTAACTTTTGTCCAACTTAGTGTTTGGTACTTGGAAATGACGTTGACCAGCGTTGACTGACCAGGACCAGGTTTTAATTAATTTTGTATAATTTAAATACTGAGTTTATAAATGTACCCCTGAAATCCAACGGTTATAAGAAAAGCAATTAGTGTATGGTCCCGATGTAAGATATATCAATTAACCCTAATCTTATAATTTTCTTCCTCTATTCTGAAGAACACGGCTCAGATTAATTTCTCTTTACTCGGCCAAAACTTCATTTAAACCCCATTCCATACAAAATCAAAATCAACGGCAATCACCTTAATTCACCACTTATTTCTACTGTGATTTCGAATTCAAAGCTAACCCACGTCTCATACTTTTTCATTGATTTTCAGCAGTCATTAATATCCACCCGTTATCCATAAGAATCAACAGCAGCAAGCTAGTTCATTTTCTTTAGATGTACGGACAGAGAACAAGAAATAAGGATGTACAACAAACTTCATTTAAACTTCTTAATACATCACCAGTATTAACAGCATCAGATCCCTTTTTTCATATGAGTTTTCACTTGTATTTTCAACCAAATTCTATCATGACTCACCCGTTGTAATCCAAATCCAATTGAACCCAATTTTTCTGGTCTAGTGAGCTCGCCCAAAATGGCTGCAATCTAATATATTTCTTCACAAATTCATGGCAACACGAACATATTTTCAACTAATTTCTCTCGCCCAAAACCCTAATTCAAACCTAAATCTGATTCAACCAAGAACCTACAACCGTTAAATCTTAAAGCATAACATTACAATCGATCACTATCAGCAATTAAATCAAGTTTACTGTGGATTTCGTTTACCAACAAACAACTTTTTCCAAGTTTGTCCAGTGAGAACGAATGAATGGAAATGGCACAAGATGATAAGGAATTTTATTTGTTGAAATGATAAGAAATTTGATTTGTTGAAAAAATAGGATAATCAGACAATCAAGATGGGTTTGGAGATTATTGATTTTGTTTTTTTAAACTACGGACTATTTCCCTCTGAAGTTATAGTGATGATGGTGGTGGCGGTGACGGTGAAGGGTTTGGAGAAGAGAAGATGAGCTCCCAGTCCCACTTGATATTTAAGTAAATATTTGTAAAGTAAAGGGTGTCATTGTAAACTCGGTTAATAATTTGATTTTCTATAATTCTTTTAATAAATTCTAAACAGAAGTCAAGTTTTAACCGAGTTAACTCCAGTCAACGTTATTTCTAAGTACCAAACCCTAAGCTGGACAAAAGTAGACCAAACACTAATGTTGGACAAAATGTAACTACCGAAAACCAAATAACCCTTTTTTCATTCACTAGTAAATACTCCCTCCGTTTCAGGAAAAGAGATACTTTCACTTTTTCAATTTGGCCTATTTTTAGGCTAAAATGAAAAAGTGAAAGTATCTCTTTTCCAAAAACAGAGGGAGTATTACAAATAAAGATATTCAACCCTTTTGGGATTGATTGAGAGAAAGTTTATTTTTAAGAAGATAAAGAAACCATAAATCGTTATTTATTTATTTATTAAGGAAAAAAACCATGTGGTGGTTGATATATAGTTTCTCTAAAGGAATAGAAACCAATGGTTTATTATTGATAAAACCATGTATATTCGATCATAAAAATTTGTTTGAAACGATATCGCCAATCTTCTAGAATAGGCGAAAAATCGTACCATTATTGGCAAAATTTTAGAAAATATGCCAATTTATTTTCTCTCATCTAATAGAAATGAGGGAGAAAATTAACAGAAATTGTCCTCTACGATTTATTAAACTCGTATCGACAAAATAAAATATTGTCGTTTTAGTCACCGCATAGGAAACCTACTTTAAGGTTGACGGATGGTTTCTTGTAAAAAATAGAAACCATATGTAAATCACATGATCCTTGTCTAAAAGACAAAGATACCGAAATCAATTGTCCGTAGGTTTTTCAACCATGCACGTGATTAATTACCATAAAGGTAATCAAATTGCGATAATACCAATTTTTTGGTGATTACAATTTCATTAGGGGAATCGAAACTGTAAACCATCTTTCGATGGATTTTTTTTTCTTTCTTTTCTCTATGAAAAACAATTAGAGAAGAAAAGACAAAACGGATTGAAAAATCGATCACCCGTTATATATACATAAATATATACATATTTAATGAAATAAAAATAAATAAAAAGGATATTAGAGCTTTATTGGATAATAAGGGAAAACCCTTAAATCCTGATGCGTCACCAAAACCTTAAATCCCTTACGACATCACTTTGATAAAAAAATTACATCTAAGTAGGATTTATGATGCCTTGGTTTTGATCCAATCGTACATGCAAAAAGACAAACAAGTGTTAGTCTTGGAATACACTTCCTGATTTATGAAAACATTAGACGAAAAAGATAGAACAGTGTAAACTATTGGACGAAACCAAATCAATAATTAAAATATTAGACAAAAAAGATAGAACAGTGTAAACTATTCCAGAGCCCGATTGTGTTATACAAAACCAAATCAATAATTAAAATATTAGACGAAAAAGATAGAACAGTGTAAACTATTCCAGAGCCCGATTGTGTTATAATCCCAAAAGCTCGATCACGTATGTGGAGAGGTTCTCTTCTGCTGACATTCAGTGCATAAAGAGCTACGTTGCTGATAACGTCTTGTGAAAATAGAAAATAGACAAGGAGACACAAAGTAGAGGGGAAAAGAGAGAGAGAAATTCTATTAATGTGTGTATAGAATACAATGTTTAAGCCTTTATTTATATACATAGAAGACTTGGTGTCCAAGATATGTAAACCCTAAACTTAGACACGAAGGGAATCTTAGTAAATAAACTTGGTTTATAACAATCCAAAGCATAATAAGTACCCATAAAAATTATAAACCATTAATCCATTAACAAAAAACGATAATTTAAGACTACTTAACATAGTTTAAGTCATCAAAAGAAATATTTAAACCAAAGTCTGCTAAACCACAAAGCAAGAAAATAAACAAATTTTTATGATCAGAGGATAAATCAAAGTCAGGTGTTTCCATAAGGGCATGGTTCTTCTTATGAAATGGTGAAGTTGAAATCTGGGGCATGATCATGTTCTTCCACACAGTGAGCTTCTTGTCTATAGATTCCCGATACTTTTTGTAGCTGGATGCTACTTTGGAACTAGCCTTGCATCGTTGGTACCAATGTCCGGTGAATCCACACCTGTAACAAGGTGCATTGACATTTTCGACCTTCTTAGGTGGGGGGTTCTTATGTGTTTTTTCAACAGTGTTGCCCCTACTACTAGGTCCATAAGTAACATCTCTAGAACATGTATTAGAATGACCTCCACGCCCATGGCCCCTTCCACGATGGTTATTTTGTCCTCTTCCACGTGAGTTATTATCCCCAAGTGAGTATGGAGCATAAGAATATGAATCAACATGTTTAACCCTCTTTTCTTTGGGGTGTTTGCCTTTGTTATCCTTGCCATAGTTAGCCTCGGGAAGTTTCTTTTTCCCGACAGCTCTAGCATTGTTGTTTGCTAGAATTTCATTGTGCCTTTTAGTCACCCGCAATAAGTTGATCAACTTGCTAAAAGTTGTTATTTTCTTATTATCAACCTCTATGCGGTATTGGTTGGATAAAATGACAGATGACAAAGGGAAAGTAGACAATGTCTTTTGAATCATATCATCTTCAGTAAGTTTCTTTCCATAAAAATCAAGGCAGGCATGTGGCTGAAACATGTTTTTTTGGAAATCACTTACCTTCACATAATCAAGAAATCTAATGTCATGCCATTGTTCATTCAACCGTGGGAGACAGGAATCGTGGATGTTCCCAAAACGATTTGCTAGTTCATCCCATAGTTCTGTAGGACACATTATATGGTGGTATGCCCAAAGGAGATTAGGTTCAATATGTCTCTTTAAATATCAGAGAGCTTCAGCCTTTTATACTTCAGTTGCTGGGGTAGCATTTTTGTCAGCAGATGGTTTGATGGTGTGGGTGCATTCCTTTGCTACAAAAGCGGTCTCCACATCAGCCATCCAATGGTGGTACTCAAGTCCCTCTGAGTCCAACAATCCAAATTCTTGTCGGATTGATTCTGTCTTGCTCATCTACATAAGACAAGGTTTAAAGGATATTAGTATGACCAACTCCGATACCATCATTCAAGTACCAAATTTCTTTATGGTCAAAATGAATTTCTTAGAAACCAAATTTCTCTATGGTTCTTTAAATATCCCGTATGAGTCAAAATCCAACGGATGACAATACCCCATTATGTTGAATATGAAAGGTGAAAATTTAAATACAATCATACCAGACGCAATAATATAATGGAACAAATACGCAGGCATATATTATATAAAAAATTAACAATGGAGCCACAGGCAAAAAAATATGCAAGTACACAAATAAGGAAACGACATTGATAAACAAAGAATATAGAAACATTGTAAAAAAATTCGAAGTATACGTTGCAAACATAGCACTAAATACAAAACTCTTAGATTTTAGATAATACAAAATCAGACATTATACAAACGTAGCACCAAAATAATTATATTATACATAGCACTAAAGGCATACACAATTTCGTACGTTACAAATGCAATACCAAAATACAAAACATTTATTATATTATTACTTTTCAAAAAAAAAAAATCAATCAAGATGTGAATTTAACTTTTACGTTACAGAAAACTAGCATATAGTAGGACATAAATAAAATAGAGTTATTTTGTAAAAGGGTCGTAACTTTATAGTGTAATTAGGGTATGGGTTGTAGAACATGCATTTGGTGTATTTGGGTCGTAGACTGACTTTGACCGTTTGATTTTTGACCAAAATATCCTTCTGTTTATGGGTAAAATCGTTTCCGCCGATTTTGGTAAATTCGGTAGGTGAGTGAGAAACTGGTTTAAACCCTAAACAAATGTGTTGCACGTGAGCACTTTATAGATTCGAGAGATCAATCTGTACAAGTCCGGCCTAAACCAAGAAATGGTCGTTCCATACTTGCTTCGGTCACAAAGTGGAGGAGAAGGGTTGATTTGGGGAGGGAAGCAAAGAAAGGTGTTGAGACCAGAATAGTTCTGGGAGAGTAGTGTCTCGACTTGTATCAGAAAGTGAAAGCTTAGGAAGCTTGCAAGAGATGAAAGCTTTTTGGAGAGCTTGCAAAGTTGTCTTTTCTGAGAGTGTTGTATTTTTCTCCTGACCGAGACTTGTTGTCTGGTGGAAATAGGTAAGACCTATTTATACAATTCGAGATTGAAACGTATCTTGGCCTCATGAAGGAAGAGAGTAAAGGGTGAAATAATGGGAGGAAGTGGTAACCGCATGGTGTTTATGGGTGAAAACGTTTTCACCATTATTTCCTCATTTATTTGACCGCTTTATTCCTATTCACGCTTTCTTAATGTGAGCGTAGTGTACGCTGCATGTTGTGACCGCCAAACCAAGACCCCGGAAAGCATCCCCTGGCCTTTGTGTTGATGTCTCGAGTGTTGGTTGCACCTTGAGTGCAAGTGGCAATGCCAGAGCTGCTAGTGGCGTGTGTGGCATGTGCCAATGGCATGTGCGGAATGCCTTGGTGGTAGGTTGTACGTCGAGTGTTAGTGGCAATGCCAGAGCTGCTAGTGGCGTGTTTGGCATGTGCCAATGGCGTGTGCGGAATGCCTTGGTGGTAGGTTGCACGGTTTGCAAGTTAGGCTACCAGCGTGGGTTTTGGCATGTGTCAATGGCACGTACGGCCAAGTTGGCCTAGGTTGCACGGCTTGCAAGTTAGGCTACCACATATATGTGTTTGGCATGTGTCAATGGCACGCATGGCCATTAGGGCTACGTCCTGGTAAGAAAAGCTACCGGCGATGCATGTTGGCATGTGCCAATGGCATGCGTGGCCAATTTGGGTCACGACCTGGTAGGAAAAGCTACCGTGAGCGTGTTGGCATGTGCCAATGGCATGCGTGGCCAATTTGGGTCACGACACGGTAGGAAAAGCTACCAGCGAGCGTGTTGGCATGTGCCAATGGCGTGTGTGGCCAATTTGGGTCACGGCCTGGTAGGAAAAGCTACCAGCGATGCGTGTTGGCATGTGCCAATGGCATGCGTGGCCAATTTGGGTCATGGTCTGGTAGGAAAAGCTACTGGTCTGGTAGGAAAAGCTACCAGCGAGCGTGTTGGCATGTGCCAATGGCATGCGTGGACAATTTGGGTCACGGCCTGGTAGGAAAATCTACCAGCGAGCGTGTTAGCATGTGCCAATGGCATGCTCGGCCATTAGGGCCACGCCCTGGTGAGAAAAAGCTACCAGCGAGCGTGTTGGCATGTGCCAATGGTATGCTCGGCCATTAGGGCCACGCCCGGTGAGAAAAAGCTACCAAATGAGCGTGTTGGCATGTGCCAATGGCATGCTCGGCCATTAGGGCCACGCCCGGTGAGAAAAGCTACCAGCGAGCGTGTTGGCATGTGCCAATGGCATGCTCGGCCATTAGGGCCACGCCCAGTGAGAAAATCTACCAAATGAGCGTGTTGGCATGTGACAATGGCATGCTCGGCCATTAGGGCCACGCCCTGGTGAGAAAAGCTACCTGCGAGCGTGTTGGCATGTGCCAATGGCATGCGTGGCCAATTTGGCCTAGGTTGCACGGTTTGCAAGCTTAGGTGCGGGCGCTACTTTGGCATGGCGCGGCTAGGGCCAAGGTAAGGGTGTTTGGCTTGGCGTGGCGTGACCAGCGTAGCTAGGGCCAAGGCAGAGTGTGTTTGGCATGGCGCGGCTAGCTTGGGCAAGGTGTGGCTGGCATGATTTGGCATTGGCACGGAGGTGCGGCTAGCATGGTTGGCATGCTTTGGCGCGTTTGGTGTGGCTGGCATGATTTGCCATTGGCACAGAGGTGCGGCTAGCTTGGGCTAGGTGTGGCTGGCATGATTTGCCATTGGCACGGAGGTGCGGCTAGCATGGTTGGCATGCTTTGGCGCGTTTGGTGTGGCTGGCATGATTTTCCATTGGAACGGAGGTGCGGCTAGCATGGTTGGCATGCTTTGGCGCGTTTGGTATGGCCGGCATGATTTGCCATTGGCACGGAGGTGCGGCTAGCATGGTTGGCATGCTTTGGCGCGTTTGGTGTGGCTGGCATGATTTGCCATTGGCACAGAGGTACGCTAACTTGGGCTAGGTGTGGTGGCATGATTTGCCATTGGCACAGAGGTGCGGCTAGCATGGTTGGCATGCTTTGGCGCGTTTGGTGTGGCTGGCATGATTTGCCATTGGCACGGAGGTGCGGATAGCATGGGCTAGGTGTGGCTGGCATGATTTGCCATTGGCACGGAGGTGCGGCTAGCATGGTTGGCATGCTTTGGCGCGTTTGGTGTGTCTGGCATGATTTGCCATTGGCACGGAGGGGAATTAGGGTTTTGTTCGTTGTAACCCTAATTTGAAAAAATACCCCCTATTAATTACTGACTACATGCATTAAATGTTCTAATAAATGTGTCATCGGTGACATTAGGTTATTTGGGGTTTTACGATTTTACCCTTTGTTTAAAATCCACCATCAACACCTTCTAAAGCGGGTAAATGACTTACTACCCTAACACCAGTTAAGACCCTTAACGGGGTTCATAACTTGCCATTCTTTTTCTGTTAACTTTAACAACCGACGATTGTGGAGTCGGTGCCGACTAAAAACTATCAGTAGGAAAGTGAATGTGTACCGTTAATTTATTAGTAGTGGCTGATATGTTCGCCTCAACCTAATTCCTCTTCGAAATTGAAGAAATACAAGAGTAGCAGCACCACCACCTCAACCTAATTGATTCACTGCTTGAGCTTTAGATGGGTTTTTCAAGAAATTAACTCCTTATACTATAATAAACATACCCTTTTGGCTGGGTCTCTTCTAATTTTCGTTCTTGATTGGAATTATGTGTTTATTTGGAGAACTATGGTTTTTATTTCTCAACAGCCAAATCATAAAAGGTAAGGTTCTCATATTCATCATTGCATGCGTCTGAGCTTATAAATGGAAGTGTAGATCGAACTTTCTGTTAGTGAAAAATCGGTTCTTTTTTGTGAAATCTTTTTCTCAAGAAAGATTGATTTCTGGGGTTTGTATTTCTTACTGGATTTGGAAGAAATGGAATCTATTCTATAGATTAATCTAATCACTTGATGTTGTTATGGTGTTTGCGGAAATGTGTCACCAAAATTATAACGGAGGAACCTAAGGTTAGATGGAGAGAGGAATCTATGTAGGTTTTCTTGAGAACTTGCATCCATCTTCTACTGAATTTGATTGATTACGAGTATGATGTGTTAGTGATCATATTAGTTCATCAATGATGGTATAATTGAAGGGTCGGGAAGAAAATTTTAATTAGGCATGTGACTGTCATTTCTTAGAGCACTTCCATCCGTCAATATGTGTACATTTGATTAACGTTGACTAACAAATTAACTTGGTCAAGATGGAGGTTCGATTGACCATATTCAAAAAGTCAAGTAACAGTTGAGTTAACGGTCTTTGGTTAGTCTACGACCCTAATGCATCAAGTGCATGTTCTACGACCCAGACCCTAATTAGACCATAAAATTACGACCCTTTTACAAAATATCTCAATAAAATAGTAATTATTATACACATACACAGAGAAGACGTGGTCTAAACACTAACATATAGTACGTCAATCATCAATCAATGTCTTTCAAACATAAATAAAATAATAATTAATCAGGATGCATATCAAAAAATATATAAAAAAAGTACCACTATTATAATAATAATAATCTTGATGAAGGGAATAAGAGCAATTATGAATCAACAGACAATTAACATTTTATTATTTTTCCTAAAAAAAAAAAATGAAGTGATCATGGATGGGGGATTATAGCACACATAAAATACATAACAAACAATAACCAATCGTGTGCGACAACCAAACATATACAACAAATCACAATCAAAGATTTAATCAAAAATAGATAACTCTTCTAATAAAATAAAATAAAAAATACTCAAAACATGTGATGTTGACATAACATAGCAGGCAAGCATGTGAAAATATATGGGTTATACTAGCATAGGATGAATAAGCACATAACACAATGTATTTCAATTATTATTAACTACTATATATATATATATATATATATATATATATATATATATGAGATGAATATAGAACAAATTAAATATGACAGACAAAAAGTTTTGCATACATATACGAGATCAGAAAATCGTCACATATAAAATATTATATGATTGTCATAGCAGACACCTCTTTTCAATCAAATCGCAAGTTACAAACAATCAAACAGAGAAAAAAAAATGATAAAGAGAAGTTTAGGGATACCATGGATTGTTCAATTATGCAATCCAAATTGTTTTTTTTTTTCGTGTTCGACCAAATTAGCTGCAGCGACTGTGTTCATGCTTGATAACGTTTTGGAGTAATAACGAGAAAGAGAGAAGAACTTTTTATTAACCAAAAAGGCAGCACCATTACATAGGTATAGTATTATCAAGAGTACAAAACACAGTTTGGCTAAGTTTGCCTGTCTTAGTGGCGGTTCAGATTTGTCCTCACAAAGATAAATCTATGGCTGAGGTTATCCAGACCAAACCCTTCTACCGCACATGTGCCTTAGCTTCTGGGTTGAGCAATGAAAAATTAAACGCCACATCGTGAAGCTTATCTTCATAGTCGAAATCTGAACAGACAGAGACAGAAGAGTTTTGAAAGGAAACGCCTTTCTCAATTGCCTCTCCTCCTTATTCTTCTTCATATTCATCTTCTACCATTTTCGTCCCCTTAGAGATCACCTTACGAATTATAGGAACACCTCCTCTTTTGAGGTACAATTCACTCATTGTTTTCATATCTTTCAATTCTCATCTTGATTATAAAAATCACCGTCTTTGATATTAATCTACCCATGAGGTTGTAATTTCTGAATTAGGTCGGTCAAATTATAATTACTTCATTTGAATTTATTTTAGTTTTTTTATAAAGGTTTTTCTGAGTGTGGTTGATCCCATGATTGTGTTACACTCACTTTTATTTTTCAATTCTCTTCATCTTCATCCGTTACACTCCAGGCTACATCCCAAACGTAAGTAGTACTAGGCGAAGATCCGTGTAACAGTAGCGGAAAAGTATCTTATTTGATCTCTTTCAATGGGTCTGGAATGGCTAGGTAACTCTTTCTCTCTTTCCTTGTTTGGATTTACTATTTTGATATGTCTCCTTCGATTTTGTTAATAAAAGTGAAAGAACTACTTAGATTATACTTTAAAAAATAGGTTCATCTTCAATTAGTTTTACCAAGATTCGTTCTTTAGTTTCAGTTAATTTTGTTAATGTTGATTTTACTTATAACTTCAAAAATTTTATCTAATCTTTCAGCAGGCCCTAATGGGATTTTGAAGCTTCATTGTCAAAGGATAAGGTAGTAACTAGTCCAGGTTAGCCACCTCAAAATTTCCCTATTTCCTCAAAACCTTTTATGGTTTATTCTCAAGAATGTACTCACAATGGATTTTGATCTGGTGGACATGTTTGCAATCTATGATGAAGTAAGTTCCGATGATGATTTTAACTGAGAATTCGTGATTTACTGAGAATTTTTGGACAAAGGTGCATGATCATAACACCATAGATAAATCAACGGCTGGAAGTTGGTTATATTCAATGAAGCTATTCTTCTTGATCGATTAAGCTGGCTGTTTAATTTCTTTTCTTCTCGATTCCTGACGAAGAAAATAGAAAGACTTATCAGTTTCCAGGTAGCTCTCCACCCCTCACTCTTTATTTGCTAAAACAGCTTTTGCGCGTTTGTTACCAATTCTCATCTCAATGCCCAATAGAACCTTCCCACTACTCCCAGGAATCCATCAACTTTAATTCATTGTCTATTTGTATTGTGGTTAGTGAGGGAATGAAAGCAGCTTTGGATCATAATAGCTTCAAAATCTACATGGTTGTACTAATAAATCTGATTGTGTTTGAATAATCGATTTGACCCTCTCCTACCTCGATATCGGTAACCTTAATCCAATTTCATTTACCGACTTGATAAATTTTCATTCATTTTATTTCAAGCCGTATCTCTTCTTCTCACTTATGTTTTAAATATTCCAAAACCAAAATACAGAAAACCAAAAGAAACTTATTATTCGATTTTCTCCAACTCGCCACAGCAACCATGGTAAGCATGACAAAACCCTGATATCTCCTTAACAAAAAAAAATAAGATGACTTATATTGTTATTCATTGAATTATTTGTCTTATAGAACTGTTGGCACCATCACTACAACATTTCTAGTCATTCTTACTAGCAATTAACATTTATAGATGAATGATTTGATGTATGGTAAGAGAAGTTAGGAACCAACAATCTTGAAGTTTTTGGATGCTCCACAAACATGCCAGCTACTACGTGTTCAATCTTTGTTTAATTCCTCTCTGTTTGACCAGACTCTACTGACATGTTTATATAAATTAGCCACATGGCTAGAGATGGAAGTACATATTGTTATTCACAATATATACGTAATTGGACTCAAATGCATGCTGTGTTCTTTGTCAATGTTACGTTGGAAAAGTAAACCTTTTTTTTTTGAGAGAGAATGCATTGAAGTGGTGGTTCTTCTCCAGGTTGGACTAAAGACACAGGTACTGGTGGGAATCAGAAACCTAGCTGGGGTGAAGCAATAACCATGAAGATGCTTGGAATAAATCAAAGGAGCTCTAGATGATCATGAACTCAGTTTTCTGAAGGCGTGGATAAATGTACCAACTATTTTTTGCTCTGTCTATGTGTAGGTTGTTACGTTTGGATCTTTGGTGGACCCGTTCACTAGATCTGTTAATTGATGATAGTTGTTGTGTTCTTATAACCTACTTGTGTTTATGGAGCTTAGCAATATTACTACACAAGCAAGCATAGAGTATGCTGGTTTGTGGACTGCTGTAACATCTGTACAACCTTATTTCGTACGTCCATGACCCTCAAGTTTTAGGTTCCACTACCTTTCTTAGTCTTGCATAAGATCTTTCACTTGATAGAGCCTAAGGAGTATGTCTGTTGTTAATTTGTTTTTCTCTGCAGATAACCTTGGATGCGACACCAAAGAAGGCAGTGATTGGCTCATTCTCAGAGAACTAACGCAACAGGGTCTTTTGATCATATCAAATATTGGTAGTGAGATTCAACTCCACCTTCATAACTTACTGGTGTGTACCAAATGATATGAATCCAAATTGCCCATCTAGCTATACACATGTGGTTATGTATAAGTTAATTAAGAAGCTAATAAATGTTTATATGCGTGAGGAGTTCTTATACTTATATTTATTTACTTTGTGCTATTGGAAGAGTACAAGTACTGGGTTTCACTCAAATGAGTCTTATTTGTTTGGGTACTTCTTCATGCACATTAAAATGGTGGCACGGGACTTGGCTGATTCGTCTATCCGCTTTCTATGTAAGTTGACATCCGTTCATATCATTATAAATACTACTAATTATTATTCCTTAAGGCGTTAGCAGGATGATTCGACCATGTTTGTACCCCTTAAATACCCTTGATTTTTAAAAGTAGCTAGACCCAATCTCCACACCGATTAGTCGAGTTTATCTGGACACAATGGTTATACTGTATATGCTTTCTATCATCATGAACATTTAATTTTTAAATTACGGACAAACAAATGATAACACTTTCAGGACATTTGTTTTTTCATCTTGGGATTACTAAGTATGGGTTTGTATGGCCAATATTCTTTTTTCTTGCTTTTCAAGAAATGCTACTGAAACCAAAATGTCTAGCAAGACCCTATCCAAAATCATAGAGGTCTCAAATGTCCATTTTTTGATTCACTAATTTATAGTGTAGTTGTTGGGCTGGGATATTTTATAGTTGTTTCAGTATGTTATTAATTTATATAAGGGGTTTATGCCTTTGACTCTTTGAGGGAACTGAAGTTGCTTGGAATCATGTCAAGCTTGCCTGATGATAGTTTTTCGCAGGTTGTTGATGACCGAGGAGTAAACACTGCTATAGTGGCTCAGTGCTAGAGAAAGAACATTGTCGCTAACTAATATATATATATATCCAAAGGAAAAAATAGCAGATTTATGAAAAGGAACCACACATCACACCAACTGCAAGCATGTTGTCAATGTAAAAATCTTAGCTCTCAATTAATTGTTTTATTAGTAAGCTTCATTGCAGGTGTCAAATTAATTAGTTGGGTATTTAATAAAATTTATATATTTGATACCATGAAACTTCAACTCTTAAAATTTGGACATCCCTAAATAGTTTTTGAATGTTCAAGGTGACAAGCAATGGCATATCCGTTGTAAACTAAAGTTTTTGTGGAAGTAGATGCATTCGTTTGAATCTGTAAGATAGGATATCAGCAGGGAATTGACTGTGCAACAAGTGAACCTCGGCCCCACTTAACATATCTTTCCGTCCCAGATTAGTTAACGTGATATGAAATGGCATTGAACGATGCTGCTAAATGTAAATTGCCATATCCTTAGTTTTTACCAGACTAAAATCAACCATACTGCAAGCGGTGGACATGTTTAGTTGTCCAGGTAGTGCTTGCCGTAATTATGCGTTAATTTAATATTTCTAAATTGGTCTGATTTACTTGCCGGAATTACATTGCTCATGGTCTTCTAAGACACTCTGTGTGTGTTACGCATTAAGGCTAATACACGCGCAAACAAAAATATACATGATTCTTTTTTTTAAATAAAAAAAACAAATGTGGGAAAATCAACTCTTTTAACAGCTTCATTGGATGATTAGTTGAATTGGTAGAAATCGTGGAGTTCTACCTTGGTTACTAAGTGTTTTATTTTAATCGGTTTATTAAAATGGCCAGGACTCAATGCAACTGCAAGGATATTTATGTCCGATCATGGTAGGAAAAAGCATGCACCACAAGAAAATTCAAGTAAGCGCAAAAGAAAAGATCATTAACAAACTAATAAAAGCATGAAAGAAGGGAAAAAAGAAACTAATTAAGGTGGTTCGAAGACTACATTCTACTCTTTAAAAGATGTATGTAGTGTTAACCAACTGAAACAGTATCCCAATTAACCTTGGTTATGGGTTATGGTATGCAATGTATGCTCGTGCCGTTACGGCACGGGTTAATCCCTAGTATTTATACAAGAAAGGGAAAACCCTAGTATTCTGGTGGACCGCACATCCATAGGCCATAGGCCCGATAACAAATTGTATTTTGTATGAACTCGTGACTGGAAGATAGGTCTACAAATTTGGGGATGATGAGGTTATTTTCGTACAGGGTCGGGGGGTATTTTAAAGTGACAAATAATATATGTTACCCTTTACCTTTTTAATCGGTAGAAAACCTAAATAGAAACATAAAAGCGTCTCTTGATTCCCTTTTAATGTTGATTGTTCTTTTTCTCACATTTCTCTTGTCTTTCATTAACTATTTCATCAATGATTTTAAGCGTTTTTTGAGGATTAATAGCGCCCATAAAAATGAGTTGTAGGAAACAAGCTTTTGTGCCTTTACCTAATCCAGGAATTGCAAAACGGCTCAATAAAAATAAAAATCCAAAAAGAATTTACATGAAATTGTAAATCATGAAGAAGAAGAAAACCCGGACAATCCACCTCTCAGTAAAATGACTCCAAAGAGAAGGTAAGTGGTTCCCATTGTATGTTAAGCATTTTGATTGATATGAACTCGATTGATTAGGTTAGAATTAAGAACAATAGAAAATTCCAGTTACATAGTTATAACCGGCTTTGGTTTTATGATGAATGCCATACCGGTTGTTGAAGCCAGCATTAAAACATATAAGAATACCATGCCTTTGTTTGCCTAATTTTTTGTTGTTGTTGTTTTTGTTGAATAATGTTAGAGCGGTGCTTGGTTGAACCCACTGCATTGATATGTCAATCAATTGTCAAATTTAGGATGCCAAAACAATTCTTGATTTAGTATAGCAAAGTCAGTTTCAGACTAGATTAAGTTTAAGTAGTAGAGTGTGGAATCAAAGCTTGAAGAATGGATATTGAAGACTACACGAAGACATGTTGGAGAATCACTAAAGGTTAGTAACAAACACTTGATTCTCTTGTTTATTCTACCTCTCTATCTATCGAAACAAGCGCTCACTCTATGGAATAATTCTTATGGCGTTAAATACACATTTATATAAACACTTGAGGATATTTGAGCCCAAAACTTTAGTGAGAATGAATTTTGTCCCCAGAAAGGTCCTCACGTTGTAGTGAATGAAAACACGAACCAACGAGCCAAGAATCACTCAAATTCGAGTTATAACAAAAAAGTTATGAGTGATTTATTAAAGCAACGCTTATATGTTTGGCTAAGGTTGATTTCGTGAATAAGAAATTGTACACAAACTTTTGGTAACAGTTAGCGAACTAAAACCGGAAATACGTGGCGAAAGGCCTATTTTAGTCAAGTACTTGGTGTTTCCTTTCCTATACAAGGCAGCTTTGTCTCCAAGCAACCTAGCCTTGATCATTCAATATAAATTGAGGTTTCATGTAACCACACAATCCATCCCTTGGAATATCGTGTGTGAGTTGCATAAGGTTGTCTTCCATATCTTTGTTCTTCACGAATAAGAGTGAGATTGTGAAGACTTTACTTGGGGATCGTAAATATGGGGAAGTTATCTTCTTTGATAGTTACAAAACATTTATCTAGGTCTTTTCAATAAACTCGAGATTTGATAGATCAGGATATCTCTATATTCTAGGTGGTCTTGTAAGGGAGAATCAATTAGGTTGTGCAACGTGTAACCCTAATTGTTAAGGAGCATCTTCTGGATATAATACAAGCGATAAACCAAGATCTCCAATATTATGTGCCTACATGTGAAACTTTTAAAAAAGCTTGGGATATCTTGGAGACCGTATTCTAAAGGAATATCGCAGAGAAAGAAGCAGGGATTTAAAACCTAGCATCTTGCTGGGTACCAAAGACCAATGTTCAAGGATCAATCAATTTTAATCAACAACCAAAGGTTGGATTTACCAATTGATCGTTTCAACGCACAATATGTGCCATTTCAATTATATAAAAAAATATAATGTGGAAAAGAAATAACACAGACACCATAAGTTTTGTTAACGAGGAAACCGCAAATGCATAAAAACCCCAGGACCTAGTCCATATTTGAACACCACACTATATTAAGCCGCTACAGACACTAGCCTACTACCAAGATAACTTCGGTCTGGAATGTAGTTGAGCCCTAATCAATCTCACACTGATCAAGGTACAGTCGCGTTCCTTAAGCCTCTTGAACCACGCCGGATTCTGCGCACTTGATTCCCTTAGCTGATCTCACCCACAACTAATTAAGAGTTGCTACGACCCAAAGTCGAAGACTTGATAAACAAATCTGTATCACACAGAAAAATCTATTGACTAGATAAATCCGTCTTCCACAAATATACCTACGAGTTTTGTTCCGTATTTTGATAAATCAAGGTGTACAGGAACCAATTGATATACCGGACTTATATTCCCGAAGACATCCTAGAAATATCAATCAACTCAAAATAATCTTAATCGATTAACGAAACAAGATATTGTGGAATCACAAACGATGAGACGAAGATGTTTGTGACTACTTTTCAATCTTGCCTATCGGAGAATAAATCTTGAGCAAATCTTAAAGAAGATATTACTCAATCACGATAGAAAACAACAAGATCAGAACACGCAACTACAAAGAAATAGTTGGGTCTGGCTTCACAATCCCAATGAAGTCTTTAAGTCGTTAACCTACAGGGTTTCGTTAAAAACCTAAGTTTAAAGGAGAATCGACTCTAGTCGCAACTAGTATCACACAGGAGGTGTGGGGATTAGGTTTCCCAGTTGCTAGAGTTCTCCTTTTTATAATCTTCAAATCAGGGTTTTCAATCAATGCTACCTTGGTAACAAAGCATTCAATATTCACTGTTACATGAAAACCTGATTAGATACAAGCTAATATCTTTCAACCGTTAGATCGAACTTAACTTGTTATGCACAAATGAAATGTACCATCATTTAGATAAAGGTAACCGTACCTAAACATGTACACTTAGTTGGTTCAATAATAGTTAACAATGGTTAGCCATATGAGCACTTTCATATCAACCTTATTCATCTTTATCATAACTAGTTCAAATGACTCAAATGAAACTAGTTAGAGAGTTGTTCAATTGTGTATATTCTCATAGAAGTATACAAGACACAATTGAAGCAAAATCGATTTTGATTCACTCGAATCATTTCATGAACATTATAGCCACGTTTTGCAAAAAATTGCATTCTTTAATTTATAAATGTATTAGTTCATGAACAAACCGATTTTAGAATGTAACCTACTTAAGTATGCAAACGTGTACGCATACCTAAGTAGCCGGACTGAGTTTGGTTACGCCAGTACGCATACGGGTAGGCATACCATTTCACCTTTCAAACTCCAGCAGAAATTCACGGGAATTATACTTCCGCCAGTACGCGTACGGGTACGCATACTTAGCTCCTGGATTTCCATCGTGTACTATGGTTTCCGGTTTTGGACTTTACAAAAATGTGAATACGCACCATGTTTATATACAATCATGGTTACATGTTCAAAACCCTCATTTCAATCATTGAAACATTCTCGGAAGACGACAATAGCTGTCTCATACAAACTATTAGCTTCAAAGCAATTTTCAAGTTATCGAATGATCACTACGAAACATTTCGAGTCACATCAATTGACTGTCTCACACAAATCATGTAAGACTTTACAAGGAGATTTTCACATGATCATCTTTTGACTTGCGTCAAGAATAAAAGATGAACTTGGTTAAAGTGAAAGCTTACCAACACATATTTAGAGAAATAGATAAGCGATATAAACTCGGCTCGAAATACCAAATGTGTATAAATGAAGTCTATATAGTAATACGACTTTTTGTCTCAAATAGGAGATAAAGTATATAGACTTTTTGAGTGATAGATGAGTTCAAGTCTCCACTTACCTTTTTGTTGATGAAGTTCCACAAGTTCCCTTGAGTAGTTCTTCGTCTTCATTCGATGAACACCGTTGAGTCTAAAACTCAACTACACTTACTATCCTAATCCAAGACTTAGCTATAAGTAGACTAGAAATCAAGACTTATAGTCTTGGCAACTAAACTTGACAAACAAGCTTGAGATAGCAATGCTTGCGAGTTCGACCGAGCAGTGCTCTAACAATCTCCCCCTTTGTCAATTTTGGTGACAAAACTATCAATACATATGGATTACAAAATAAATAAACTCTGTAGCTTCTCATCCAAATGTTTGATCTCCTTGGTTCTTCATCATTACTCGAAATCCCCGTCACTTGTGTTCAACTCAGCATCATCGTTGTTGAAGATCCGCAGCTATAATTATACAGTGTCATAGTATTATTACACAACATCAAAGTTCAATTGTATCACAACTTTGACAACAATACTATGGTGATATGTATCACTCCCCCTTAGTCAATACTTCATCTCACATAACCCCCCCCCCTACATAATGATCCGTAAACCATATGTATTTGTAGTGTGAACTACACATTAATTCTCCCCCTTTGTAAATATAAATTGGCAAAGGTACGAAAACTAGTGGGATCCTAATGAAATTTTCATAAAGATACTTCATGACCAAAATAGAACAACATATCAACTTTTTTAGATGCAATCATAAAGCCGAAGCTAAATGCATTCACTAAGGAGTTTATAAAGATACAAGATAACCCCTATAATATTCCAAAACCGCACTCCCCACAAAGATATGGCAATTAAGCACAAGTTCAAAAAGAACTCTCCCCCATAATATGTCATTCCCGAAAGAACAACAAGAGCGACCTTAATTTCGAAAGAAAATAAGGATTTCTTTGGACATAACAAATCACATACAAGTATGAATTTGAATCCAAAATACTCAATTAAATTAACCACAAGAAGTTCATGATTAATTTAATCTATAATGCTCAATACAAGTGAACTTATGGAGACTCAAAAATACTCAATTAGATTAATCACAAGAGAACCCATAATTAATCTAATCAAAATACACAACCAAACTAATCACAAAAGTAATCAATTTAATTGGTCATACTCGACATAAGAGAATCTATGGAGCAATGACTAAGTTAATCATGAAAATAATCAACCCAGTCAAAAACGCTCAAACATAAGAAGACTTATGGAGTTATAACTAAATAACCAAACAGGATGATTAATTTAGTTCAAAAATGCTCGACATAAAGTACCTTACGGAACAACAACAAAGTTAATCATAAAATAATCAACTTGGTCGTTTAGTGATCAACATAAGACACATTACGGAGCCTCACAGTAATACATAAAATATGGATCATGGAAGATCAATTACTGCGGAATACACAAGGATTCATTCTATCTTCCATTACTATTTGCATAGAGACATATAATAGACTTAATCTTTGTAAACAAAAGCTCATCCTATCTTCATCAATATTTGCATAATGACATAATAGGCTTAACTTTTGTCTGTCAAAAGTTCATTCAATCTCTTATCAATACTTGCATAATGACATATAAAAGACTTAACTTTTGACCACGTATGGGACAATCATAGTTCACGGACGCAAACACACATATCCCATAACAAGTTGCAATATATAAAACCATAAAGATTAATACTGCAAAATCATCTTCCAAATAAACTTTAGAATTTAAGTAAATAAATCTAAAAACATTGCAAGATGAAAATCGTTGGAAATAGCTATGTGTACTCACAATAATGGCTATTCCAAACCCTAGTTACCCTTCTTAAAACACAAGAATAAATTCTCATAAGAAGTTTCCTATACAAAAAGAAATCGACAAGCTAAGAAACAAAGAAAGACTCTTAAACCGAACATGAACTGAATATCAATTAGACTTTTCGGAATCCTCACGAGCCTTGAGATCTTTGATCTTGTGATTGACATCATCCAATGCTTCTTCAAAGAAGATATTCTCATTGAGAAGATCTTTAACATGTGTCTTTATGAGAACAAGGTCAGAATTAACCTTTTTCAATTCAATTCTTAACACATCAAGACTCTTCATAGTATCAACGAGCTGCAGTTTTGCCTCCTCAAAGTATTTAAGAAAATCATGAACCACTTCAGCAAAAACCATATCCTCATTTTCAACATCCCGATGTGTATAGGCATAGTAGCATGAGGCATTGGGATCATCATCTTCTACTAGGGTTCTTTTCTTCCTCCCTTTGGACTCGAAACCAATACCTTTATCAAGAAAACCTTTTGCAAAATCACCAGTGCTAGAAGGTGAAGACATTCTCGACAAAACACAAGATAACCTAGAGTATGCGTACATGACTCAATAGAATTGGTATATAAATGGTTTCTTAGGGAAGGTAACTTTTAGGGTTTCCATCGTCGGTTCGTGACATTAATATGTGTACCCGCACGAACACAACATGACCCATGGGTGGAAAACACAAAAAGAAAACCAAGAAAACTGTTTGGAAAGCAACATTTTTCTAAGTGAAAGTTTTCACAAAACTCCCCTCAATAGTTTTTAAACTCCCAAAAAATGGCATTTGTGTCACATTAAAACTTCAAGAAGAAAATTTTTAAGATAAAATCTAATACAAATACTCGTGTAAAACTGTTTTTTAATGATGGCCCAGCTAAGAACGATAAGAGAATATCTCGATAATCAGAAAAACATTTTTAACAACAAGTATACATGATCACATCTCACTCAACCAGGATTTTTTATGTGAGTGAGATTTCAACCTTGTGATTAATTAGCACAAGTATGAGCTTTAGGCTCATCAAATGAATGATGCTCACGATTGAGTCTCTTTTTCCTTCCAAATCTAGGAAAGAATCCTTTTTGATGTGGAAAGTTATCAAAAAACTTGTTGTCATCAAAATATGAGACTGAGTTCGAGTCCTTACCAGAAGAAGTTTGTTTGGAGGATTTTGACAACCTGTTAATAAGATCCTTGTAACCTTCAATTATCAGATAAAGATTGTCCCTCATATCTCCAATGTTGCTTCCATCAACAGGAACCTTTTCCACATTATGAACATCATTCTTCTTATTAGGTTGAGAGTAACCTTTCTGAAATCTCCTTGACCCAATTGAATTGAAGTTACAATTTGGCTGAACATTCTATGAGCAAGTAGAACTGACTTTCCTGGAAGAATTCACAAGGAGAGTACTAAAACTAACAGATTTAGACATCCGAATGTCAGTTACACCTTTGAGTATTAAATCCAAGGTGTGTTGAAGAAGAACAATAGAATTGTTATTCAACCTAGACTTGCTTTTCCGTTCAACATGTCCTTTTGAATCGCAAAAGAGACACATTTTATGATCACATGAGTGATTAGAGTGAACAGACATACCACCGTTCTAGTGATTAGAGCACTGCTCGATCGAACTCGCAAGCGTTGCTATCTCAAGCTTGTTTTTCAAGTTTAATTGATCAAAACTATAAGTCTTTATTTCTAGTCTACTTATAGCTATGTCTCAGATTATGACAGAATGTGTAGTTGAGCTTTAGACTTCACGACGTTCATCGATTGAAGACGAAGATTTACTAAGGAGAGCTTGGAGGAACTTCATTAACAAAAGGTATGTGGAGACTAAAACTTATCGATCACTCAGAAGTCTATTATATTACATCTCATAATAAGACTAAGTCGTATAGCCATATAGACTTTTACATTGTACACATTTGATATTTTGAGCTGAGTTTAACTCGCTTATATATTTCTCGAAATATGTGTTGGAAGCTTTTTGCTTTAAGTATGTTCATCATTATTCTTGAAGAGTTTAGTTGAAAACAATTTTTTTGTTGGAAACTAAATAATACTCCCTCAGTTACACACAAACCTGCCTATCTTTTAGAGACGGTGGGAGTAAGTCAAAAGATGATCACGTGGGAGACAATCATTTGATGTCGACTTGGAAAGTTTTGTATTGATCATTCGATCACTTGAAAAATTACTTGAAGCTAATAGTTTGTCTGAGACAGCTATTGTCGTCTTCTAAGGATGTTTCAATGATTGAAATGGGAGTTTAATACATTTAACCATGTATGGATACAACACGGTATGCATACCTAGTATGCGAACTGTTTTGTAGTGATTCAGGTCCCGGAACCGTGTTTGCGTAACCGTGTTTTTGCGTACCTAGTATGCCGGTTCTATTCGAGTTGTTGTTTGCGTATGCGAACGGTTTTAACTCATGATTAAGATCCGGGAACCTTGTTTGCGTACCTAGTATGCTTTCTTTTTAACGGTTCTATCTAATCCAAAATTAAGAGTTGTTGTTTGCGTTATTAAAGACGCACAGTTAGCGAACATCCTATTAGTGGTTAAGTTCTAAAATCGTTTAAGTATGGTTATCATACTCATGAACTGAAATATTTATGAATTAAGGAATGCAATCTTTGCAAACCGTGGCTTAATGTTCATGAATTGATTGTTGTATAAGTACTTTGTACGATTGCGAATCAATCCGATTTTATTTTTTTTTGTGAACAAAAATTTGTCATTATTAGATAATATCCTTTTTTTTATATAAAAATAATTAGTACTAAAAATCGTTCTTAATATATGTTTTAAGTTTTTGTTTTCAATTCAAAGCTCTAAAGCTAGTGAAAGTTAGGAGATAAGTAATCGTTTCTTGACTCTTTACATAAGTAGCAAACACGAGACCTTGCGGAGGGACAATTGTGTGTGAAAACAACGGTTGACCTAATAAGTTCATAAATCTTAATGCGTTTATTTAAATTACATCTAGTAACCTAGCAACAAATTGCTTTGTTTATTTTCTTTTACTTTTTTACACCCCCTTTCGTTTTTACAACTAGGCCCCATCTCCTTTTTGAATAACACCTACGACGCATAATCTATGAAAAATAAAACTACGTAGACCGCTACTAGCATCATTACCGACCATACAATTTTTCAAATGCTTAAAAAAACACAAAGTATCCTCGCTAAGCTCTCCCAAAGTAGAAAAAGCTAGAAATCCCAACCCATAACCATGAGATACACATTTGTCCAAGTACTTGGTATGTTTACGCAGAACAACATTGGAAATGGCCTTGCCTGGGACAAAAGCACGAACACCTTCACCGCTGAAGGGTGAGACGCCTGTGACATCCATACAAACATCTTGTCCATTTTCAGAAGGCATCCTTGACAAACAAAGGAATGCCAAGTCGATAACAAACTACCGCACTGAACTGTCTTGGCCCAAGGCATTGGTTAAGCCCACTCATAGGTACAGCCAGTAAATAATCTTGAGCATGTTTGACACAGTTACATTGCCACATAATGGTATCTCTTTCAGACATAGAAAATTGGATGGGAATTTGCTTCTTGACTGCGTCAAAATAAGTAACTGCCAGGGAGTGCATGGAAGGGGGGGATGGGGTGAAGTATCATCAACACAATAGCTAGAAGGTAATCCACATACCTTAATGAAATTCTGAAGGGCCAACTGATAAGCAGGACTTTTGTCTGTGAAAAGGCCGCCAAATATCACCTTATGTACTGAAGAAGTTTGGCTTTGAGAGGCAAGATAACAGTAGGCGTGAGTGTCAGCCATAGTGTAAATACCGAGGCCACCATCCTTGATGGGAGAAGTAGCTAACCGCTGCTGTAATGGAACAAAACCTGCTCCATCCCACGTGACTAAGAGCCTCAAATACCGTAATAAATGGTCATCAAAGAGATCAGTGGCTTGTTGTAGAGCCGCAGGGTCGGTAGTACGCAAAGCAAAATATAACCTGGACACACCGGTGGAGTTGCGAAGTAACAACATTTCACTTTGAGGGTCTTTGAGTTTTTTGATGGCTGACATCAGCTGAACGGTTTTGTGCACCCTTCTCAACACCATGTCACTAATAAAATTCGGATCCAAACTCATTGGCCCACCCAAAAGTTTAATGCCATTAACAGGTCTACCAATATCAGACGGGAATACACCTTCAACAATGTTTCTGGGATCAATGGAAGGCCAAAAGACCTCTGTTTTCTTTATATTAAGGTGTAAACCCCTTTTTGGCCCTTCGGACTCTATGATGCTCAAGGCCTTGGCTACCTCAAGAGTATCTCCAATAATCGTACCATCATCCAGGTACCAAGCATGTAAATTAAACTTGCATTGAGATGCAATAAATTTCACAAGGGGAATGAAGTGTCAACGCAAAAAACAGGGGACCGAGAGGATCACCTTGTTGAACCCCAAGAGCAGAAGACAAAATGTATTTATCATAATAAAGTCTAGCAGGTCTGGCATAACAAAATTCAACCCAGCGAGAAATACTTAGGAAATGAAGTCGGACCTCCTTAATAAGATGAGATTTGCACACCATGTTAAAGGAATTAGAGAAGTCAATATGCAACATTGACATCTTGTCAGAGTGACCCTTCAACCTTAGAAGGCCATTTACAGCATGTAAAATACTCTCGCCCCCAACTGGCACACCAACTCCAAATTGGTGATCCCACGGATAAGAAGTCATGATCTTGCCAACAGAGAAGGCCGCTAACTTGGAAACCAATCTACGCCAAACAATACCAACCGCTATGGGTCGAAGGCCACCACCAGGCTTAACCAATGGTGTAAGGGAGGCACTAGCTATGAACTCGCCTAAACCATCAGGGCATTTGCCTGCCAACCGAAGATTGATAACTCATGTAATTGATGACAATAAATCAGCTGCCACCGCCGCCACCGCACCACTCATCACATCTACTAAATGTTATGCACGCAAACCATCTCGACCACATGACGTACCTTTAGGGAAACTCTTGATGGCACCGAGAACAGCCTTGGAATCCACCGTAATGGAATCAACATTGACAACTTCATGTGGAATGGATGGGGGAGGAGCAACTGGATGCTTCGCTTGTAAATCAGAATATGTAGCTTCGTTACGGGGCGCAATACCATTCGAAGACAAAACTCGGATAGCAGCTGCATAGTGTTCGCAACCTATCTTATTTCGGCAGGCATTCAAATTGGCCGAGGACTGCTTCATTTTATTTGTTTGCTTCACACCCTGTTGGCTCGGCGTCTGCATAAGCTTGTTAATCAAAATTGAGCAACCATTGGTCTCTTTCCACATGGACAAGGCCTGATTAATAGCAGCTACTTGGAGCCGTTTCCTGTTGCCTGGTTTTTCCTCGGCTGTACACTTTGGTCTGTAAAGAGTCAAGGTACATATGGGAAGAAGGATAAGCTGGATCCAAGTTGAAGTGTTAGTAGGGTTAAGTAGAACTCGGTCGAGGTAAGATTTCAACACCCTTGAGAAATTCAGTCTGCATTGGTGTGGAATATATGTCACCATGGTAAAGTTTCTCTGGAAAACTGCCTTCAATACTTCCAGGGAAAGAGGTACGATGTCTTCCATTGCCTTGTCGACACAATCCTCTCCAACAACCACTACACTATCAACATCATCGACTCCAACGCCCCCAGGTCTAGCCAAGCCATGAAGAAGATAACCTGTTGATGCTCCAATGAAAGGTCCGAAAATAATATCTTTATGAACAACACCCTCTTTCCCTTTACAAGACATCCTCCAGGCGTGTAAGTGCAGGCATTTACAACACATCCACATTCGTAAATGAAGCAGTACCTTCTCCCAAGCATGATAAATCTGTAAATCCCTAGAGATTAGTTCTCTATAGATGTTCTTGTTATTAACAGAGAAGAAATGCCTATCGTGTAAATGCCGAAAGAAGTAACCTTTTGCTTGAAAGGGCAGTGGTAATAACCATCCTGTGTAGTATCCTCAATTGAACACTTGGCATTCTGAGAAGAATGAGAATGAAGCTGTCGGCTCCGAGTAATGGCAGATCGGGTTGTTGTAGGCATAGATTCAACAAAAACCCTAATAAATAAATAAATACTGCAGAAGCCCAAAACGGAGAAGATGCAAAAAGAGAATCGAAAGAAAAACTAAACCAAAAATCAAAAGGGGAAAAGAAAAGAAAAGTAACAGAACAAAGAAAGGGATGAGACTGTGAGAATCACGGCCGAAGAATAACTCTGGTTTTCAGTCGCCAGAGAAATCGTCGGTGCTCATCGCCATAGAAAATTAATGTTTTTTAATCGGCTGAATCCGATTTTTTTTTAATTTCTTCATATATATTTCTATGAGATAGTGAACAATTGAACAACTTTATTTGAAACACAATTAGATTCATTTGATTATCTTTCATGTTTTATTGATCATCATATTTGATCTAGAAGTGTTAGATGAATATGGTTAAGACAAAAGTGTTCATATGGCTAACTTCGGTTAATTGTTATTGAGATAACCCAATATACACGTTTAGGTACGGTTACCCATATCCAAATGAAGGTATATTTCATTTGTGTGTAACAAGCTAAGACCATCTAACGGTGATGATTAATTGGTTTATTTCTAAGCAGACTTAGCTCGAATCTTAAATCAGGTTTTCATCTAACGGTGAATATTGAATGCTTTGTTACTAAGCTATCTTAGGTTTGATTGTAAGCAAACCCTGATTTGAAAGAATATATAAGGGAGAACTATAGCAACTGGAAAACCTAATCCCGACACTTTTTTGTGTCCTAGTTGCGTACTAGAGTTGATTCTCCTTTAACCTAGATTTTTCAAAAACCATATTAGGTTAACGACTTGAAGACTTCATTTGGGATTCCTAAAGCCAGATCCAACTATTTTCTCTGCAGTTGCGTATTCTGATCTTACTTGTTATATCTTATTGAGTACTATCTTCTCTAAGATTTGCTCGAGATTTATCTCCGATAGGTAAGATATAAAAAGTAATCACAAAGTTCTTCGTCTCAGACTTTGTGGTTCCGCAGTAACTTCTTCTACTACCATATACTTAAGTTATTGTGAGGTGATTGATATTTCTAAGCTGCTCTGCGGGAGTACAAGATCGGATTATCAATTAGTTCATGTTCACCTTGATTTATCATAATACGAAACAAAACTTCGTAGGTACTTATGTGGGAGACAAATTTATTTATCATAATAGACTTATCTGTGGGAGACAAATTTATTTATAAGTCTTCGACTTTGGGTCGTAGCAACTCTTAGTTGTGGGTGAGATCATCTAAGGGAACCAAGTGCGCAAAATCCGGCGTGGTTCTAGAGGCGTAAGGAACGCGACTGTACCTTAATCGGTATGAGACTTGGTTAGGGCTCAACTACATTCCAGTCCGAAGTTAACTTGTAGTAGGCTAGTGTCTGTAGAGGCTTAATACAGTGTGGTGTTCAAAGCTGGACTAGGTCCCGGGGTTTTTATGCATTTGCGGTTTCCTCGTTACAAAAATTATGGTGTCTGTGTTATTTCTTTTCCGCATTATATTTGTTTATATGATTGAAATATCACAGGTTGTGCGTAGTTCATTCAGTTGATAAATCTAACATTTGTTGGATATAAATTAATTGACACTTGGGCATTGGTCTTTGGTACCGTCCAAGTATTTCTCACATCAATCGGGCTCATAGATTTCTGTTTGATTTGCTGATTGATTTGAGAAAAAGAGATATAACTCTTTGATATCTTTCTTGGTTGAGCTCGCTTTATAAGCTGGTGCTCTCAAAATAATATTGGATTTAGTCCATACAAATTGCCGAACGAATTATTAGGTGTGGTTGTTATACCCCCGCTTTTTTCAGTTTGCAAACCCCTTACATCTGAAGTTCGAGAATGTGGTAGGTTTGCAAACCCCTACCAACTGAATTCGCAAACTGCCAAGGTTTGCAAACTCATTTTGAAAACCATGTGGTCTGAATTCGAAAAATGTCAAGGTTTGTAAACCTACCCAGTTTCAGATGGCAAAAGTCTACAAACTATTTTTATAACTATGTTCGCATTTGCTTGTAGATTCTTGTTTGAGTCATGAATGTTATTGAACACCATTTTTGCTTGCTTGTTCACAACCTTCTTGGTCGATATGTGAACTCATGGTGCACGGTCCTTAATGACTTATATATATAAGTGTGTGTGTGTGTCTTTTTCTTTATAAGGAAATCTTTTCAAACACATATGGTGGTCATTCTTGGCATAATTCCTAATGGAAAAGGTTAATTATTCCTATAAGAGTAAATCATTTTTTTTTACAAGTTTGTACCTTAAAATTGATGGTTACAATACTTGATCTTCATGATTACATATTATTTATTGTATGATTACCATGAGATAATTCTAAACTGGTTAGAAGCACGGTCTCATTTGAAACTTTTAGTGATCGATTGTTAGCTCATATCTCCTTGTAGGATTGCTAAAATCCAATATAAAAAAAAATCGAAGAAAGATCGCTTTTGTTGTTCTCTTGAAAATGACATCAACTAGAGGAGAGTTCAATTTTGAACTTGTGCTTAATTGCATATCTTTATAGGGATAAGAAATGGTTGTACCCTTATCTCTCTCTAATAAAGATGTTATGTTTACTTAGTGAAGTCGTCTTAAAAAGTTGGTATGTTATCTTTAGTCTCAATAACTCCTTTGTGCAGTTCATTAAGATCCCTTGTTTCTTACCTTTGACAATTTTATTGATAAAAAATGGGAGAATTATTTAGTAGTATTCTGCTATAACTTATGGCTTTTCGAAGCATTATGCAGGGGGTGAATTGCAAGATGTAGGTTTCACCTATTATGCAAAAGAGACAAGGAAGGACTAAGGGGCAAAACATATTACCGTAGTATTGCTTCAAAGTTTTGGTACAACTGGACTTCGAGGTAGGTAAAAATACTACGCATTAACATGAAAACTTGAGAAGATTGATTATTGAGCATTTTCATAAGTTGTTAATATGATACGAATCTTCAACTAGTACAGCATGAACACGTATAAAATCGAAGGCGTTGAAGATTCAAGAAGCACAGTGGAATTTAATCATCATGTTAAAGTCCATATGTAAAATGGTTTGTCACTAAAATTTACAAAAGGGAATATTGTTAGATCATGCTTGGTTGAAACCACTGGCGTTGGTATGTCAAGCCAGATGTCAAATTTAGATGCCAAAACGCATTCTTGACTTAGTATACTAAAGTCAGTTCCAGACTAGATTAGGTTTAAGTAGTAGAGTATGGAATCAAAGTTATACTTGAAGAATAGAGATTGTAAACTATATTTTTTTTTTGGAGAACTTCAATAAAGGTTCGTAACAAATACTTGATTCTCTTGTTTATTCTACCTCTCTATCCGAAGAAACAAGTATCCACTCTATGAAACACTTCATATGACAGTAAATATATATATATTTACGTTTACATATTTGAGCCCAAGACTTTAGCAAGACATATACAATCGATTTCAAGCTTGTTTTGATTAAACTCTTGAAATATGTTTCAAGCAGTATATGTTCATAGATCATTAACAATCTTAGTTAGAACAAGTTATTATTCACAAACTATTTTTGTTCCAAGTTGATCATTTGGAAATTGTCCGAGCAACAGTGCATATTGTCTATGGATATTGAGAATGTTTCAAATTTAATTATGAGAGATTTATAACTACTTGGCCCAAGGTACGCATACTTGTATGGAATACCTAAGTCAGTCTGAATTCCGCAGACTGTAAATGTTTCCAAACCCGGTTTGCGAACCTACTACATCTGAGTTACGAGTAGGTTTTTAAACCCCTTGAATCAGGCTTGGCGAACTGCCAAGGTTTGCAAACCTTAGGGACCAACTTGGCGAACTGCCAGTGGTTTGCAAACCTATACCGTTCCAGTTTACCAGAAGGTCACAAACTATTCTATATGACTATGTTCGCTTTTTTTACAACTCCCATAAACACTTCTAAGACAATTTTGTTCACAAAATCACTTTGGGCTCGTGGATCCTTGATTAGTCTTGAGGGTTTTTGAACAATGCTAATTGCTTGTAAATCCGAAGGCATACTTGCTGATATGGACTATCACTTTGCACGGTTCCATAATCCTGGACCATAATGCATATTCTTTTATGTAATTTCAAGGCGTACTTTTCACATGCTTACATGAAATCATAATAATAATTTCATATAAATTGAGAAAGTGTTTGCTTGGATATCAAGTAAGCTTGAATTCAAATCTACCTAGAGCCTTGAAAATCCATAAATAGAGAGACTCTTGCAATGGGATTTTAAATCCCCGACACTCTCGTTCAGCTTAGGTTACAATAATAATCAAACTAGGTGCAATGAAACTTTCAACAACCGTTAGTCAATCAAATTAATAATAGAAAACTAAATAACAATGCTTTTGTCTAGTTTCCTACCAACGGTACTTGCTAGAGCTTCTTGATCCCAAAAAAGTCTTTAAATGAGCAGACATAAGAGATTTCGCCTAATTAGGGTATTTTCCTCTCCGGTATAGTGTTACAAGTAATACTAGTAGCCGGCTCCGCCGGTAACAATGAAGTTCGCCTGGCTAAGGATAGTTTGTAAGACGAATAGTCTTTAGTATTTATAGACCAAGGTTGTTTGGACAACAAGGAAATTCCAAAAACGAAAGATTATCAAGATATGCAATAAAGTACCTAATTTCGGTTTTCATATTTCCAATTAATATCCAACCTGTAATTTTGAAATTTCTCTTTAAAAAATATCGAATATTAGTTTAGCACTTAACTAATATATCTTTTCTAGAGATATGTTTTGATTGCTGGAAAATCAAAAACATATAATTCAAAAATCTTAATTAAAAGATTCTCAATATTTATGTTTGGGATCATCTTAAGTATCAAGGAATATCTTTGAACAATAAATAATAAGAATTATGTACATGTTCAAATTATGTCAACATCTGGAATTTTACTATCTAGCAAACCCTAATTCCAAACTCACACAAAACCGTAGAGTGATATGTGAATATTGAAAATCAGTTGTGCTCGTGGGACCTGTTCTACCATGACTCCCAATATAGATTAGGATCGGTTCTACCAAGTCTCCAAATATAGGTAGAGATCGGTTTTATCATGACTCCCAACAAAAGCTAGGATCGGTTCTACCAAGACTCCCAATATAGGTAGGGATCAGTTATACCATGAATTCCCACCTTAGGTTCGAATTGGTCATCCAAAATATCTTCATAGAAAACCTACCAAAACATTAATTGATTTCTTTTCTATTACAAAGCAAGTTCGTATATGTACTTCCTTTGAACTTATGTAATGAAACATAGTTTCCTATGATGAAATCACACCTATATCCAATACACAATCAAGTAACAAGTTACATAGATTATGTCGATGTCGCATTTACGAAGGTCAATAGATAAAAGTTATACTTTGTAATTCAATATATTTCCTTGATACTTTGATCATACTAATATGACCAAGTCTAATACTAGAGTATCATATATATACATTTAATTTCGCATGTTTTGTTTTCAATCTTAAATGACTTGAAAGAAACGATAGGAATGGAAACAAGTCAAGTCATTATCACTAACCTGAAGTGGAAGGATGATGTCTTTATTATAGTCGATACGTCTTCACTTCTTCAGATCTTCAAAGTAATACTTGTATGTCTCAACATTCATAGACTTTCTAGTCTAACCTAAATGAAGTTGACTCTAGTAAATTTAATCAAGCGACTCTAATTGAGTTTTATTACTAAAATATGACAACCAAACTTGACATACCAACGCTTGGTGGGTTCAACCAAGCAATGATGTAACAGAAAAAGTAATAAAGAATCAAATACATAGTTACCAATCAATTGTGAAATATGGTTTCCTCCACTGTCCCAGTGATGGGGTTTAGGTCATTATGCTCAAAACACTCTCAAAAGATGGAAATATACCTCAAATGATGTTTACAAATAAGATAAGAAAAGAAAACAGTCTGTTAATTACAGAATATTGTAACGTATATATTCATTGCAAAGAAGAACTAAATAAAAACAAATATAAGTGTGTCTTTATGTCTCTGAAATGGACAAAAAAAAACCATTGTTTATTAATGAATGTCTTCTGCACTTTGTCCTTCATGTTCTTCTTCTTATGTACCAACAAAAACTTATCTGCAACTTATTTTGTTCAGCTATGTAGCTTTATAACTCTCTATGTTCTAACTTCTAACCCCAATTACCCCTTCCCTCTCTCTGCCCACACAACACCCTATATATACATAGAAACCCTACATATCTTGATAATATCTCTCGTTTACTTCCCTGCCAGTCACCAGAGTTTCCCTTTATTTTATCTTCAGTACGCGTCTGCGATGTTCAATTTTTTCCCAGCTTGATAGAATAAAATTTACAGAGAATATTCTCATGTTATCCACACATGCAATTTCTAAATATTCAAAAGATATCCCGAAACTATCTCTCTACCCTGTTTACCGAGAATTGATAATATATACATGGAAACTTGTTGTTTTAAGATTGTAAATTGATTACCATCCCTTTTTTGTCGCACGTGATTGATACCAACTCATTACCAAGAGAAAATCCAAGAAAAAACTCAACCAAATTGTTCCCAGAAAAATACGCAGTTAAACTACATTTTTTCTGCCAAAATTTGTTTAACCGGTGAAGAAGAAAGGGCTCCCCCTATTCGAAACGGGGGTGGCAACTAGGATGCCCTTGTCAATTCCCGAGTGCCTTCAGTAAATTTTCAGGGTGCCTTAACACTTTTTCAAGATAATTTTTCTACAAAACTTTATTTAATTTTCCCCAAACACCTACAAGTGCATAAAATAACACAATAAGTACAAAATTAATATTAACAATACAGAGAATTGAGAACAAAGTAAGAAATCATCATGTTATCACAAGAACCCGCTCTGATAGCAATTAAAAAGGATAGGGTACCAAGTACACCACAAACTTTTTCGTTTGATAGGATTATGAACCCGCGTAGCATTTTTAACAATCAAAAGGTGCATAAAAGCAAAAAACACACACACAAGAATTTTGTTAATTTGGAAAATTGCACTTGTAGGAAAAAAAACCATGGGACATTGTCCAGCTTTGAACACCAAACTGTATTAATTCGCTACAAACACTAGTCTATTATTGGACTTCAGACTGGAATGTAGTTTTAGTTGAGACCGAATTAACCCTCCAAGCAATTTCGCTGCATTCGTGCTCCTTACTTTTCGAAAGGCTCTATGCAATTGATTCCCTTAGCCGACGTCCTTTACAGCCTAAGATTTGCTTCAACCTAAGTTGAAATTTTTATACCAATCTGCCTCTAACATATAAGCCTATTTGATTTTTCTTTATATCGTTTAGATCAAGGCTTGAAAATCTGTTTAATAGACAAAGCTAACAAACCTCACGAAGCCTGGATTACTAACCACCTTTTAAGAACAATCTTAGACCGATCAACAAAAAAGAGTTTTAGATATCTATCTTGAGGAATCAAAAAGTATGATACGAAGACAACTTTGTGATTTCTATCTATCTCGTTATTGATTGGAGATTGATGAAAACCTCGAAAATCAATAAAAACAAAGTCGAACTTGGCTTCACAAATCCCTAAGTGGAGTTTTTAAGTCGTAAACCTAATTATGTTTCTTAGAGGAAACCTAGGTGATAAACGCATTTTTGTGTTTATTTTGATCTCAATAATGTATATTGTTAGTGCTCGATTTTGTAGTTATTTGATTATTTTATGTTTTTGTAGGTGTTTTTGGAGAAACAAGCTTTTGCGGAAAAATTGGCTCGAAAAGTGGTCCCAGAAGACGTACTACAGACTCCCCGGAAATATGTTAGAGACGTCCCAGAAAAGTTATATTAACACCCCAGGTCATGTGCTAAAATGACCCCAGTCTTGGCTAAGGGGCACTCCACTGATAAGGGGCACCCTAAATACTATTTACCCCCACCTGCTATTCAAACCCCATCAGTGGTTAGGGGGACATCACTTTCTTCTCCGCTTAAATAAAGTTTTGGCGGGAAAAAGAATTATTCAGCAGCGTGAATTTCAGGCGAGAAAATGATGAAGATTCTGTCGGAATTTTACATGGATATGGACTGGTATGGAGTTGTGGAGACCAAACAGGTTTGGCAGTTGGCTTTGAGTCGAAGACATACAAGTTTCCATATATATCTCGGTGAATCAGGAGAGGATAATGTTGTTGAATACGTGAGCTTCTGGGAAAGATTTGGCTGAATTTACTCGGACTTTCTCACATAATATGGTTCGGTTTGGGCCTGATTTCTTGAAACAGGATGGGTAGGTGTGTTAGAATCGAAAACAAAGGAAGATTTATGTAGTTGCAGGAAATCCCACACTACACCCCTCACTTGAATTTGCTTAATTGATCCATTTGAAGATGAATAACAATATATTTTATTGATTGTTTTCTTGAAAGGTTTACAAAGAAATGTAGAACAGAGCTAAAGAAATTACAATCACTCTTAATTTTCTCTCTCCTAATGACTTGCTTAACAATTCAAAAGAATCCTCCTCCACAACAGACTAACTCAACCCTTTATATAGGGTAATACACAGTGGATGACAGCTAAGCTGTCCTTTATTTTCGGGAATAACTCGCGAAGCGTCGCGAGTGTTATAAACGTTTTTTCCTTGCGACACTCCTAAATCTCGCAAAGTCTTCATACTTTTCTCATGTTTTGACTGTCGTCATCCATTGCGTCATTTATATTACTTCCCTGCGACGCCTTCGCAATGTAGTCGTTTATTATTCTCGCAAAGTATTGATGTCGCGATATTCTGCTCCTACATCTTGCCTCTTCTCATGTCTTCTCTGCGAAGAAGAGAATGTCATGAGAACCAATGTTTTAAAATGCCGCAACTGCTCATCTTTATCTCGCGATTGTTCATTTTTACTCGTTTTACTCATGTATGGAATTTATTACAGGTGTTTTTTCTTCCACTCTTTTCTTGACACGTCTCTTTCAACCGCTTATTCTTGACCATTCACTTCCCATCTCGCATTAAATGCATTTGTTTTCCCGATAATTCTCTTCTCTATATATAGTTTTCTCATCTTTCTCTTTTTCTCTTTTATTTTCCCTCTGCAACTTTTCTTTAACTTTCTTCCTCCGCAATTTGTGCTTCTGCTACTGTAATCCTCCCCTTCAATTCTCTCAATCTTCAATTCTCCATTCATTCCCATAATATATCAATGGCTTCACTAGGTCGTACATATAAACCCCTTTTTGAAAATACTCAAAATAAGTTACAAGAGAAGGGTTTCATCTTGTCAACCATTCCTGATCAAAAATCTTCGTCTATTCTCTCTGCAAAACTGTTTTCTGATCATCAATGTGATGATCATAAAATCATAGTCTCGCTAGGTCAACTCCTCGCAGGACTTCCCATTCCTTTATATAATCCCGAGATACCATTATTCTATGAAATCCTTGCTCATGAAAAGTTCTCGCGAGCTGTTTATCAGTTGAGTGGCGACTGCATCCGTTTGATGCTTGAATTCGCAAACCGCGGCGCTGGTAAAGGATCTTTATATCCTGTTAATGTTAGAGATCCTAAATTCGCAAATTTGGAGATAGTTGCTGAGAAGTATACTGTAGAAAATTTCTTTGCGAATTATTCAGTAATAAACATGAGAAATGATAAATCCCATTGGGGCGCTCATTGAAAAGAATAGATAATATTTCCGATGACAAGCTGCTTATGCAAGATATTGATTAGCATTCGGGCAACAATAGCACTCCCCGTCATTCCAAAGATGAAAAATGGTGGGTTGTTCCTTTGTTGTTGAGTGGACCTTATATCGCAGGTTCATATGTTCTCCCTGCACACCTCGCGAATTATCATCCTTGGGATTTTAAGTTGCCTGAGGAGACGAAAGAGGTATATTTCCTTTTTTCAATTCCGCCTTGCGGCATTTTCTTCCTCTTTTATTTATTAACTTTCAAAAAAATTTAGATCGCCAGAATGAGAAAGAAGTATAAAGAAGATCCAAAGCCGAGTACCCTGGCGATACTCCGATCGCTCACGGATGAAGTAAGAAACATTTTCCTTTGTTATTTTAAACAATATTGTTGCCTCTATTTCTTATCTTCATGTGTATGCGAAGGTTGACGTTGAAGAGGCTATAGCTGCGAAGGTTAAAGGCAAGGATAAAATTACTTTTCGCAAGGACAAGTCTTCTGCTCCGCTTTCTAAAAACGGAAAATCCATCTCTCTTCTCATTGTAGTTCTCAAACCAACGAAAACTCTGATGAAGGTGAAAATGAGATTGGCACCTCCTCCGCGAAAGAGAATCACTCGACAACTTCTGCTATGGCGCAATTGTCCAGTGTCTTCTCCGATTCTATGCAAGGATTAGGAGATGATCATCTAACTGCTACTTGCGGAGCTCTCGCAAAAATTTGCGATGCCCCACTATTAGAGGATAATGAATCTTTTCGCGGAGTCTCCCGAACATTGACCTCCAGTCACTTAAATGCTCTTACTGCTTTGGTATGCTCATATTCCTTTGCTTTTCTGTAATTTCGATTACAAGCTTTATCTTAACAATTTCTTTTTTTCCTTTATAGTCTGGGAGAGCTTCCTTTGTTGTTGCCTCAGATCTCAAGAGAAGACGCGACAACCTTGAAAAGAAGAATCTCCAATTTAAAGAGAAGATTCGAGAACTAGAAATTGAGATTGCGATGTCTCGCAAGAAAGATGAAAGAATTCAACAATTGAAATCGAATTTGCTTCTCGGAAGACTAAGATGTCTACTCTTCAAAGCGCTAACAAAGAACTTTATGGTATAAAATTTTTATTCTTCAAGTCATTTTTACTTTGTCAGCTATTATTCTTTGCCTGATTTATTATTTTCGCAGACATATATAATCTCTCTGAAGAAGCCATTCTTCTCCATTCATTTCCCGAGCCCATGGATAATGATGTTCTTCTCACCCATCTCAACGAGTCTTTAAGTAACTCATCAAACAAAATTGATTCTCTTTCATTAAATGAACTTCGAACCAAATGTCGCCTCTTAGAGATTGAACATAGAGCTAGTTTAGGTTTAGCCAACCGATTTAAACAAATGTATCTTGATTCCCATAGAAAAATCGAGCTTCAAAGGAAGAAAATTAGTGGCCTTATAGATGAGAAAGACCGTATTGCTAATAAGTGTGTACAGGCATTAGCAACATTTCAAAAATCTCTTCTCGAAGTACAAATTGAACGAGATGAATCCCTTCGTCAGAATGCCATACTTATGGAGCGAGAAGAGCAAGTTCGTTTCGCTTCTTGTTATAAATAATGATGATGAGTTCGCTTGGGCTGCGAAGGTTCTAGATAATGCCAGAATAATTTAGGTGTTGATGTTAGTCTTCATACCGAGCATACCGCCTTGGTTAAAGATATGATATCCGATGAGAGAAGGTTGTTTATTATACTTTCTTTGCTCTTTTCCTTTGTAGTACTGTTATAGTGTTGTTAATTCATTATCATATGTTTTGCAGAATCTGAGGAGAGATTTCAAACAAGGATTGAAGAACTTGAGTCTGAAAAAAGGGAACTCGCAGAAGGCCTTTCTCTTCGCAATAACAAGTATTCTAAGTTGAAGAAACAGCTGCAAGCTAAAGTGGCAAATTTCAACAATACTGTTGTTCGTTTTCGCAATCAAACTATTGAAATGGTTTGTAATGATCACCGCATTCCTCTTATTTCATATCCTTGTCTTCACGATGATATTCCTGAAGATACGCCTTTCTCGGATGTCTCTGATAGTGAGGCTAGCGAAGCAGAAGAATCTGGCGAAAAGAATGATGAAACTGAAGAATCTGACCAAGAAAAAGAATCTTCAAAGAAATAACTTCTTTTTCTTCTTTCGCTTCTTGTAATATATATACTCTTTCAATCTTCTTGGATTGTCAAATGTGAACTCAATCTTCGTTTTCTTTATTTGCACATATTAATCAAGCAATTCTCTTTTATAATTCGACTAACTAGTATTATGAATGCATAAATTCCTCATATGGAAATGAATAACAAAACTTTATCCTATTCATTCCCATACTTGCCTCTGTTATTCATTTTCAAATGAGAGATTTGCCTCTGTTATTCATTTTCGTAAGCATATTTGCTTTCTCAATTTTGTGTATATCTATATTTTTAATTATGTTGAAGTTCGCATTGCGACAAGATCGCAGAATGTCTTCACAAATGAAGAAACCCATTGATCTTGCCTTATCATTTTTGTGTGGTCTTATTTTGCCTTCCTAATTAAAGGTCTTATTTCGCCACCCCTCGTTGCGACAAAATCGCAGGACGTCTTTACATTTTCATGTAATGACCCATTGACCTTGTCTTATCATTTGTTAAGTATTTTTGCCTCTGCGGGACATTTTATCTCATGACAATATGACAGGCTTAAATACTCTTGCGAGTGTAAAACCCCATGACATTGCCGTCTTTGCGACGAAATCGCAGGACGTTTTTGCACTTTTATGCAAAAACCCATTGATCTCGCCTTATCCTTGCGTCAAGATATTGCCTCTTCAGGATCATTGCACAAATATGACAAGTCTAAATTTCCTTGCGAAAATAAAGTCTCATGACATTTGCGTCTTTTGACACTTATCGGCTCCTAATGGAGGGTGACGCCTTATCTTCTCCCCGTTTGCCCCTTCAAGGAGGCGTACATCGGCCATACAAGACTAGCTCCTCCTATCCTGGTCTTAACAACAACCAGCTTGTTTTCGCAGCCTCTTATCCCTTATACCTATATGGCTTATGGTTACGAGACCGCACCCTAAGTGGAGTTTTCTTCGGCCGAGTGCAGATATACCAAGACTTGCCAAGAATGGCCGAGACACTTCAAATGCCCTGGCACTCTTGGCTCAACCGTACCCCGGCGCCTTGAGCATACACACGACTCCTAAGAAGAGATCCTCGGGCGTCCAACCAGGGTATAACCTTATATATATAGTTGAAAATCCAAGGTATCTCTCCCGGATATGCTTTCATGGGCCCCAAATCTCCATGACTCAGGTTCCAGGGGCGGTGTAACCTTTCCCCTGATCCATGTCAAGAGATACCCCCTTATATGACGCACTTTAGGTCTTACATTTGCCTCTTGCGAAATATCATTCGCGAACTAGGGTGTACGCCATAAAGGTTCGTCCCATTCACTCACTCTTTCATTTTTGTTAATTCATTCAATCATTCATTTTGTTTGCGAAGATATCGCACAATCTTACATTGTTTAATCATTTTTGCTGTTTAATTCTTCAATCAAATAGTCATACATTCTTAATGGCGAGATCCTCGCATATTTCTTCTTCAATTATTGTTTCTTTCTCTTACTCTGAACAATCTTTTGTTGTTACTCTTTGACGATTATTCACTTCTTATACTTTTTGCTCTTGCTACTCTCTGCCTCTACACCATTCAAATCTCTTAATGATTCCTTTCCATCATAATTTCCAACCATTTTCACGCACTTGTTTCGCAATGTATCTTCTCCTCTTACATCAATGGCATCCACCATTAATCTTTCTCTTCTTTTCTCATCTTTTGCATGTTGCTTCCAACCCTTTCTTTTCTCAGCTCTCTCTTCGCAGCTCTCCACATCGATCTCATAACATTTCTGTCCTTCCGTCCAATCTCCTTTTATAATTCCAACACCACTAAGATGAGGAAATTTTATACACCGATGATATGTTGACGCTACACCTGAATGTCATGCAACCATGGTCTTCCAATCAATGCATTGTAAGGGGATTCCACATCGACCACACGTAACGAATATCGAGTAGACAATCCTTGCAGAGGTATCCTCATATGTACTTCTTCTTTAGGCTTGTTTGCTGTGCCATTGAAACCATATATCTTGTATGTTGAAGGTATCAATTTTGCATCCTTTCCCCCCATAGTCTTGTAAGTATGGTAAAAGAGGATGTTTACTGAGCTTCCAGTATCAATCAATATTCTATTAATCGCCCACCAATTCTCTGCTTCATCGTCTTCGCCATCTACCGGTTTTGGATTAATTTCCAATTTTACAACCAATGGATTGTCGTGCGTCTCTTTGCCTTCAGAATCTCTTCTGCGTTGAAAGAAATAATCTGCATTTGCCATTCTTTTAATCTGCGACATCTTCGCAATGTTCATCACTTCTTTATTATCAACATCCCTCGCAAAACCCTACTGAGTATATTATCATGAAAATCTTCAATTGTGCGATATGAGTGAACAATGGAGTTACAAAATAAATTTTTAGCTTTCGCCCCAACTTCTATTACGAACGTTTCTTTCCCCTTTGATGGTGGTGGTGGCAATTGTTGAACTTTCTCTTCACTTTTTAGAAAGTGATTCAAACTTTCCTTGATCAATCATTCTAAGGATGATTCTTTTTATGTTTCTGCAGTCATTTGTCAAATATCCATGAAAACGGTGGTAAGAGCAAAATTCATGACTTCTATCACTTGGTGGTGGTTCACTCCCCATGTTCCATGGTGCGGGTATGTTTTCCATCGAGTATAGCTTCCCGCATTTTTCCACACTAGTATTCGGTGGTGGCATCTTGATTTCTTCCCATACTACTCTATGACGCCGCCGCCCTCCATGATAATTCTTTTTTGACTTCCATAGGTTTCTTGCGAGTGATCAAGCCTCTGAATTTTGTTATTGCCGCCACGGTTGTAGTAATTTCTTTCTCTTTCAAACTCTTCTTGATCTCGGCTTCCCATGGCTACCAACTTTGGCTGTCCATCATTTATCACTCCCTCCTGTTGCCCTTGCGAGGTACTCGCCACTGTGTGTATTAACCTGGGTAACAAACTTGCATTCGCAGCATTTGAACTTGTATTCGCAATCGGGTACGACTCTACCTCATTTTGCCTTTCTTCCAAAGCAATATATTCCTCTTGCAATTCTCGCAGCTCCGTCAAGGTGATTGTATTCTTGATTCTAAAAATTTGAATATATAGCAGGTTGGTTGCGAACATAGCGTTTATAAATGATAAAATGAGATATCTTTCATCTACCCTTCCAGCCATCTCGCTACACATCGTCTTCCATCTCATAGTTAGGTGTCTTAGACTTTCGCCAACCCTTTGTTTTAGCCCAAATACATCTTCGATTCCTGGCCGCGAGGAGTTATTACTTATGTATGCCCCTAAGAATATAGCTTGTAGATGGTTGAATGACGTGATGGTGTTTCTTGGTAAACCTTCAACCCACTTCGATGCTTCTCCCGTTAAGCTTGATGCGAAATATTTGCACAATATAGCGTCATGACTTTCCCATTGTAACATACATCTTACATACGCTTTGATGTGTTGTATTGCACAAGTTGTACCATCAAAAATGCTGGTTAACGCTGGTAAATTGCATTTTGGGGGTATCCCACCTAACCGCACCTCTAAAGTAAAGGGGGTTTTTGCGGCTTCCTCGATTGCCTCATCCAATTGTCTTCTTCCTCCACCTCCTCTACTATTCAACATTCCTCTCATCTCCGCCAATTCTCTTAAAATTTGTTCATTTACCTCAATGTTCGGATTCATTGGTCTTTTTAGCTCTGTTTCTCTCCTTCTGCGTTCTCGCCTATCGTGGTTTTCTTGTTCAACATTCTCTTCTCTTCTTTCTCTGCGATTTTCTCCTTTATCTCGTTCACGAGTGTGGACACCATTGTATCTATCATTTTCTCCTCTTGGTTGTCTACCAGTTCTCCTTTGTACTCTTTCATATTCTTCGTTAATATTTCCATTGTTGCGATTTTGCTCGCGCCTTCTTTCTCGATTGTCATGATTGTTCCGCCGAACCGCTTCCTCCAATTCTCGTTCTTCCATTTCTCGCTCTCGGTCTTTCCTCTCGCGAGATAAACGTGCTTGTTCAATATAATGTTTTTCAATGTCATCTTCAATTTCCTTTTGTTTCCTTCGTGTTTCTCTCCCAAGCAATATTCTTCTTCCTTCTCCCCGATTTTCTTCATTAATTGGATCATTCGCGCCTTGATGTCGCCTATTTTCTTGATTTCCATCATTTTGACCATTCTCAGATCTTCGGGATGTGGAATATAACGATCTTCTACTACTTCTCTTCCTTCACGACCTCCTTCGCCAAAACTTACTTCCCTTTCCAAATTTTCTTCATTAACGTTTCCTGTGGGTAATGTTTCTGCGCATTCTTGATCTCGTTATTACTTCTCGATCTTCTATTTTGCAGCCTCCTATTTTCCATCATTAATTCGTGGTTTTGCCTTGTTAAATTTGCGCGTTCTTACGCTTTCTAGACGCCTTTCTTCATGTATTGTTTGTCTCAACGTTTCTAATGCTCACGATTTCTTCATTTCTATGAGTCAAGTTTCTCCCATTTCTTCTCGATTTCTCTCCTCTTGTCCATTATTCATCAATTGTTGCACTTCTTCTCTTTCTTCCATAGAATCGATCTCCATGTATGCACGCTCACTCTATCATAATCTATTACTCTATTCAAGTCATTGGTTGAATTGGTGGTTGAATTTGACCTTCTTCTCTATCTCTTGCATTTATCCTTGATGGTTCACCTACTTCATTTCTCCTTTCTCCAACTAATCTCCCACTTCTCCTTACAGTCGTTGGTTGTTCTGATGCATCCTTTCTTCTAGCCATTTCTTAATTTTAGTAAATTGTTGAGAATTATTCGAAATTTCTTTCTTGTTACCCCTGATTCTTCCAATTCACAAGGTTGATCTCCTACTCAATCCCTGTTTCTAGCGCATATGTAGTTGCAGGAAATCCCACACTACACCCCTCACTTGAATTTGCTTAATTGATCCATTTGAAGATGAATAACAATATATTTTATTGATTGTTTTCTTGAAAGGTTTACAAAGAAATATAGAACAGAGCTAAAGAAATTATAATCACTCTTAATTTTCTCTCTCCTAATGACTTGCTTAACAATTCAAAAGAATCCTCCTCCACAATGACTAACTCAACCCTTTATATAGGGTAATACATTGTGGATGACAAATAAGCCGTCCTTTATTTTTCGGAATAACTCGCGAAGCGTCGCGAGTGTTATAAACGTTTTTCCTTGCGACACTCCTAAATCTCGCCAGTCTTCATACTTTTCTCATGTTTTGGCTGTCGTCATCCATTGCGTCATTTATATTACTTCCCTGCGACGCCTTCGCAATGTAGTCGTTTATTATTCTCGCAAAGTATTGATGTCGCGATATTCTGCTCCTACAATTTCCTCGACTTTTGATAAAACAGAGAAGGAGAAATATACTCGGGATTTGTCGAGTTTATTTGGGAAGTTACGTGAGGATTGGAAGAACAATATTTCCTCTGTTATCTTAGAAAGTTTCAAACATCCAAAGACGTGTAAAACAAAGATAAAAAAAGGAATTTTACGTGACTTACACGAAGGAAAAGCCGAAACTTTTGGGTGAAGAAAAAGGAGATTACCTCGGGATGTTTGGGGTTTTCTAAGTATATATAAGTTGTTTCGAGACCCAGGGGGAAATCGAGAGTTTGGGGCACCAGTATGTATAATTGGGAGGCTACAAAGCCGAACAAATCAAGTTGCATAAAGGTATTCTGCTGGTGTATATGAAGAAGACGACGAAGAACAGACTCACAGAGTCAGTCGCAGAGAACCGTGGCAAAAACTACTGCAAATGTAGTATCGTTTAAAGGCGTCTTATTTTCTCTCAGTAATGATTAAGTCGCAACTTTTATAAACGTTGTAGTTTCACTGATTTCTTCTTTTCATATATTTTCATCCTGTAAACACTTTGCGAGCTATGAATATCAATTTTGAGTGTGTTTTGACCATGAGGAGCTAAACCCCAACACTGGGACGACGGAGGAAGCCTTATTTCACAATGGTTTGGTAACTATATTTGATTTTGTTTGAATTTTGCATTTATTTTAATTGATTTATGATTTTCACTAATTAGTTGTGATTTCTTTTGATGGTGTATGCTTAGACGTAAGAGCTTTTGATACATCATGCTTGTGATTTACATCTAATCTTTTAGAAATCTACTTTTGGCAAAGAAAAGAGTCAACAAAATAGCTAGAATTGTTATGAGTCATTATATGAACCAACTGAATGTGATTAATGGTGGAATCCGAAGTCCCAGTACCCACTACACCATTTTTAGGGTCAACGGAGTCTGGCCGTTGCTGACCGGGCTCGCAACGGCAAAGTGACGTTTCAAAACACGGTGTTGTATTTTTTCGCAACGGCATAAGCTCCGTTGCGACTCTTGGTCAGCAACGGAGATTCGCAACGTACTGTGCCGTTGCGACTCTGTTTATTCGTAACCAAGGTCTGTCGTTGCTAACTTGTTTCTAATTACAGGAATACCCCTACCCGGAACTAAAATATCATTGGTTCTGGTTCTAATTTACTGGTTCTGGTTCTAACTTAGCAACAGAATACAGACGTTGCTAATTTTTTGCAACAGCAAAAAAAAGGCCAAGTATTTATTGACCTAGTCAAAATCCATTCCCCCCACATTTACCCCCTGCAGTTACCCAGTTCCCCATATTCATCATTCCACAGATATACAAACCATGACACATTCATTCACTTTCATTTCCACATTCACCATTATGAAAAAATAATTCTTCAATTGAAGTTAACAACAAGTATGATTTTTTGATACAAACTATGTCATTCATTTAATGGACATAATACACAGAAACATACTTAATTCCTAAGTTCAGTTTGTAGAAAGTTCTGAAAATCCTAAGTTCTTCTAACTTAAATCTCTATAAGGAGATACTACATTATAACTTAAAAATCTTGCAAATTGCTAAGGGACTAATGGTCACGCTTTCTGTCGCTTTGTTCTCCAACCTTTCCGATCTCACAACAGAGCATCATTCAATTAACCTGCGAATAAAGCATCACAAATTCTTCTAATCAGACTGATGTTTTTCTATAACAAGACTCAGTTGTGAGTTGTTGTAGTCGAGCTATCTCAGTTGTGAGACTTACCATGTATGTTGCAGTTATCATCTTCCCAGCAAACCATCTCCCATGAAGAGCACGCTGCGCACTCATGGCTGATGTTGTAGTATTAAACCGCAAGTACACATGCCCAGCACTATTCCCGTAAGTGGATGACAAACATAAGACAACAAAAAATAGTCTAAAAAATAACATGTCAAGAGAAAATAGTTACATACTTGTCCACAAAAATATGTTTTACTGTCCCAAACTTTGAAACTTCATCTTAAACGTCATCTTTAATATCCAAATCAAAATCAGGTTCAGTCTGCAAATACAACATAAACGTTCAGTATACTAGATGAAACACAAATGGATCATGACCGAATGCAAACAAATCGATGGAGAAGAGCAATTTTTGCAGACCTCAGATGTTGGATCGAACATATTCTTCAGTATTAGGCATTCACTTGGGACACCCACAGAATCAATGTGAGGCACAAATACTGTAGTAACCGGAAGGGAACCTAGTAAACCAAAGACACGACCAAAGGCAAAGAATCTACCCTTGTCGTAGGCAGGAATCATCTTAGACACATAGATTTTCCTGCAAAATAAACATACCAATATCAGCTAAAGTACTCAACTGTATGCACAAATCTCTTTACAGCTAAATTGCAACATAGATACTGTACATTTGTATACCATGATCCGCATGAGAAATGACGGAGATGTTCCTAATAGGTATAGAAGCTTGTCCAAGTGCAACAGCTAGTGGGTTGATGGCAGGTGCAACACCAAGAACTGATGTTGCTGGTAGAGCAAGGGAAGCTCCATTTACAACAGGAACAAGGCTGCAGATGATAAAGTCACTTATAAAAGATATAAAAAGATGTAAAGGGAGAAGGAGAAACAGAGATAGCTAAGAAGCAACTATAAATATACTAAGAATACCCAGCACACATCACTGATAGGTACCATCATTTAAAATTATAGATGCATGTAGATACTTAGCTTTATTTGAAGATAGGATTAGCGCTTCTGCAACATTGAGTTCTTTGTTGTTAACTTGAAAGAATGTTCAATCGTAGTGTTCAGTTCCAGTATGCAGTTTTCTGTGGCTCTCTTTTAGGGGTCACTGAAATTAACCATCAAAATAATTAGTAGATATATAAGGCATCCAAGCTACAGATCATAATACATCATGTTGACTAGATTTAGATTATAGATTATATTTAACAATTCATAGCTAAAAGCAATTGATCTCAAAATGCAGTCAATCAGCTAATTCACTTCTCAAAAACTTGCTTAGTGTCTAACATCCTAATTCATTTCTCAAAAACTTCTAACGATAATGCAGACATACCTTCACTGCCAGTTTTTCTTCGACATACTTGCACGCTTCTCTCATAGCGAGGTGAATGATAAAACAGATGGCAGAATTTAGAAACAGTATGGTAAGAACTCAGCGGCAAAGATCAAAGTATCAAACTGATCGCGATAAAATCCACACCAATGAACATAAAAAACAAATGATTATGTAGAAAGAACTAAATCAATTTTCCAGAGAATGTAAGCTTACTCTGTATCCACTGATTATAGATGTTGGGTGTATCTTATTCTTGACCAGCTCATTTGCTCTCTGCAAAAAAAACCAAGGAGCTACGTATTGCAACAACATATAGAGCCAAGCCAGCATACCATTTATGTAAGTGTTACCTTGAGCAGTTCTGCAGCAAGAATAACAACATAAGTAGTCCCATCTCCAACTTCTCGATCTTGAAGCTCTGCGAACTCTAAAAGTACCTATAGCCCACAGAGTAGACAGTATAAAATCCAGAAACAGAAACAAACCCAAAAAATAAAGAATGCAGGGATGCCAAATGTATGTATGTATCAATCTTTACCTTAGCAGCTGAATGTTCATCATTTGACTTTGTTATCCCATTACCTTATCAATCTTTACCTTCAAATTGCAAGTTTTTGAGAAGTGAATTAGGATGCTACATCATTGACTAGATTAAAATTATTAGATTATATTTCATCATCATTTTGTATCTGCTGATGCTTATTCAATCAGCTAAAAGAATTGAGACTGAAAGTCATACCATCCAAGAACATATACTAATTCAATATAAGGTTGAGAGATTGAAATTCGATGAAATCAATTTAATGGGTAACATAGATCCAAATATGCATATTACGGATCGAAAAACTGATTTTCTATTTGAGATTTTCTTTAAACATCTTTCCTGACTTCTGAAGAACCCTTAAAAAAATTAGGTGGATTTTTCTGAGATTTTGGCCTCAAAAGGTAGATCGAGATGAGGAGATTACAGATCTAAACTCTGATCATAAATCGAAGAAATATTTTTAGACGAGATCGTCGATTTGGGTTTTCAAAACCCCTGTAAATCGGTATCAATTTTGAAGATTTAACGATTATTATTGAGATAAAAAGACCGAGATAGAGTAAACTTATCCTTTTCATTATTTGTGATGATTCTTTCCTCTTCAGATTCAGTTGTTGACGATGATTTTCAAAAAGTTTTATTCTTCGACCAGGAGCGCTTCAAGAACGCGGTTGATTTTACGCTGGTTGAGTTTGTTTGACATAGTGATCGATGGACCAAGGTGGTGGGATCTGTATTCTAAAGAGTTCAGCTGAGCAGATCGAGATAGATATGGAGATGAAGATGGAGAGGAGAGGAGAGGAGAGGGAGGAGAGACTGAGTCTCTGGTTTGGCGGAGAGAAAATGAACATGGAATTCGATTAAGGCGTGATATACCCTAGATTGGGATTAAGGGTGGAAAAAAAAAAGTCTTGACCGAACTTTGACTGAGGCGTGTTTATAAGTCCTAGTGTTCCCGACCACGCACGTGGTTCACACGCTTGAACCAAGCTCAGTTGCGATTCGCAACCTTGCTTGTGAGGTTGCAAAATTCGCAACGGCAGTCCTCCGTTGCGAAAAAAAATCAGTTGCAATTAGCAACCTAAAAATTCGCAACCGCGCTAGTGACGTTGCAAACCTGGGTTGCGAATCCATTAAAATGGTGTAGTGTACCTCTCGATCTTGTGGCATCCTTTGTATATATTTTTTGTTTATTAAGTTCTGAAACCAAATCTTTACAAGTCTTTGAACGAACTTTATTTACCACTTGAAAACCGACATCAATTTTTGGCGCCGCCGACGCGGACTTGTATTTAGGTTTAGGTTTTAGATTTTTATTTTCTTTGATTTTACTTTGGGTATTTTGGTTTTTGGTGTGCAGGTTTTGCTTCAAGCTAAAAGTGGAAAGTTCGACTTGCCTAAGAAAGTACAGAAAATCCAATTTGTGATTTATTTTTGTTAGCTTTTATTTTCTTTATTTTGGACTTGTATATATTGTTTGTTTATTTTTTGTTTTAGTATTTTATTAATAAAAAAAAAAATAACACGTGCACACACCAATTGCATCGTCAGACTACCGATTTTAGGAAAACTCGTGGATTAGTAAGTTGAACCCGTGCCTTGGGCCTTATGGGAGTTACCAGATGAAAGTCCACAAACCTCAGCCTCGTACCTTTGGGTATATTTTGCTGTGGTAACCTGAGCCTACCCATTTTAGTCAACCTTGCATTTGCACGTGCACAATAGAATGTCGAACTGGTATAATAATAACCAATACAATGATTATGCGACTGAGCAACATGGACATTATCCTTATTATGACCATAGTGTGGATAGTGGTTGGGAACGCCAGCCTTTTGAAGGATATGGTCCATACCATAGTGAGCCCAATTACTATCCACACGCCCACCGGTCATACGAACAAAATTTCTCTCTACTAGAGTTCGCACGTAAGTTAGCTGAGTCGACACAAAAGTTACTTGAGTTGACACGTAGTTCAGCTGAGATGAATAACTTATTTATGGAGGAAAGCAATGCAACGTGTGAACCTTCTTTCCTAGATAAAATCAGGAAGTCATGTGAGTCGACTCAGAAAATGTTGTTAGAGGCCCAAGAAAGAACTGCTCATGATAGTCATAATTTCCAATATAGTGTATCCAATAGTACCCTTGAAAACGAAGATAGTTATTCACATAATCAAGATGACGAGGTTAGAGTTGGTAACACTACTTTTTTATATGAGGTTCGACCATTTTTATGTTATTACAATGATGATTATGATGAGGATAGTGTTGATGAAGAATCTGAAATATTTAGGCATAGTGATCAGGAATTTGTTACTCCAACTGAGCTTTATAATGATAATGTTATTTCTAGTTCGAAACCAAATAATTTTAATAATTATTCACCTATTCAAAAGGACGAGGATTTGACTACAGATACCCACGTTTTAGACGATGTAGTACTTCCTTTTTACGAAGACGATGATAGTTTTGAGGAGCGAGTTTATTCTGAGAACATTGTTTTAGAGTCTAACGATTTAGAAACATTAGTCTTAGAAAAAGAAGATGAACTCGTAGAGCTTTCAAATATGATGAGTGAGGATGCACCTTCCGATTATAACTTAGAAGAAGCAACTGACCATTTTCAGGATTCCGATGATCTAGAAATTAGGGAAATTGTATATAGTCTATCTAGAGACACCCAAAACTCTAAGTTTGGGGGTGATTATCATTCTCCCCGTGCTTTACCTTTAGCTCTTGTAGAGATCCTTCACTTGGGACTTGATATATGTGCCTCAACCATTGTGCCAGATTGCCTTCATACTAGTTCTCCAGAACCTAGTGATGTCCATAAGGAAGTTCAGTTGTTAGAAACCCATCCTCTGGTTGATGTGGTTTGCCCAGGCTATGATACCCAAATTGATTTTGTTTTACCACCAAATATTTTTCAACCAATTGTGGGAACGTATAAGTTTCAGATGTGTCAATTATTTAGTTTTGAGTCTAAACCTAAGTACTTTAGGAGATTAGAATCGACACATTTGCCTAAAATTGACCACCACTTTCATCGTGGTCAATTGTGTGAGTCAAAACTGATTGACTTTAAGGATCCGCAATTATTCAGGTTATTATTATGTGCTTCTAAGTTCTTATTTGAGTTTTTACAAACTTTACAACCTGAACCGGATCTTAGCTTTGAGGAATTCCAAAGACATGAAAATATTTTATCTCGACCCAGGTTATAGAGCTCCGAACTCGAACCACAGCTAGATGTAGTTGTCTTAAACAGGAAACTAGACAAGGGTGTGCTTTATTTGTTAATTTTCGTGGCATGTTGCAGATTCCTTTTACTTGTGATAGCTCTATTTGGTTTTGATGACCCACATATATTTCGGCTATTACTTTATGATTTTATGAGGTGACTAATCCTTTCTTAGTCTGGCTGAAGACGTTAAATTTAGCACTTCTTGGGAGGTAACCCATGCTCATGCAACACGGTAATATCTTTCCTTAACTCTTTTTGCTTCAAATGGTAACAATTTCTCCCTGTTCATGCTTTTAATTTTATCTTTAGAACATTGAGGACAATGTTAGATTTAAGTTTGGGGTATGGGAGAAACTTTTAGTTGCATTATTAAACTCCAGAGCTTAGAAATTTATGCTTATTAAGGATGGCACTAACCAATCTAAGTGGATGGAAGCATTTTGGTTGTAGGAGTTGAGGAACCAATCTGATTAGATGGAAACATCTAAAGAGTCTATACATAAAAGCACAGAGCTCAGGTTTTAGAATTAAAGAAAAAACATGGTAGTTTCGCCATATCTCGTTGAATCCTTTTCACTTCTATTTTTATTTTATTTTCTTTAAAATATGTTTCTCTAAGTGATTAGGTGGGGCTCACGATTCAAGTTGTTACCACTGCTAGGGTGAAATAGAGTGACGGAGATACAAAAAAAAAAAAAAAAAAAAAAAAAAAAAAAAAATTATTATGAAATGTGAAAAAAAAAGAAAAAAAAAGAATTATTATGAATTATTAGTAGACCGTCTAACGGTGTTAAACTATTGGGAGGGCCAGTGAGCGCTAACTCAGACTACTGCATGGACATGGTTCAGGCTAGGGTTCATAAAACTGTCAGCTTGATGGAGGCGGTAAGCAAGTTAGAGGACCCTCAATGCGAATTGTTGCTGCTTAGGAACTGCACTGGAGTCTCCAGACTTTACTTCACTTTGAGAACCACCGTGCCGGGTTATATGGATTCGGATCGCCGACTTTTGATGACCATCTCTTTCAGTTCTTACGACGCCTAATCACGGGTGATGGCCCTGGTTATGGTTTGCTTCAACATAGATTTGTTACTCTCCCCCTTAAATATGGTGGTTTGGGCACTTACTCTATGTCTGACACACGCAATTACTGCTACCTTGCCTCCTGCCTTCAGACTTTTTCCTTGCAGAGATCCATTTTGCGTCATTCAGGTATTGATCCTGTTGGTTCTTGTTTTACTACTGCTTTACACGACTTCAACACAGTGTGTAGTGCCGCCGTACCTCTTCCAGGTTTAGAAGAAGTTGCACCTGTCCACTCTATGAGTTCCCTCGCAACTATTTACTTTGATACCGTGGCTATGTCGGTGCCTACCAGCTTCACCATGACAGAGCGTGATAAGGTTTTATGGCAGTGTAATCGGGTACAACATGCTCAAGACTATTTGCTGGCGGTCCCCATTGAAGGCTTGGGTCAGAAAATTGGTCCACGACACTTCAGTGCAATTCTCAAATATAGGTTGGGAATTCCTTTTTTTGAGGAGGATGGGATTTGTCCTAGTTGATCGGCGGAGATGGAAAAATTTGGAGACCATGCTGTGCATTGCAAAAGTGACCTTGGTATGAAGTTCAGGCATGACCTCATTCGTGATACTTTTGCCGATATATGTTATCGAGTGGGTGTCCCGGCGAGGAAAGAGGTAGATCTTGGTTTTCTCTCATATAATGGCACCGATCTAAAACCTGAGATGTTTTGGTTTTAAATTGGGATAGTGGTCGTGATGTTTGCTTTGATGTCACTTGTCGTTTCACCTTTCACAGGTAACGGAGTTCGTTCCTTTGTTCCGGGTCAAGCCATTGACAAAGCTGTCTCACGCAAACGTAAGAAGTATCTGGAAAAATGTGTTGCTCAAGGGTTCGGTTTTGGGACCTTAGCCTTTACCACTCTCGGTGGGCTTGGGGATGAAACCATCGACTTTCTTAAGAGATTGCGTAATTTTTCGGCTAGTCATGATGCTAATGTTAGAGTTGGAAATTTTCTTTTCCATAGGATAGGGGTGGCGCTTCAGAGAGGGATTGGTACACAACTTGTCTCCCGTGTGCCAACTAATTTCTTGAAAGAGCCAGAATCAGATTTGTAATTTTTTTTCGGAAATAATAATAATAAAAAAGAATAAGAGTATCAAATAAAAATAGAAAAAAAAAAAGAATTTTTTTTTTTGAGACCAGACCATCAGACCAACCGGGATAAATTCAATAAAGTCGACCACTGGTACCCTTGTATATGCCAACTGAGTTGACCTAGAGTTAGGATTATCGACCATTGGTTCCATTGTATATGCCTGTGTGTTGATATTAGTCCGCATCAAAGATCTCACCCATTAGGATAGGTTTATTTTGGCAAAGGGCCTTCAGACAGATATGGGAAACACCGTTCACCTTAGTCAACATCAAAACCATCTACGTTTTCTCTCGCATCCATCTTCTTAATCTATCCATGTGATTGGTTGACTCTGCTATGATGTCCGTAAACTATCCGAGTAGAGCTCTCACACTTATATATGAATTTTAGTATGCATGAGTGCAAACTCGTATACATCAATTGGAATTTCGCATCAGGGTACTTCCTCGTGTAGTCAATAAGTATGCCAACCAAGGAGATTCTTTAGTGCTTTCCAAGGTTCTGCGTAGATAGCTAGGGTCTGGAGTATAAAGGTTTTGTGAATACACCTCTTGTAAACCCTCCCGAGACTATAACTCGGCCACTAGGGCCACCTAGGGGTTTAAAGGCTTATTGCATACGCTAAATGCAATCGACGATGCCTGCGACAGTGAGTTAGGATTTTATTTTTTAGATATTGATTTGCTCGATGACTAGCAAATATAAGTTTGGGGGTATCTGATAGACGCATTTTTGTGTCTATTTTGATCTCAATAATGTATATTGTTAGTGCTCGATTTTGTAGTTATTTGATTATTTGATGTTTTTGTAGGTGTTTTTGGAGAAACAAGCTTTTGCGGAAAAATTGGCTCGAAAAGTGGTCCTGAAGACGTCACTACAGACTCCCTAAATATGTTGGAGACGTCCCTAAAAGTTATATTTACACCCCAGGTCATGTGCTAAAATGACCCCAGCCTTGGCTAAGGGGCACCCTAAACACTATTTACCCCCACCTGCTATTCAAACCCCATCAGTGGTTAGGGGGACATCACTTTCTTCTCCGCTTAAATAAAGTTTTGGCGGGAAAAAGAATTATTCAAAAAGTGAATTTCAAAGTAGAAAATGATGAAGATTCTGTCGGAATTTTACATGGATATGGACTGGTATGGAGTTGTGGAGACCAAACAGGGTTGGCAGTTGGCTTTGAGTCGAAGACATACACGTTTCCATATATAGCTCGGTGAATCAGGAGAGGATAATGTTGTTGAATACGTGAGCTTCTGGGAAAGATTTGGCTGAATTTACTCGGACTTTCTCACATAATATGGTTCGGTTTGGGCCTGATTTCTTGAAACAGGATGGGTAGGTGTGTTAGAATCGAAAACAAAGGAAGATTTCCTCGATTTTTGATAAAACGGAGAAGGAGAAATATACTCGGGATTTGTCGAGTTTATTTGGGAAGTTACGTGAGGATTGGAAGAACAATATTTCCTCTCATTATCTTAGAAAGTTTCAAACATCCAAAGACGTGTAAAACAAAGATAAAAAAAGGAATTTTACGTGACTTACACGAAGGAAAAGCCGAAACTTTTGGGTGAAGAAAAAGGAGATTACCTCGGGATGTTTGGGGTTTTCTAAGTATATATAAGTTGTTTCGAGACCCAGGGGGAAAATCGAGAGTTTGGGGCACCAGTAGGGATAATTGGGAGGCTATAGAGCCGTACAAATCAAGTTGCAGAAAGGTATTCTGCTGGTGTATAGGAAGAAGACGACGAAGAACAGACTCACAGAGTCAGTCGCAGAGAACCGTGGCAAAAACTACTGCAGAACATAAGTATCGTTTAAAGGCAGTCTTATTTTCTCTCAGAATGCTTAAGCCGCAACTTTTATAAACGTTGCGCTTCACTGATTTCTTCTTTTCATATATTTTCATCCTGTAAACACTTTGCGAGCTATGAATATCAATTTTGAGCGTGTTTTGACCATGAGGAGCTAAACCCCAACACTGGGACGACGGAGGAAGCCTTATTTCACAATGGTTTGGTAACTATATTTGATTCTGTATGAATTTTGCACTTATTTTAATTGATTTATGATTTTCACTAATTAGTTGTGATTTCGTTTGATGATGTATGCTTAGACGTAAGAGCTTTTGATATATCATGCTTGTGATTTACATCTAATCTTTTAGAAATCTACTTTTGGCAAAGAAAAGAGTCAACAAAAGAGCTAGAATCGTTATGAGTCATTATATGAACCAACTGAATGTGATTAATGGTGGAATCCGAAGTCCCAGTACCTCTCGATCTTGTGGCATCCTTTGTATATATTTTTTGTTTATTAAGTTCTGAAACCAAATCTTTACAAGTCTTTGAAAGTATTTTTTTTACCACTTGAAAACCTACATCACTAGGTTAATAGAGGACCACTCTAGCATACAACTAGGATACAGAAGTGGCAGGGATTAGAACTCCCAGTTGTTTGAGCCTTTCTATTTATGAACTTTCAAGACTGTAGGTAGCTTTGAATTCAAGCTAAGATCACTTGGGATTCAAGCAAACACTTTCCCAGTTTAGATGAAACTCTTGTAAGTAGTTCATATTAGCATGTGAAAAATTAGTCTTGAAATTACATAAAAGAGCATATACACTATGGTCCAGGGTACTGGAATCGTGAACAATGATAGTTCATGGAAAGTTTGCGTATGAATGTATAAGCATAATCGTGTTCATTTAACACTCAAGACTTAAATCATGATTCACAAACACAAAATGATTTAGTGGTCAAAGATGTCTTATAAGTGTTTATGAGAGTTGTAGCGATGCCAAACATATTTGCGATAATAGTTTGTGAGCATTTGCTTAATTCATATTGGGTAGGTATGTGTAGGGCTACACATACCTATGGACCAATTCGTGAATCCAGGGTGTTGGAGTATGTGTACCCTTAGCAGTTCACGAATTCAGGCTCTTGGGGCACACGTACTGGGTATACGTACGTCCCCTTTACAAATATTCAGAATCTAAGGATACGCGTACCGGGTGCGTACTTACTTATGTTTCGGAACTCAAATATCTATGATACGCATACCGGGTATGTGTACCTCCTTCTGTCCGGATTTTACTTGTTTCGAAAATTTCTCTTTTATATTTTAAAACATTCTAAATCGACATAGTCATAAAATATTATTGTATGAACAATTTCCAAATGATCAATTTGAAACAAAAATAATTGTACAGACAAACTAAGATTGGTTTTTTCACAATTTGAAAGTCTTAATATTGTAGCCTTGGATCACAAGTTACAACAGGGTATGTAAAAGGAGAAAACGGTCGTCTATCGGTCAACCATTTTCTACAAATATATCTTTCTGGCCGAAGGTCCGAAACCAACGAATTGTCTTCCGAATTCCGATCTGCTTTCCTTCACTGCTCTGCTCCTATATTTTCCGTCTCTCCAGAACTTGAGAAAACCCCAAAAGTAACTCTACTTAGAAAACCAACAATGACTGAAACTTCTTCATCAACAGCAACAATGGCAAAATCAGATGAAGATAGAGAAGAAATATTGGATCGAATGTTAACTCGTTTAGCTTTTACAGATGATGATAAACTCGATAACTTACTTTTCAAGCTTCTTCCTTACTCTATTTCTTCACTTAGTTCTCAATGTCCAGCTGTTCGGAAAAAGGTTCAATTCAATTACTTATTTATTTCATTGTAGGGTTTTATTTTCTTCAAACTATGATTTTCTGAGTTGAAATTTATTTTTATGGGCAATCATATCATACTTGTATGGTTTACATATTAAGAAGAAGATCATTTGAGAATTACAAACTTCAAATTTCACCCTTATGATAACCTAGTAGTGCAACTGTTTATTCTGCTGTGAACTACTCGGAATTAATTGTCTATCAAGTTAATTTAGGGCAGAACTGGTTAATATCTATAAAGATGGTTTCATAAATGCTCGTGATAGTCTTCGATTTAAGCTTACCATTTCAAGTCAGTGTGTTGCAGCCCTAGTACGTGATTTGTAATTCTCAACTTTGTAGCGTAACAGCAGTTATTGGTTATTGAGTTTAGGGTTCAAACATAATTGAAATGTCGTCCTAGTGCGATCCAAATTAGCTAAGTGGAATCATGGTGCGACTTAAATTAGCTTAGTGGAATCAAGACGAAGTGTTAGAAGTTCGTCTGGTCAAGTATATCTTGTTTTGGTTGTTGCATAAATAGATTGAATAGGTTGAGTCATGTTCTGTGATTCTGTAAACAACACATATTTGAATGTGTTTTGAATCTTGTCATTTAATTTTCAATTGCATGATTTTTTCTTCAGTTTGTCGGATCTCGAACTGCTCATTCATGTTGTTGAGAGTTTTCATGTTGTAGGTTATGGAGATATTGACTCATGTTAACAAACGAGTGAAGAACCAGCTTCAGATTAGTTTGCCTGTATCAGAAATGTGGAAGATGTATATAGAAGCTAATGCCGCTCCCATGGTGAAGAATTTCTGCATTGTATATATTGAGATGGCATTTGATCGCTTGTCTTTAGAGGTCAGTTTTGCTTCCTCAAGAGTTGAAGTTCACTTTTCTACGGCAATTAAGATGATTGATTCTCATAACAACTAGGTCTGTGTTGATTAAAGTTATATTTTACAGGAGAAAGAGATTATGGCACCTGAGCTGGTTGCTAAAATCTCAAAGCTGCCTCCTCAACACCAGGATATAATACTTAGAATCGTTGCTAAGGTATGTACTTCACACCCAAAAATTATGATTAGTTTCGCACTTCAAATTAGCAAATTTATTTCTTATCCAAATTTTTGAACAAAAGGTTATAGCACCGATGAGTAACCCGATTGGTTTGGAGGCTTTGATGTAATGTCATCTTTCTAAACCCATCTTCTATGAGACTGCCCATCACACTCCCTCCAAGCATATTGGACTTATGGTACTTACCCAGTTACCTTGCAAATATGTAGAAATTAGCTGATTGTCCAGCTCTCCAGCTCAGATGTTTGATTGCATATTATAGATCATTTAATATGTAAATCTACTCCCATATTTTCGAGGATGAGCAAATAAATGAAGCAATTTCGATTACATCTATGTTTCAAAACAAATACATTTGTTGTTACAGTCTAATTCTGCAAAATGCCTTGATGTGGAAACTTTTACGAAAAAATATATCGTCATGTGTTACAAACCCACAATCAATTCAAGGACCTGATTGATGGACTATATTTTTTATCATTTCTGAACTTTTCTTGTTTCAGGTCATTGGAGAATGCCATTCAGTTCGAGTTAAAGAGGAAGTTACTGCAAAATACCGATTGATGAATGAGCCTCAGGATGTCCAGCTTTTTCTTGATTTTTGCCTTCATACTGTTTTGTATCAGCCACCATCTCAAGGGTCGGTTTTCCAGCTTAAGAAGTTTTAGTCACAATTTTGACAGATTAGTTTAAAATTAAAATCTTGTACATTTCCTGAAACCAACCATGTACTATTTTTCCAGAGTGCGGTGCCCACCAGGGCTTTCTATTGCTCAGTCAGATCGTATTTCTGGGAAAAATCCATTGAAAGGTGATACACTCTTAAAGCAAAAGGTGAGAAAACTATTTTGGGGACTTTTTACTTTCTACATATCTTGCTTTCTCTACTGTGATCATTATTAGTACGAGAATGTTCAGGTTGTGTTAGTTAACTTTATTTTTCTCTCTATTAGTTGGGTATCTTGCATGTGGTTGAAGCTCTGGAGCTATCTTCTGAACTTGTCTATATTGTTTATTTGGCTGCTTGTTCAGACAGGTATTCATAGTCATATTCTTTATTTCTGCAAGTAGGATTGCATATTATGTATTTTAGCTCATGTCTCTGCGTAGTGCTTTAGACTGACATGTTGGTTTATGGATGAATTTTAAGCTATGAGCCCGTCATTAAGAGAGGGGAGGAACTTTTAAAAAGAAAGGCAGCTGATGCCAACTTGGAAGATCCGCAACTGATAAACAAACTCTTTTTGCTATTTAATGGTATATGGTATATATTATGTTGATTTGTGATATTGACTTATTTTGAATTGGTTTGTCATTAACATTCATTTATGCAGGTACTGTCGGGGTTGAGAGTATTGCTCTAGAAGCGAGGGTCATTTCTGGGAACTCTACTTTGAGACTTCGCTTAATGTCTGTATTTTGCCGCTCGATTAAAGCAGCAAATTCTTTTCCAGCCACTCTACAGTGCATTTTTGGGTGCATATTTGGTAAAATTGTATTATTTTATTTTAATCTAATATCTACTTTTGGTATTTGCTTATGTGAGTTCTATTATATTATCTTACATTCCTAGGATCACATCGCATGGGTGTACTTTTGAAAGTGTGTTGCAAAAATTGCACTCTTTTTTAGCATGATGCAAGCATATATACTCTTTTTTGAAGTATCAATATGTTTCATATCAAAACATATGCTCAAGCACCTGTTATGTATCAGTTTCTTAGCTGTGTTTTTCCGCTGTTTTTGGAGTCTTTTATACAAACTCAAACTTTGGATAGGAAATGGGACAAATTCAAGGTTGAAGCAGTTGGGGATGGAATTCACAGTCTGGGTGTTTAAACATGTAAGCGCATTGGTTTTGGTTTGTAATTTTACCTTTCATGGATGCATAGAAAATTAATCTTTTTACATGTTAGAACTTCTCAAAGTATATCTGAATGTGAATTATATTCTATTATACCTTCTGTTCCCACCTGCTAGCAACTATGAACTATGTCATTGTTTGATTTATCTGTGCAGGCAATTATGGATCAGCTCAAACTTGTGGGTCCTGTTATTCTTAATGGGATATTGAGGTCCCTTGATGGTTATTCCAATACAGAATCAGGTTCTTAAAAAGAGTATTACCCTCATGCTTGTTGTACAATCTCAGCAATTTCGAAAATTCGAAAATAATAGCTTAATAAGTTGTATGGAACTTTCGTCATCCAGATGTTGTTGCTAAGGATGTCAAAACCTTTTCCTTCCAAGCAATTGGATTGCTCTCACAGCGTATGCCTCAACTTTTCAGGTATTCTTAATAAACCTGTCACATCCCATTAACTGCCATCCTTTTTGTATTGTTAAGGTAACGCCTCACTTCTGTCTCAGAGATAAGATAGACATGGCTGTTCGGCTTTTTGATGCTTTGAAAATTGAGGATCAGTCTCTTCGTCTCACTATTCAAGAAGCAACCAATTGCTTAGCTATAGCTTATAAGGTATCTTGTTTACATAGGCGTAATATATCATGCAATTGTCATGCCTTAACTTCTTAATATATGCTCAGGGGTGCTGTTAGGTTAATGTTCTTGCCTTCTAGCCATTTCTTTGCATAACTATCTATCAATACTAACCTGATCTCCCCATGTACTCACCGGGCATGTCTTTTCTGCTTTTAACATAAATTTGTTTTAGGTGTAATTTTACCCCAGTTTTGTTTACCTTTAATCAGGGAGCCTCCTCGACCATCTTGAAGGATCTGGAGACACTATTACTGAAGAACTCTCAAGTGGTAAGGACTTGCTTTGCTTAGGTTGCAGTAGGAGTTGACAACTTTTGAGATATAATTCATAATTTTTGCTGCTTACCATCCTCTTTATTTTGTTGGTGATCTCTAGGAACAAAGTGAAGTACGCTTTTGTGCTGTTAGGTGGGCGACATCTTTATTCGGTCTGGATCATTGTCCCAGTCGGTTCATCTGTATGGTTGGAGCTGCCGATCCTAAGATGGATATAAGGTCTATTCACTTATGTCCCGGTGATGTCTTTTACAGTTATTTTCTTCGTGATTATGCTACATTTTGCATCTAAACCTTGTACGTGTAGTGGTCTAGGAACAGCTTCTGCTAGTGGTTAACATTGCAAATTGTAATGGTAACTAGTCAGGAAAATTCTGGATTAGGTTTTGTTTTCTTTCTGACTTCTAATTATATCATTTTTGTGCGTATAGTTTCCTTTTCAACTGTACTGCCTGATAAATTTAATTTCATTAATGTTTTAGACAATTCAATGGTCTTCCATTGGTTTTCCACCAAGTCGGGAAATCTGTACCATTTGTCACCTGAGTTATATAAGTGTCTTGTTTCAGAGAAAGGTGGAGATAGCTGTTAGTTTGTTAGACATTGTGAAGACCCAACTGAGATAAATCTGGATTTATTATTAGGTTGTAGGTTTTGTTTCTAATTATGGATGGGCTCACTTCTACATACGTTTACCTCTTTCTTTGTAGGGAAATGGCACTTGAAGGTCTCTTTCCTATGAAAGATGAAGGAAAAGCTATAAGCAAAACTACCAACCTTAGATATCCTAAGACCACGGATATGCTAGAATATATTTGCAATCAGCAGCCGAAGTTATTGGACCCCTCTCAAATGAGGGAAGGCGAACTCCCTTTTCCATCAAAGATGTATGTGGTTATGATTAGGTTTCTGTTGAAGTCCTTTGAGGCAGATATTGAACTGGATAGTTCTGTACGTGGAACATCTGAATATCAGTTTTCTATGCACAAGTTGTGTCTATTACTGGAACATGCTATGGCAGTTGAAGGCTCTGCTGAGTTGCATGCCACGGCAGCCAAAGGATTGGTTTCTATTGCATCCAGCATGCCAGAGGTTTATTTCTACTATCTTGTTTTTTCCAGTTCAGTTTCTTTCTGGCTGTTGCGTTCTTCTGATTTGTTGTTTCTACCTGCAGATGGTCGCATCACGCTATGCAGAGAAGGTTTTGTGGCTGAAGAAGTTATTGGGTCATGTGGACTCTGATACTCGTGAATCTGCAGCACGATTGCTAGGGATAGCCTGTTCTTCTCTTTCTACACCGACAACATCTGCTCTTATTTCAGAACTCGTCTCCTCAATTAGTGGGGTAAAAAATTTAAGGTTTGTTAGAAATGGGTTTATGTATAATGTGAATTTTCAATTTTCACATGATTTTGAGTTTTTACTACTTTTTCTAGTATCAGGGGAATGAATGATTTAGGTTCCTTTAATCTTAAAACTTATGGAACCTGGCCAGGTTTGAGAATCACCATGGAGCATTGTGCGCAATCGGATTTATTACTGCAGAGTGCTTGTCAGCATCAGTCAGTGTAAGTTTCCGATTAGGCAAAAATGTAGGGGCCTAATCCATGTATGATTTTATATTTACTTATTTTTACAGGCCAAGAGCATGTATAGATGTTTTTTTACATATATATTTTCTCCGATCAGTATACTTGTAGCCCTCTTAATATTCTGTGTGGAAGACAATTTGTCCTCTAGGTTGCTTTTTCTTGAAGCTGACTTGTCATTATCTTTTGTGCTGATTTCCTTACGTTCAGATTTCAGAATCCTTGCTTCAAAATACACTGAATTGCTTGGTAGATGTGGTTCATTCTGAAACTGCAACTTTGGCTTCCTTTGCAATGCAAGCACTGGGTCATATTGGATTGCGTGGTCCAATGCCAGCACTTGTTCGGGACTCTGGTTCAGGTAATTTCATTATGTATGTTATGGAGTTATTGGGATGCTTGATATTTGCATGTATAGTTACATTAATGTGACGAGTGACGTATCTTGCTACTGCAGGTGAAATTTTGGTGGTTTTGCAAGAGAAGTTGGCTAAATTACTCGCTGGAGAGGATATCAAAGCAATTCAGAGAACTGTGGTCTCTCTAGGGCATGTTTCTGCAAAAGAAACATCGTTTTCTTTTCTAAAGATTGCCCTTGATTTAATATTTAGTCTATCTCGATCAAAGGTGGGTGGTTAAGTTCATTTTCCTCATCTACTGACCCTGTATGACGATCTAGATGCCCATGATATCATAACAAATCATTTCTAGTTTGAGGGTCGTAAAAGATTTCATCACTTAATATCCAGAAGAAACTCATCCCAGTAGGTTTTTGGGTTTCACAGGTTGAGGACATACTCTTTGCAGCTGGTGAGGCTCTATCGTTCTTGTGGGGCGGGGTGCCTGTAACAGCAGATATGATTCTTAAATCCAATTATACATCCCTTTCTCTCAGTTCGAAGTTTCTCACGGTTGATGGACCATCATATCTTCCAACTGATGCTTCTATGGAAGAAGCCGAAGGGAATGAAGAATGCCATGTTATGGTCAGAGATGTAATAACTCGAAAGCTTTTTGATGTGCTGTTATACAGTAGCCGAAAAGAAGAGCGTTGTTCGGGAGCCGTCTGGTTATTATCACTGACTATGTATTGTGGACAGCATCCAAAAATTCAGCAACTGCTTCCTGAAATTCAGGTTTTTCGTCCCATTTGCTCAAGCTTAGTTCAATTTGATAATATTGATGCCGCCTTATATTGTCTGACATTACCTAGTGTTTTCTTATGAAGAATGCGGAGTTAGTCACTCATCTTGGCATTACAATTTTGTCAACTGTTTCTTATGTAACTACCAAATGTTCTTCTTTCACTGAGTCAAACTGATTCTGATCTTTGCCACATTTTTCAGGAAGCTTTTTCTCATCTACTAGGTGATCAAAATGATCTGACACAGGATTTGGCCTCTCAAGGCATGAGTATTGTGTACGAACTTGGTGATGCATCCATGAAGAAAGACTTGGTAAATGCTCTTGTAGGCACCTTGACTGGTTCAGGGAAGAGAAAAAGGGCTATCAAGGTAATTATAATGTTTCAAATTTTATTCGAAACCTTTCAATTTCAATTGTGTATATTGCAAGGCTGGTTTGCAGATCTAAAAGCATAATTATTGTTGTTTTTAGCTGATGGAGGACTCTGAAGTGTTTCAAGAGGGGGCTATAGGCGAGAGTCTTAGTGGAGGCAAACTTAGCACATATAAAGAGCTCTGTAGCCTTGCTAATGAGATGGGGCAGCCAGATCTAATTTATAAGTTTATGGATTTAGCTAATTATCAGTCGTCGCTGAATTCCAAAAGAGGAGCCGCTTTTGGGTTTTCCAAAATTGCAAAACAAGCCGGGGATGCCCTTGCGCCACATTTACGTCTGTTAGTTCCTAGACTTGTTCGCTATCAGTATGATCCTGATAAAAACGTGCAGGTAGTGATTTTGTCGCTTTTATGCTGTCTTTCAAGAGACACCTTGCATATTGCAAAAATAGGTTCAACTGAGTCAGTAGCATTAACTTTTGTTTGTGGTAATTGTGTTACAAGCTGAAAAATTCGCCAGTTCATTTTTTTCTTTGTGTTCTCCTTTTCATTTTCCACAGAATTAGTCAAATTACTATTCACCTTACTGATTCCTTTTGAATATTTTGGTGCTCTTTTGTTATCTAATTTTGATATATTTGTAGGATGCAATGGGGCACATCTGGAAGTCTCTTGTCGCAGATCCAAAGAAAACAATCGATGAACATTTAGACCTTATTTTTGACGATTTGTTGACACAATGCGGGTCTAGACTTTGGCGTGCACGAGAGGCTTCATGTCTTGCTCTTGCGGATATAATCCAGGGACGCAAATTTGACCAGGTAAATTAGTTTCTAGGTAGCTGTTGGTCATTCTAAATTGAAGAGACTGCTTGTAATAATTATGCATGGACGGTGTACTCTAACTGTGTTTATCACAACAAAAACCCACCCCTATGAGTTCATTAAAATGTCGTGAACACAAAACTGTTCAAGTTGGCTACCTAAGTGCAGATATGCTCTGTTGTTTCCTTTTATTTTCATCTCTGCAGCAGTATCATTGTCCTTCTTATTCCGTTCTTCTTGTTCTTATCTTCGTTTTTTTTTTTTACTATCCAACCTTTCCTTAACGTAAATGGTTTCTTGGAATTTCTACTGTACTTGATAGTTACAGAAGTTTCTTCTTTCTCTCCTCATGCAGGTGGGTAAGCATTTGAAAAGAATATGGACGGCAGCATTTCGTGCTATGGATGACATAAAGGAAACTGTAAGAAATTCCGGCGATAGTTTATGTCGTGCTGTAAGTTCGCTAACAATAAGGTTATGTGATGTCTCTCTCACACCGACAGCAGATGCCATGCAAACGATGGACATTGCATTGCCGTTTATGTTGTCTGAAGGCATTGCTAGTAAAGTTGCAAGTATACAGAAGGCATCTGTAGGAATTGTCATGAAGTTGTCAAAGGTAAGGCCCTCTTTAGTAAAAATTGATGCCCACACCAGGTGCGAACTTGATTATACATTTTCGAATGTAACGACATCAAATTTGAGTATAAGCACACATGCAGATGCACTTGTAGACTGTTATTTGAGAAACTGTTTCTCATGCTTCCTAAATCTTCCTTCTTGTTGCACATTTTTAAGATGGAGCCACTGGCTTCCTTTGCGTCCCAGTAATTTTTGAAGAATGAAATTTATAATTTTTTCTTTCTCGCTGATATGGTATAACATATGCTACATCCACTTAAATTATTTGTGCTTAACAAATGGTGTTTTTTCATTATCATAGATCATATTTTTCTTATTTCAGGGAGCTGGGGTTGCTCTTCGACCACATTTGCCGGATCTAGTTTGTTGCATGCTAGAGAGTTTATCCAGTTTAGAAGATCAAAGGCTGAATTATGTTGAGGTTTGACTAATTTTGTATAACTCTCATACCTTATAAATAGCAGTGGCACCTTTCTGGAGACTTGTTTAAGGATCTCAACTTTACCGCTGCTTAGAGTTCACTCTCTTATCTCTTCCTCCTTTTCTCTTTCTTCTGTTCAACAACTAGTTGCATGCAGCGAATGCTGGAATCCAGACAGAGAAGCTTGAGAATTTGCGGATATCAGTAGCAAAAGACTCTCCTATGTGGGAAACTCTAGATTTATGCCTAAAAGTTGTTGATACTGAATCGTTGGATCTATTGGTTCCGCGCCTTGGCCAGATGGTACGATCTGGGGTCGGCCTCAATACTAGGTTTGTTGATATCCCGGGTTCATAAGTAATTTAATATTTCACTAGGTGATTGTAATATTGTACAAGTTTGCTAGATGTATATGAAGGTATTTGTTGCGTCTTGCTAAATGTAAGGTGTTCATATAGAACAACTGGACATGTACCGTTGTGTTCAACTACCTTTCTCTTATTTATAGTGAATGGCTTCCCTGTTTATTTGGGATCATCTAACGTCAGCACCCCTGTAGCTAAATTAGAGATCACCCAAGGGTTTTACTAAGTAATAGGAGTCACTTCTACCTGCAGTTTTGCTCTGAAAAAGGCAAACTTTTGTTAATATTCTCCCAGACACAAATAAGAGCTTTCTGCCTAAACTGATGGAATTTCACCTGAAATTGGTCCTTCGCTAAATTCAAACACTGGCTTTTGGAATGTCTGGTTCCCTTATTAAGATAATTATATTTTGCTATTGGTACAGGGTGGGCGTTGCTAGCTTTATTAGCTTATTGGTTCAAAAGGTTGGCATGGATATGAAAGCATATACCACCACGTTAGTGAGGGTCTTGTTTCCAGCTGTTCTGGAGGAAAAGAGCGGTGCTGCAAAAAAAGCTTTTGCTAGTGCTTGTGGAATCTTATTGAAGTATGTAGCTTCCTCCCAGGCCCAAAAGTTGATTGAGGACACTACAGTACTGCACACTAGTGATCGGAATTCTCAGATATCATGTGCAGTTTTGCTGAAGAGCTATGCAAACCGGGCTGCAGATGTTGTTAGCGGCTATGGAGCCACCATTATTCCTGTCAATTTTGTTGCAAGGTGAGAAAACTAAACTGCCCAAGATCATCTATAGAAATAGGCCCTTGTTGAGCTTGCTTTCACTCAGATATCTAAATTTCAAAATTTAAATGCTGTTATTTTTGGTTGGGAACTTAGGATTTTGAGCTTGATGTCCTCCGGAGGCTTATTTTTACCTTCATACTGGTTGCTGATCTCCACTTAATGTTCTAGAAGTATTAGATCAGTTTTGTTGTCTAACATTGTAAAGATTAGGAATCAGTAAGGAAGTTAGAGCTGATCATTACTATTTTCTATAAAGTTACAACTGAGCAGACTATTTTTCCAGTAAATTATGAGTACTTTTGTCATTTTCCCTCGTTTACAGATCGTCTTTTTATCACTCAATAACATTTGAAATACCCAGGAAATAACCTCCATGTCCAAGTGCAAAACCAACCAAATTAAATTATCACATTGGATCCTAAACTTAAAGGGTGATAAAATAATAAGTTGTCATCTTCCATCCTTATGATTTGCTAAGTCCTATGCAGATTTGAGGACGATAAAGATGTTGCTAGCCTATTTGAGGAGCTGTGGGAAGAAAACACGAGCAGCGAAAGGGTTACCCTTGAACTGTACTTGGCTGAAATTGTTTCGCTTATTTGTAAGGGAATGATGTCATCATCATGGGCAAGTAAAAAAATGTAAGAATTGCTGTTTATTAACTCATACTCGTTCCCTGTCTGGTGCATGTTAATTTCAAGGACCTTTGGTTTGTGATATCTTTTAAACTTAAGGTGCCGGCTTTTTTCTTGCAGTCAGCCAAGGCAATCAGAAAACTCAGTGAAGTTTTGGGCGAATCCCTTTCGTCTCATCATCATGCATTGCTTTCTTCTCTTTTAAAAGAATTACCTGGCCGCTTATGGGAGGTAGGAACCTATCATATTCATCAAAATTCTTGCTACTATGATGTTGCTATAAGTCATGTGATTTACGACGTTATTTAAATTGCATGTTTTGTTTCTGGTTCTCCACATATTCCTTTTGCACATTATATATGTTAATGATCGGGAATCTCAATGTGTGTCACCTATTCTTCCTCTTAACTTGAGGTAAGTGTCAAGATAATTAAAAAATGAACCATCATGAACTTCTGAAGCTCATTAATATGGTTATGTGTATGCTACAAGTTCTACCTTACCTTAGGCTTTATAGGAAGTATCTGTTGTCTTTCGCTTGTCTTTATAAATCAATTTGTCACTCAGTTATCATTCCTTACCGTCCATTTCATTTCAAGTCTTAGAAATTATACCCATTTAGAAGATCTACCGTAGTAAAGGTAAAAAGTCTTTTTTTTTTTTTCCTTTGAGGAAATATTAGCTCAAGTAACCATTTCCTACTCTTTTGAGATTAAAACTGTTGCATTCTCTTCTTTCTATCAAAACATCTTACCATCATCATTATCCAATATCCGCACATATTCTGGACGACATAGATGAAAAGAAGCTCTGAAAGGCTTCAGAGTAATTCTGATTGCGGTAGTTGCAGGCCCGTGCCTATTATGAATCCCCTGAGAGTATACCTTAAGTTATCCTTTTGTTTTCTTCTTCTTATCCTTATTGCTAAATCTGCTTAATAGGGAAAAGAAGCTATTTTACATGCAATCGGTGCCCTTTGTACTGCATGCCACAAGTCAATTTCTGTTGAAGATCCTGCGGCACCAAATGCTATTTTAAGTGCTGTATCCTCTGCATGCACCAAAAAGCTCAAGACATACCGTGAAGCAGCTTACTCGTGTTTGCAAGAGGTCAGAGAAGCTATTTTGCTCTTGTTTACTACCATATCCATTCTTTCATTTTAACATTCTAAGTTTCCACCTTTAAAGTTTCAGTTTCATTGCTTCGCTCAGGGATTACTTTTGCTTTCCTCACGATGTAATGTCTTGTTGTATCCTTACATTTTTCCTAGGTAATAAAAGCCTTCAGGAATCCAGGTTTCTTCGGAATAGTTTTTCCATTATTATTTGAGGTGTGTATTAAAGCAAGCGCCTCCAAACCTCGGCAAACACCTTTGGGGACTGATGCTAGTAATGCAGGTATCTACAAACAATGATATGTACTTTCTTTTGATTGTTGTAGAGAGAATAATAATAAAGAAAGAATATGCAATTTTACCTTTTCACTGTACAACTGATAATTTGATTTGAGATGGCATAATTTGCGAAGTTGATTTCGAAAATCCTAACTTCTCGTTAATCACGTAGAATCCATAATCGATGAGAACACAAGTTCATACTAAAATTTATTATCGCATCAGAAAAGTGTACATAATGTTTATTTTGGGCCAGCTAAAGCTACTATTTCACCTTGAGTGGTTTAGTCAGTTTTTGGTCTTAAACAACAAAATTTCTAACCAACTTTGCTATGGGCATTAAGTGCTTAATATCAGTGCGGTAAGGCGTTCTTAGCCAAGCCGTAATAGTGTAATACTAGTTCATGTGACAGTAGCAATTAGCCTTTCCACTTTGGATGCAGTATATCCATTGCATTGCTAACTCTCGTATGTTCGTGAAATACAGCAGAAGACAAAGAAGAAGAAGTTTCTGCTCCACTTGATAAAGTTCTAGATTGTATTACATCTTGTATCAGCGTTGCTCATCTACCTGATGTTCTCGAGCAAAGAAAGAACTTGATCCATGTATTCTTAGTTGTCTTATCACCGAATTTGCAATGGACAGGTATATACTTTTTATCTTTGTCTCTAATTTACAGTTTTAAAAGGGTTTGAGAAGGTTTTTCTGATTGTTCAGTTTCTAGTGTTAATTTGGGTTAGTACTAACGTCTAATGCCTTGTGGAACTGTTGAAACCAGTCAAAATGTCAGCTTTCTCGACTATCAAGCAGCTTTGCTCAAAAACTCACTCGGTTGTCAGCGATTCTCAGGACACGTCTTTACATGCAGAAGCCACTGTTGTCATTCAAGAGGTAATTTAGAGCATATTTTGTTCTTTCCTTTGCATTATATTATCCTCCTGAGGTGCTGGTACATCTAACATTTTGGTTTCCTATCTTCAGTTGTTTAACTGCGTGTCACCAAAAATAGTGGAGTGTATAACCACGGTCAAGATTTCCCAGGTATGTTTTCCATTCCAAATGTTACATGTCGGCTACTCTCATCCGTTGATTTCACGTTGATTTCAAATTTTTCTGTACATAACTCCAGATTTATATGTTCTCTTGAATCGTTCACTTACAAACTCAGTCTTTTCACCTAAGTTAGAAATTTGAAAAAATTCTGCTCATGATCAAACAATAACCAGAATAAATATAAAATCAAACCAAAAAAGTAGTTCTCATTTTTGGTAGAAGTTCAGTTTCTTACTTAGCTTTAGTTGATTCGTTTTATATTGTTCCTGCAACTTCAGGTACATGTGGCTGCTTCCGAGTGCCTCTTAGAAGTAACCAAGTTGTATAAAGATGCTCAGCTTATGCAGAGTGAAGATGTCAGTTATAAAGGTGAGCTCATTCATCTTTGTGATGTGGAAAAGAGTGAGCAAGCAAAATCGTTGCTAAGGAAATGTATTGAAATTCTTGAAAGCCTTTGAGAAAAAATACCTTCCAAACAGTATTTGGGTTGTCAAGGTTGTCTGTAAACTATTGATGCTTCAATTTTATTTGGTTGCATGTACTTCAGTCAGTTTTATTGATGTTTCAGTATCTAATTTTTCCTATGCTTGGTTTATTTACAAGGCAATTGATGCTTCATATGCAGATGTGCTAGTTACTACCTAACCTGATTTTCCCTCCCCCTCCCTCCTTACTGCTAATATTTAGCATACTTGGGTGTCGGACTGTTGGCCTCAATAAATGAGATGTTGATTTGCGCCCTGTTGAAGATATCCACATCTCTTTATCCTAAGCCTGCTTTTTAGACTTGGAAAAGAAGGTGGTGTAACATGTGGGAAGTTGGGATCGAGAGACCTAGGTTGGCTGGTTGAAGATAAATTTTCCATAAGCTCAAGTTGCACCCTATAAAAGAAATAGAACTTAGAGCAAGTCTTATGGTGGAAGAGTTCCATCTTTTACGCCACCTTAGCGTTTGGAATTGTGGATGGAAGTGCAAGTGTAGTGGTGGAATAGTAGAAACACTATTAAAATTAACGCTTTTTTCCTCGGCCATTAGATTTTCAACGGCTCGTTTTAAATCTACAGATAAAAAAAAAAGCGCTATTCTGAAATAGCGCTTTACGCTATTTAGATTAACGTTGGGCGTTATTTTTATTAGCGTTTTTCGTCTTCTAGTGCGTTATTCTGAATAGCGTTTTACGCTAATCTGATTAGCGCTTCCATTGATTCCACAGACGATCCCATGAAATCATGGAACATGGCTTGGAAAAACTGTGGAAGATCCCAACTTGGAAGCCACTGGATTTGACGTTCCACAATTTTTCCACACTTGGAATAGGTTGGATTCCACCATAAGACTTGCTCTTAGAGCTAAACATCCATGGGTCCTCATTGGTGATTTAAACATTACCATGGCTACTCATGAAAGATCTAGCTTCTCTTGTCATACAACTTCTTCAATTCCTGAAATCAAAAATATTATTGATTGTGCTGATTTATCTGATCTTGGATTTGTTGGTTGTCAATATACTTGGTCCAATAAATAGTCACCACTTAATCTGATTAAAGCCAGACTTGACAGGATTTTGGTAAATAGTTATTGGCTCAATCATTATGGAAACTAAAAAAAATAAATCATATTGAATCAATAGGCTCTGACCATTAACCAATTCTTTTGGTTACTGATTTGTTTATGGGTGAAAACTACTCCTGTTGAATTTGGTAATTTGGGTGTGTGGATGAGGAATGAATCTAAACCCTAAACAAATGCACCGCGCGGTGAGTGCTTGTAGATTCGGAAGTCAATCTGTGCAAGTCCTACCTAAACTAAGAAATGGCCGTTCCGGACTTGTTTCGGTCACAAAGTGAAGGAGATGGGGTTGATCTTAGGGAGGGAAGCAAAGAAGGTGTTGAGATTGTGAAGGTGTTGGCTATGAATGACTTGTAACAAAAGATAAGCAGGCTTTACGATTGATGCAAGCGAGCTCGGGGTGTTGGAATACGTTTTGTATTAACACTTGTTTTCTCGTCTCGTCTCGACTTGTGTTTTTGAAATAGGGCGGAGAACCTATTTATACAAGTCATTGAGCCTTATTCACGTCTCTCGTGGGAAGTGGAGGAAGTGGAGTGATGGACTAGTGGAGTTGTGCGTCGGTGCCACACGACTCGCCTTGCCCACTTCTCCCTGTTCATCTCTAACCGTCCATGACTTCCTAACACGTTCTTGTGATGGCGCGTTGCACGCCGCACGCCGTAAACCGCCGGACCAATACCCCAAAGATGTATCCCCAGGTTTGTGACATGATTGATGTCCGGAACGTGTAGGTAGCATGTAATGCTAATTTGAATAACTGCGTTATTCGTGAAGTTGATACTTGTGAAGTATCGTGTGTATTTTATGCAGTCTCGCATCATGGTGTGGTAAAGTGATGGGTAATGACGCCTCACTAACCAACTAACTCCCCACCGGGTTGTATAACCAAGTCTGGTGAAGTTGGACGGATGAGATGATCTTTGAGACACTCATCTCACGACCGTTAATGAAATTAGGGTTTTGAAGAGGTGCGCAGCATCACTCTTGACTTGGTCGAAACCAAGCATGGGATATAACTTTGGCCAGCCGACCATACATGCGTGTAGACGGCATGATGGTGTAGGCGCCTATACCCCATTACCTCTCGAAAGTATGATCCGGGTCACTCAATTCATCCTGAAATCGAGTGGTCGAGATTGATTTGCGACAAAAAACTAGTGCCGCAAGGGCCGCACGTCACGCCCTCTTCAAAGACGTTCCAAGACGACCAATCTTGGTCGGTCTTGGTCGATTGGCTCGGTGTGAAGGTGATAGGATGGTGTTTACGCCTATACCTAAATATCCCATGAAAACGTGATCTCGAGCCATCCAAATCGTCCTACGCGAAGTTGAGTGGTCGAGATCGGGCCATGCGGTTTGGGAGGTGTGACCACGCTAGTTTGAGCGTGCGTTTTGGATTAACCAGGCATGATATGCCTTGGCCGATTGGGTTAGGGAATAGATGGGTCCACGGTGGTCATGCTGGTATGACCGGGCCTGCTTAATCTAATCTTGGACCCTCCATTCATGCCGGAGAAGATGGACGCTCGTGATGCTCAAAACCCTAATTTTGGGTTTCAAAGCCGCAAGGCGTCATCTCTTGTTTGGGCGACGATTTTGTCACGACCAAACATGGTTGGTCTTGACCGATTGGTCAAGTGTGTAGGCGGGCCCACGGTGATCGTGTTGACATGCTCTGGGCCCTTTGAATCTACATCTACACCCTCCATCTATACCGCGAAGATGGATGGTTGAAACGGTTTTGCGACACATGTAATATGCCGCAAACCCTAATTTAGGGTTTTCCGTCCATAATGCTTGGTATGAACGTTTTTGGCAAGCTAGGCCAATGGCCGACCGTGCGGGTTCCGCATTGGTTCGACAAAGGATATTCCATACCGCTTGGGGGTGATGGAATTGATCCGGGTCATCCAATCATGCTTATGGAGTTGGATGATCGCGATCATATCCGGATCGATACGGTCAATCCGGATGCTCAATCGGGCTAGTATAACACAACGAGTGAGGCTCAATCGGGCTAGTATAACACACCGAGAGTCACCGACGGGTATTTCAGTACATGGTTTCATTATAGTGCTTGGAGGTTCGTGTTACTCAGCAAGAGTAACACTCAGTTGTCATGCCGCACTGATAATGAGTACAGGAAATACAAGGCTGATTGCGCATTAATTAATAATGCTAGAAATTCACAGGGTATATGGGATTGTTGCTACATGCTCCAACCTGGATGAATTTCGTGTATCCATAGAATGAGATTGTTGCCACATGCTCCATTCTTGGTGAATTAAGTGAGGGAGTATCCAACACTTATTAATGGCTTTATCTTTTACAAGATGTCAGCGCATTATTTTCTGGTTTTTACAATTTTAACCTTAAATAAAAATCCACCATCAACATTAAGTCCCCTGCCTAGCACATAATGGTTACACTGTTGTGGGGTAGGCATGAGATGGTGACATATACAAACGTAAGGAGACAAAATAAAAGAAGTCTACCCGGAGGGATTAAGCCGTGGGAAATCCTCCATACGTGCGTGACCACTGGCCTTTGATGAGCCGGCTTTCTCCCTTAGGCGTTTGAGTCAGGAATAGGATTCTTCTTTTACTGGGATCCTGGGCGTGGGTGCTTGCACACCGCTGGTTGGATCGCTCGTATCCAAATGCTCTTCTGATTCTTGATTAGGGTTCAAAAGAAAGCCTGACTTGGTCGGTGTTGAATCCTCGCATATCGGGCGTCGTAATCGTTTTAGGGTTTTCTCAGCATATATGCAGGTGTAGAGGTTTTGAACCATTTTTACGATTTTTCAATAGGGCTTTCCCGCAGAAACTCCGTTTCCTCATCATGTCGAACAACAAAGGGATCGTTTCTTCATACCATCCAGGATCTTCCGTTAAACGTGCACGACTCTGCGTCTGAGCTTCATGATCAATCCACTGCTCGTGTTCTCCGAGTCAAGAAGATCATACCGGTTTGTCTCTTTTTCCTTTTCTGAACCATTGTTTGTTCGTCATAATGATCAAGTAAATAATCCCTTCATTCTTGCAGAGATACCCTACCGGAACATGTGTGACGGTTATCGATGATGATGACTTAACCAGTCATCTTCCTTCAAATTCAAACACATTCACCCCTGTGAACCTCGAAGATGCTGACTTGGGTATCTCATCTTATGAATACCCAAATGCAGGTCTTTCATTCGATGTTCGCATGAAATGTTTATCCTCCAGCCTACCGAGATGTCGGTGGATTCCTCGATAAGGAGTTTGTGCCTTTGTACATAAAGTTATGGAGGAAGTACGGCCATATCGCAACCGAAACGTGGTCCGACACTTGTTCCTCCGCTTTGGTCACCGCGTAAACCGCCTTCTTCCCATGATTGCTTTGAGATGGAGAGTATTTCTATCCGCAACGCGTTCTTGAATCAAGCCTCGAAAAGTGGGAGAATATGGTATCTACATGCGAATCCATGGAGTTCAACGTGGGCCGGTTGCGGAAGCGTCTTGATACCATCAAGGTTGATCGAAATGGTATCCTTGTAAATGTTGTTCTGGGCCATGAAAGCTATCTTGGAAGAGGAGAAGGCTCAGCCGCGAGAATCGAGAGAAGGTAGAGCAAAGTGTGCAGGACTTGAAGAAAAGAACGGAAAGATATCACGCTAGACTGGAGATGATGCTCTCAAGGAACTATAATATTCTAGATGGCCTCTTCTAAACTGCACTCCCTTATTGTTAATGATGTTTATGTCAAAAGTTTTTTGAACGTCTTTGCGAAATAAACTGCATTGGTTTTTTGATTGGTGAAACAGGTTTTTTCATTGATACATCTCTGAATATAATTGATGATTCAAACATGTAATGAAAATAAATGCCTGTATTGTTGACACAGCAGATAGTGATCAGGCATGATATGCCATTGATGACTGCTTCCAGCCTGCCTCCGTCCGCTTTAATGATCTTGTAGTAACCTGTATTGTAGGCCCTGATGACCGTATAGGGACCTTCCCATTTTGGTGAGAATTTCGGTCTGAGACATGTCTTGGCCGGATATGCTTGGCCGTTTTTAGGACCAAATCTCCCACTTTGAAAATACGTGGTCTCACAGGTCTTGTTATATGCCCCGAAATTCTGTTTCTGTATACCCGAGTACGTTCTTCCGCTTTGTTTCTCCTGGAATCCAGTGTCTAACTCCGCTATTCGAGAGTTAGAGGCTTCATCCTTGTCCCAATGGATCCCGGTCATCGCCGTAATCCCGGCTGATGGGATTTTGATTTCTTTGGGAGAATTATGCGTCCGCTCCGTAAACAAGTGAATATGGGGAGACCCCAATGGATCTTCTAGGTGACGTACGGTATGACCACAGCTCCATTGGTAACTGGTCATGCCATTCTCTAGGATTATCATGTACAGTTCGACCGATGATCCGGATCAGCGTCTTGTTGGTACTTTCAGCCTGTCCATTCCCCTGAGGATAGTAGATGGTGGAGAAAACCTGTTTGATGCCATACCCCTCAAGTAACTCTCGTACCTGTTTATTGGCGAAGGGAGTGCCGTTATCGGTGATAATATGCTTAGGTATACCGAAACGACAAATGATGTGTTCTTTAATGAAAGCCGCAATGGTTGCTCTGTAGTTCCTCGCAAAGTGGGATAGCTTCTACCCATTTGGTGAAGTATTCCGTTGCGATTATGATGTACTCGTCTTTGCTTCGATGAGGGCGGGTTGATTTTCCCGATGATGTCTAGTCCCCACCTGTAGAATGGCCACGGATCGCTTATCGAGTGCAAGGGGGTGGAAGGTGCGTGAACAAGGTCTCCATGAATTTGACAATTGTGACAAACTTTGAACAAAAGCGGCCACGTCATCCTCCATGGTCGGCCCGGTAATATTTCTCGTGTATACGGAGGAATAGTTTCCTCTTCCCTTGATGTTCCCCTTCGTGTGTTTCCTTCAAAATGGTTGGAATTTCTAACCCAGCCCAGGCATCTTAATAGATTACCTCCGAAACTCTTGCGGTACATGATCCCTTCGTGGTATACAAACCGCTTGGCCTTTTGCTTTATCTTGATGGCATCCTTTTGATCGGCGGAAGTTGCTCCATCACGAAGATAGTTGATGTATGGCTCCCTCCAGTCCCAAAGTGTGGTTCACACTAAAAACTTCCGATTGGTGTGGCGGTGCTTGGCAATTTGAGCGGGACTTCAAGTAGTCTGGACTGAGTCTCCATCTCCGGCCAGTAATAGCCCAGACGCTGGAGTCGCCGGTAAAGCGCTACCACCAATGATTGTCCACAGATTTCATCGTGAACACGGTTTAGCTTTCCTTGAGAGAGTGGGTTGTTGAGCTCCTGAATGATCGGAGTTCGCCAATCATCAGTCCTGGTGTCTTTGTATTATGACAGCCATGTCGACTCTATGGTTCTCCTCTTCACTGTCAGGGTTTCTTCCGCTCCTTCGAATTTCGGTTTGGAAGCCAATGTTGCTGGACAATCGGCATGTTTATTGTTGCTTTGCGACCAACATGGATTATGGTTGCGTCGGCGAAATAGTTTAATAACTTTTGTGCTTCTGATCGGTATAGGGCTAGTGTCGCTTCCTTCAATGCGTACACTCCGTTCATCTGATTTACCAGTAGTTTGGAGTCACCTATTATCTCCAGACGCGTGACTCCTGCTTGTTTAGCTATTGAAAGCCATATAAGGAAAGCTTCGTATTCTGCTGAGTTGTTGGTGCATTCGAAGTCTAACTTGAAGGAATGTGAAAATACTTCTCCGGTTGGAGAGACTAACACCACGCCCGCTCCTCCCGGTGTTGCTGCTAGGGGTAGCAGAGCCATCAAAATACGGGAGCCACACTTCTTCCTCCAAAACAGAGACGTCTGGAAATTCTCCTGAGGTCTTCATGTAGTTCTCAGTAGTGCCTTCTCCAGAAATGCTGCCCGTAAGTCCGCAATCGCTTGACCCTTGATAGCTCTAGGTGACGCACACGTTATGTCCAGCTCGACATTTGAAGAAGCCATTTGCCTGTCCTTCCAGTCAGACCAGGCTTTGAAAGTAAAAACTTTGCAGGATCGGATTTAGACACGAGTATCACCCTATTATACAGTAGGTAATGCCTAAACTTCTGAATGGAATGGATCAAGGCTAAGCATGCCTTTTCCGCTCTGGGGTATCTGAGTTCAGCGCCCCTCAATATTCGACTGAAATAGTATATGGGACGTTCGATTCCCTCGTCGTCCTCCTGAGCGAGTAGAGCCCCCACCGCAGTGTCACTAAAGGCAGTGTAGAGGCACAGCGGCTTCCCTTGTACAGGAGACTTCATGATAGCTGGAGATGATAGTATTCGTTGGATCTTTCGAAAAGCTTCTTGCTGGGTTGCGGTCCAAACAAAGCTGGCTCCTTTCTTCAATAAGGGGGTGAACGAGGCGGTAAGTTGGGCTAAACCAGGTATAAAACGTCGAATGTAGTTCACCTTGCCCATGAAACTCGGAGCTCCTTCACGATTCGGGGGAGGCGGCATTGTTAGGATAGCACTGGGTCTTGGACGGGTCTACCTTTATTCCTTCTACGATCACTTGGAACCCTAGAAATTTTCCTGAGGAGACACCGAAAGCGCATTTCAAAGGATTCATCTTTAACTTGTATTCCCGACACCTCTCAAATACTTGACGTAAGGCGTTAGTATGATCTGCTCGAGCCTTTGACTTGACCACGATATCATCTACATAGTCTTCTACTTGTTTATGCATCATGTCGTGGAAGATTGCCGTCATAGCACGTTGGTAAGTTGCGCCGGCATTCTTTAAACCGAATGGCATAACAGTATAGTAAAAATTGCCGAGAGGGGTTCGGAAAGCTGTCTTACTCGCATCGTGCTCATACATCCTTATCTGATTGTATCCACTGTAACCATCCATGAAGGAGAACATGCCGTGTCCGCTGGTGGCGTCTACTAACATGTCGATGTTAGGTAGAGGAAAGTCGTCTTTGGGGCAGCACTTGTTCAAGTCTCTGAAATCCACGCAGCATCGGATCTGTCCGTTTTTCTTCTTTACTGGGACCACATTATCCAACCAGGTCGGGTGATGAATAGGTCTGATGAAGCTGGCGGCTAGTAACTTCTGAATTTCATTCTTGATTTGTTCTTCTACTTCATGTCTGAATTGCCTCGGAGATTGCTTGATTGGCTTGGATCCAGGTATGACATGTAAGTGATGGGTGACCAATTTTTCATCCAGACCGTGCATTTCCTCGTATGTCCCGGGCGAATACATCTTGGTACTCCTTGAGTAGTTGAACAAGACTCGTACGTTCGTCGTGACGAGTCGAACTGATAGAGACCGGCCTGGGAGATTCTTCATTCCCGATGTTAACAGTCTCGAGCTCGTCAGTTGTGGAATTGGTTCCATCTTGTAGTTGCTGCGGGGCGTCTGGTACCTCCTCTTGTATTCCGTCGTTCTTGCAGCATTCAATTGGGCGGAGAGACTGGGTGCCTGTCTCTCCTGTTAATTGCTAACGCGCCGGTATATTGTCTTCCCCTTCTGTCACGTTTTGCTTCAAAAGTGCGTTCCCTTTTGGTGTGAACGTGAGTTGAAGCTTCACTAGATAAAGATGGACGCCTCGTCAGAGAAGTGTCGTGATGCTTGGCCCTCAGTGATGCAAGTCGGTCTCCTTCCTTGATTGAAGCCCACGTGGGTAGTGGGGTGCACAGGACTTTGTCTGATCCTCCCTGCGAGGTACCTTTTGGCTTGAACAACTCCACTCCGCATATTGGTGCATACGGAGACAATGATGCAGGAATGCGGATGACTTTCTCGTTTAGCATGGTCTTCAGGCACTGGTGATACGTTGAGGGAATGACCTTGTTTTTGTGAAGCCATGGTCTCCCCAGTATCATATGGTAGTCCGGCTCTTTTTCTATGACCTCAAACTTTGCTCTTGATTGAACGGGTCCTACTGATAAGTTCAGTTGACATACCCGTATGTGCAGTCCGATTTCCTTCGAAGTCCATCATCGTGGTGGGCTGTCGTACAATCTCGCATAGGCTAACCTTGGCTGTCTTGAGAGTCTTGAGAGTAATTACATTCGAAGATGCTCCTGTGTCGACGAGGGCCCTTCTGAACTCCGAACCCTTGATGTGTGCGGTAACATGTAGGGCCCGGTTATGACCCTCCTCTGCCATCATGTCGTCTTCCGTAAATGTAACATTGTTTACAGATATTTCCGATGCGGTTAGGACTTCTGGACGAGAATGAGTCGTGTACATCCGTAGCTATTTTATTAATTGTAGCAAACGTCTCTCTGCCCGTTGATTCCTCGAGAGGTGCAAGAGTTCACACAAGCTTTCCACTAGAGATGCCGCTTCTCGATCCACCTGGTCTCTCGGTTCATAGTAAAACTGTGATCCGAGGGGAATTAGTCCCCTGTAGAAATCTCCCGAATGCTCATTTCGACGTCATCTTGATGAGGAGATCAAGTATGCCGTTTACCGCTTCTTTGATTAGCTCCATGTTCTTCGTGTGAATCTCCGTACCGTGCTAGTTCGCTTAATGTTGGAAGTCTTCGATCATGCCGTCGGATACACCGTTAGGAGGGGGTATCCCCCTGTTGGAGGAGCCATCAAGATTTGAGACTGTTGAAGCGGTCCTAAGACCAACCATCTCGGGATTGATTGAATGGTATTGAAGAGATTGACTTTACAACCGAGAGATCAACCTCCCACTGTGGTTGCCAATTGTTAATGGGTGAAAACTACTCTTGTTGAATTTGGTAATTTGGGGTGTGTGGATGAGGAATGAATATAAACCCTAAACAAATGCACTGCGCGGTGAGTGCTTGTAGATTCGGAAGTCAATCTGTGCAAGTCCGGCCTAAACTAAGAAATGGCCGTTCCAGACTTGTTTCGGTCACAAAGTGAAGGAGATGGGGTTGATCTTAGGGAGGGAAGCGAAGAAGGTGTTGATATTGTAAAGGTGTTGGCTATGAATGACTTGTAACAGAAAGATAAGCAGGCTTACGATTGATGCAAGCAGGCTCTGGGTGTTGGAATACGTTTTGTATTAACACTTGTTTTCTGTCTCGTCTCGACTTGTGTTTTTGAAATAGGGTGGAGAACCTATTTATACAAGTCATTGAGCCTTATTCACGTCTCTCGTGGGAAGTGGAGGAAGTGGAGTGATGGAGTAGTGGAGTTGTGCTTCGGTGCCACACGACCAGTCTTGCCCACTTCTCCCTGTTCATCTCTAATCGTCCATGACTTCCTAACACGTTCTTGTGATGGCGCGTTGCACGCCGCACGCTTGTAAACCGCCGGACCAATACCCCGCATGTATCCCCCCAGCCTTGTGACATGATTGATGTCTGGAACGTGTAGGTAGCATGTAATGCTAATTTGAATAACTGCGTTATTCAGGAAGTTGATACTTGTGAAGTATCGTGTGTATTTTATGCAGGTACTACATCATGGTGTGGTAAAGTGATGGGTAATGACGCCTCACTGACCAACTAACTCGACCGGGGTTGTATAACCAAGTGGTGAAGTTGGACGGATGAGATGATCTTTGAGACACTCATCTCGCGACCGTTAATGAAATTAGGGTTTTGAAGAGGTGCGCAGTATCACTCTTTAGCTTGGTCGAAACCAAGCATGGGATATAACTTTGGCCGGGCCGACCATACATGCGTGTAGACGGCATGATGGTGTAGGCGCCTATACCCCATTACCTCTCGAAAGTATGATCTCGGGTCACTCAATTCATCCGGTGAAATCGAGTGGTCGAGATTGATTTGCGACAAAAAACTAGTGCCGCAAGGGCCGCACGTCATGCCCTCTTCAGGCGCACGTTCCAAGACGACCAATCTTGGTCGGTCTTGGTCGATTGTCCTGGTGTGAAGGTGATAGGCTGGTGTTTACGCCTATACCTAAATATCCCATGAAAACGTGATCTTAGCCATCCAAATCGTCCGGCGAAGTTGAGTGGTCGATATCAGTTTGCGGTTTGGGAGGTGTGACCACGCTAGTTTGAGCGTGCGTTTTGGATTAACCAGGCATGATATGCCTTGGCCGATTGGGTTAGGGAATAGATGGGTCCACGGTAGTCATCTTTGGTATGACCGACCTGCTTAATCTAATCTTGGACCCTCCATTCATGCCGGAGAAGATGGACGCTCGTGATGCTCAAAACCCTAATTTTGGGTTTCAAAGCGTCGTCATCTCTTGTTTAGGCGACGATTTTGTCACGACCAAACATGGTTGGTCTTGACCGATTGGTCAAGTGTGTAGGCGGGCCCACGGTGATCGTGTTGACATGCTCTGGGCCCTTTGAATCTACATCTACACCCTCCATCTATACCTGCGAAGATGGATGGTTGAAACGGTTTTTGCGACACATGTAATATGCCGTAGACCCTAATTTAGGGTTTTCCGTCCATAATGCTTGGTATGAACGTTTTTTGGCAAGCTAGGCCAATGGCCGACCGTGCGGGTTCCGCATTGGTTCGGCAGTGGATATTCCATACCTGCTTGGGGGTGATAGAATTGATCTGGGTCATCCAATCATGCTTATGGAGTTGGATGAATGCGATCATATCCGGACTGATACGGTCAATCCGGATGCTCAATCGGGCTAGTATAACACACCGAGAGGGGCTCAATCGGGCTAGTATAACACACCGAGAGTCAGCCTGTACGGGTATTTCGTACATGGTTTCATTATAGTGCTTGGAGGTTCGTGTTACTCTGTAAGAGTAACACTCAGTTGTCATGCCGCACTGATAATGAGTACAGGAAATACAAGGCTGATTGCGCATTAATTAATAATGCTAGAAATTCACAGGGTATATGGGATTGTTGCTACATGCTCCAACCTGGATGAATTTCGTGTATCCATAGAATGGGATTGTTGCCACATGCTCCATTCTTGATGAATTAAGTGAGGGAGTATCCAACACTTATTAATGGCTTTATCTTTTACAAGATGTCAGCGCATTATTTTCTGGTTTTTACAATTTTAACCTTAAATGAAAATCCACCATCAACATGATTCTAATTCTAACCAAGGGAAAAGACCTTACAGATACTATAAGTGTTGGTTTAGAGACCTAGCTTCCCATGAGGTTATTAAAAAGGCCTATGACTTAGAAGTACGGGGCTCACCTGCTTATCAATTTACAAAGAAACTAAGAAATGTTAAGTATGGTTTGAAAAGATTTAATATCGACCATTTTGGTAATATTGATAATAGGGTCAAAGAGTTAAAGTCTGAACTCCACACTCTCAACTGTAAACCTATTAACTTAGAAAATGTTGAGTCTATTAAAATTGTTGAAAATTCTCTTGAACATTGGCAAAAAATTCAAGAAGATTTTTATGCTCAAAAGTCTAGACAAGACTATATCAAGAGCCATGATAGAAATACTAACTATTATCATACTTATGCTAATAGAAGGAAACATTTCAATCATATCTATGCTCTTAAACTCAGTAACGGTCAATGGTCTAGTGACAGAGCTAATCTTGAAGACCTTTTAATATCTCATTTCAGTGGCATTAGTTCTTCCACCAATCCACTGCCAAATAGAGATTTCTCAACTGTATTGACCCTTGCATTAGTGATCTGGACAATGACAATTTATTGAGTCCAATCACTATTGAGGAAGTGAAAAATACCATCTTTCAAATGAGATCATGGAGTGCACCGGGTCCTGATGGGTTTCCACCAGGTTTTTATAAGCAAAACATTGATCTCTTGATAAATGATGTGTGGTTTATGGTAAGGAGTTTCTTTGATACTAAACACATCCTTAAAGAAATGACCCATACTTTCCTCGATCTAATACCCAAGACTAACAACCCTTCTACTCCTATTGATTTAGACCAATTTCTCTTTGTAACACTGGTTACAAAATTATTTCTAAAATCATTGTTAACAGAATGAAACCATTGTTGGGAAAAATTATATCACCATTTCAGGCAGCTTATGTTCCTAACAGACATATTCATGACAATGTGGTGATAGCCCATGAGATGGTTCATACAAATAAAAAGAAAAAGGGTAGAAATGGTTATATGGGTCTCAAGTTAAATATGTAGAAAGATTTCGACATAGTTGATTCGTCTTTCATGATAGATGTTCTTAAGAGATTTGGTTTTTCAAAAGACTGGTGTGATATTATCCATCAATGCATCAGTACAACTAATATCTCTATATTGCTTAATGGCACTCATTGCACTTCCTTTAAACCTTTCATGGGTTTAAGACTTTAAGGCAAGGAGACCCTTTGTCTCCTTACTTTTTTTTTATTATACGTATGAAGTCTCTTTCCATATATCTTCTTCATGTTGAATCTACTAATCACATTCATAAAATTAAGGTTACTAAAGATGCTCCAAGCATCTCTCATCTGTTTTTTTTGCAGATGATTGTCTCATATTTAGTAATGCTTCCCATGAAGAGGATGATAACTTGATGTCTTTAATTAATGATTTCAGTGCTTGTTCTGGTCAGGTCATTAATCTTCAAAAATATGGATGCTTTTTTATTAAGAATTGTAATTAGGAAACTCAAAATTAAGAAAATTGATCTTAAGGAAAAATACCTTGGTATTCCTCTTTTCATTGGTAGATCAAAGAATGAGGCTTTTGAACATCTACCTTATCATAAAAGAGTTGCTAAATGGAAAGGAAAACATTTTACTCAGTCTGGTAGATCAATAATGGTCAATCATGTTCTTCAGTCTTCTCCTCTTTATCAAATGGACACTTTTTTTTTCTTCAAGATGGTTGTATTTATAAAATGGAGAAATCTCAAAGAGAATTTTGGTGGGGTAAAAACCAACCAGGTGGGAGCTATCCTATGGCTTGGGACAATATTTGTTGTCACAAGCTTCAGAGAGGTTTAAGTTTCAAAAACCTAAAACACTTCAATTTGTTGTCCCTAAACCACCACTTTTTTCTTAGGCAATCTGTATGGACAAACTCAATACAACTCCGGGAGTTGAACTCAATCAACGAATAGTATCTTAGAGTTATATCCCTCCCTCTCTCTCGCGATTAGAACATTTACAGAATCAAATCCGTGAACCTAACCACAAAGAGATAACTTGGACGGAACCAAAGACCAATGTCCAAGAATCAATCAAGTCGTATCCAACAAACTAGGTCGGATGTCTCTACTATGATTGATCAACTCACAACCTATGATATTTCAATTATAAAGATAAATAATATAATCGGAAAAAGAAATAACACAGACACCAGAAGTTTTGTTAACGAAGAAATCACAAATGCAGAAACCCCCCGGGACCTAGTCCAGATTGAACACCAAACTGTATTAGGCCGCTACCAACACTAGCCTACTACCAATTAACTTCGAACTGGAATGTAGTTGAGCCCTAAAAGGTATCCCACCAGTTAAGGTACATTCGCGCTCCTTACGCCTCTTGAATCCTGATGCGTGTCGTAGGTGCAATCAAATTAATTCAATATTTCCACTCAATTAAAAATAATATAATGGAAGTCAAGTTCGTTCCCACGAGGAGCAAGAGATCTTAGTTGTAAAAGTTGTCACGAAAGGGGGGTGTAAAAAGCAAAATAAAAAAAATAAACAAAGCAATTAAAATCGAAAGTTGAAAGATGAAAACAATAAGAGAGACAAGATCAAGGAATCCTTCTTCGTTACGAAACAATGAATCAAGTTATGTTCTATTCTACTTGTTATTAGTCACAAATTATCACCAACCGTAGGTAAAGCGGCTAGCTCGGTGCTAAACCCCTAAATCCCTTGTATCACCGGGACACGGAAGTTCTCGACTACCGGATTCTATTCACCAAGCCACCTAGAATTAGCTCAACCTAGATGTAACTGGGCTCATGCATTAGGTTTTGTGAATTTCTTAGGTTGATATTAGTAGTTAGACTCTTAGCTCAAGGTCTACTTGCTAACGTTGTTTCTACACACAATTGCTCCACGGAATCCCTCCGCAAGGTCTCGTGTTTGCTACTTATGTAAAGAGTCAAAGAACGATTACTTATCCCCTAACTTTCACTAGCTTTAGATCGAATTAACAAATCAATTTAGTTGGCCACCCAAAAAATCTATCAATCAATCATGAATGTCTTTAAGATCACTCCTATTAGTAAAAACAAGCGATAATTATGTGAAAAACTTCAAGATAGAATTTGAAAACAAAAACTCAAATCATGTTAAGAACTAGGAATTCATCCTCAATCAAAAAGAAATTTAGCTACTCATGTTTTTGAAATTCACACAAATAATAATAATTAAAAGAAGAAGTTTCAAATTCACACAAGTAATTAAAAGAAAAATCTTAGAAAAGCAAGCAAAAACACAAGTGATGTGTGTGTAGAGAGGTGTGTAGAAGTTGTGAAAACTTCTCTATTTATAGGCTTCAATATTCTCCAATTCTTCTAAGGATTAGAATCCTTTTCCTTTTGCAAGTCAATTTCCAAATCCAAGCTTTTCTCAACTCTTCCACCTTCTCTTTCCAAATTTGAGTCCAATTCTCCATCCAATTCCTAGCCCAAGTCTTCACACCCATGAGAGAGGTCCATAGAAAATTCTGGAATTTTGCTCGCCGGAAAACTGGGATTGTGGCCGGAATTTGGCCGGAAAACGTCGCCGGAAAATACCTCAGGTGACCGGAAAAGTCCGCCCGGTCACCGGTCAACGGGTCGGATCAGTCGGGTCAACGGGTCAGCTTGGTCTAGATCACTGAGTCAAATCAGATGACTCAAATCAGAGTCATACCGGTCGGGTACATGAGTCGGACAGACTCGAGAGATCCTGGTGTCTAATCAAACACTTAACCGGGCCACGGTTACGCACGAGCCAATTCTTGCTTTCCACCATGATGGCTATCTGACTGCAGCTTCCATCCTTTTTTGCCAATTCCTTCCCAGATTTCCTTGAGCACCATTACCAACTCACGGTTTCCATTGCATTAGATCTGCCACTCCCTGAGTCACCATATTACAGCTCCAGCCCAGCCATTGCCTCCATTGCACAGCTCCAACTCAGACCCTGCACTTCATACATTCTTCATGGCTGATAGTTCAAGTACCAGCTCCCACTGCAATTTCATGGCTGGTCTATAACTGCAGCTGCAACTCCTTTTATTTCTTGAGTCTCCACTTTCTTTGTTAGCCTCATGACCCGGCCTCAACTTCCTTGCCCTTTAACCGCAATCCTAAGTCGCATCGGTTCCATCAAAGACCCATTGCCTTGAGCTCAATCCCATTGCCACACAACTCGGTCCATGCCAAGAACAACTCCTTGCATAGCTCGGTCCCATTGCCACACAACTCGGTCCCATTGCCACCGCAAAACCTTCATCTTCCCTGACTTGAGCACCAACCACTGCCATCAGGTCATGGCAACAGCTCCATTATCCTTGGACTGCACCTGACTTGCACAGCCACACCACCTGCTTCATTAGCTCATAGCATTGCACCATCATCTCCCTGGCAAGCTTCATGATTGCCCTTCTTGCAGCATAACCGAGCAACAAGCGAAGACCCATCGGGTCATCTCTTGCCACCAAATCTGCGTCCATAGATATAACTCACCACCCTCGTTATCAACAAATCCGAGGCCGATTCACAAAAGCACCTGGCTCCATATGCTTCATTCACCTGACACAACCTCGGCTAAACAGTTCCCAAACTCACTTCCATAAGCACAACTCCATAACCTGCTCGAACACAAGCATCATCTCCTTTTGTTCTTTGCCATTCAGCCAGCCACTCTGCATTCAGCTCAGGCCATTTCCTGGCACTTTAGCCTGCCCTGCAGCTCCATATCAGTGCCACAACCCATTGTTTGAACCACAACTCCCCATGTACACTGGCTCATCACCAGAGCCTGCATTTCAGCTGAGCCATTACCGGTTCCAGAGACACCACCTGAGCCATTCCATCATCTGCAGCTTAACACAGCCTCAATGTTCGAGCACCAGCAACAACAAGAGATCCAACTGAAAAGATTCACATCACCATTAGCTCAATAAAACCACGGTTTCAGCCATTCTGGTACCATCAACTCGAGAATCCAACCATATAAACTCAGACCCCAAAATCCATGAGAGCAAGAGCACATCTTCACTGCCATCGACCCATGGATAACTTAACAGCAGAATCCAACTCAAACCCTTAAATTCCCTGCTGCAATCGACCATTCATCCACAACCATCATCAATTTCTCTCAATTTTCATCTGAGCTTAATCACCTTCTTCCTGTTGTAAACCCTAATTCCAACATCTATCTCTTCTCCCTTCTCGATTCTAACCACGAACCCATCTTCTGAGATATCGATCTCCCTGAATTTTTCTCATTCTCGATTTCTCTCAACAATTTCTTAATTCTTGATCGATTCTCTCTCTCGGTTTCAATTCTTCATCCTCTCTCGGTTTTAGTAGCAAAGGTTTCTGCGATTATTTTCTCAAATTAGTCGTTTCGTTTTGAAAATGAATGAGAAGAAGAAAGTCGACCTTAGGGTTGTAATAATTGTATTCCACCAACCCCTAGTCCCAGATAAGGGGCAACCAGCTCATTTGTGTGGCTTGTCGGTTTGGATAACCGGCTAGCCAATTCTTCCCCTTCAACCGTCGGTTTAGGAGATCGACAAACAAATATTCCGGTTTAACTCCTCTTGTGCAACCTAGCATGCTCCAGGATATCGTCCGCGAGTTGACCTTTTTGCCTTTTGGCTCCAAATGGCTATTTTCTCCTTCTTTTGCTTCATATGACTCCAAAGTAGCTACAAAACTCAAAACAAGCGTAAAATACATAATTTGCAAGAAAAATAGCAAAGAAAGCATAAACTACTAGATAGTAAATACGGTGTATTCTACACCTATCAAATTCCCCCACACTTAGACTTTGCTAGTCCTCGAGCAAATCAAACTAAAAACTCACAACTTCAAAGTGTTCAAGCGTCACAAGCATCCAAAGAGCTATGAGGACATAGAGTTTCTGCATGCTAGTAATAAGAAGTTAGAAATTCTAAAGAACATATTCTCATTCTTAAATGTTGAGTGAGAAATAACCACACCATAATGAGAGAATGCGTGTTTGAGAAACGATCAATAAGCATTTCGCCTCGACTTCGCCTCACCAAATAAGATTTTATGATAATTGCACTCAAAAACACGGCTTTTTTATGGTTCTCACATGTGTGCAGGTAGGAATGAAGATAGAAATCCTGCATCACGTTGAATGGTGGGAAGGATAACTTCCGAAATATTTTGAAAAACCCACATCTTTTAATATTTTGAAAAACCATTTTTTCTGACGATCTCTAAGAAAGGAAATCAACCATTTTTTATCGAGGATGAGATTACTTACTTACCTTCACATCCGATCGCCAATTATGATAACACCACTCTCACGGCATCCAATAGAAACGTCTTCCGCTCCTTATCTTGATCTTCATGGTCTTCGTCTTCGGTTTCAACTATTGATGATAAACCCTTGAATTTCATAAATCCTTAACAATTTGTAACTCTTTTTCCCTTAAAATCCTTGTCGCTTGAAACTTCCTTATATATTTTCCTTCCCCACGGCTCATTAACAAAACAAATATTTCTCTTGTTTTTCTTTTTCAATATTTTTTTTTTTTTTTTTTTTTTCATCTTTTTTTTTTTTTTTTTTTTTTTTTTTTTTTTTTTTTGAACAAGAGAAATTAAATACAAAATAAACCATGGCCGTGGAAGAAGTATTTTACCGCTTGATTCTTCATAACTTGAAATCATAAACTTCAAAAATTCTCACCTTTTAATTTTCTTCGCTTTCATGAATAAGTCTTCATACTTGGATATAAAATTACCTCATTGTATTGTAAGTCTTCAACATATATGTAAAAATCCGCTCTTTGTATGTTGCTTTACTTGAATTTGAAATTTGCTCTTTTTCTCATTTCGTTGCTTGTAAACCTTAAACTTTTCCAACTTTCCTTGTAGATTTTGGTGTCGCTCCTTGTTGATGATGAATGTGTTTCTATGGATCCGTTGTTGTCGCGAGAGAGAATGGTGCTAACTGCAAATCGAACTACAAGAAGGAAGCTTTCATCTATGGACGTCACCCTCATGATTGACAAAATTAGCACTCAAGAGATCAAAGAGTAGTGCTTCTATTGGTGGGAGGTTGGGTAGCTCACCATTCTACCCGGAATTAACGTACGGTGACACACACTCAAAAGAAGCTCTTTAGTAGATGGAAGATTTCTGGTCGGTGCCTCTCATGATATGAATACGGGTAGTCTCCACTAATGATTGATCAGAAACTCTAATAACGCACTTCTCCCTGCACCAAATTCGCATCACCGGCATGATTAAATCCATTATTTAACACTCAAACAAACAAGAAATCCGAATGTAGTTCTCTAACATTTCCAAGTTCAATTATGTCGGTCAAAATCTCTATGTAAACATACCTAGAAGTATGCTAGTGACTCTAAAATCTTTAAAAGTTGGAATTTTTAAGTAAAACTTTTTTTTTTTTTTTTTCAATTTTTTTTTTTTTTTTGTAATTTTTGTTTTAAAAACACATGCTTAACCACTCCCCCACACTTAAACCTTACATTGTCCTCAATGTAATTGAATCCTCCTTAGTAAAGTCAAGGTGGGAAATTTTAACATGATAAGAAACAAGAAAAAGAAATAACAAAAAGCAAAAGGATAAGAAATACAAAACCGATGGGTTGCCTCCCATTAAGCGCTTGTTTTAAAGTCGACGGCCCGACTTAGCTCTCGCGGCACATTACTCCTCCAGAGGGAGTGCATCTCCAAATGAAAGTTCATCCAAATTCACATAAGCGATGTTCTCATAGTATGGCTTCAACCTATGGCCGTTGACTTTGGAAACCGAATTGTCTCGAAGACTAGTAATTTCAACTGCACCATGAGGAAAAACATTAGTAACAACATATGGTCCAATCCAACGGGACCTTAACTTTCCAGGAAATAGTTTAAGACGAGAATGATATAAAAGGACTTTTTGTCCCACGATGAAACTTTTACGAGAAATCATCTTGTCATGAAAAAGCTTGGTCTTTTCCTTGTAAATACGGGCACTCTCGTAAGCATCATTGCGTATCTCCTCTAACTCATGTAGTTGTAACTTCCTTTGCTTCCCCGCTTCATCATACTCCATGTTGAATTTCTTTATCGCCCAATAAGCCTTATGTTCAAGTTCAACCGGAAGATGACAAGCCTTACCATAAACCATCCTATATGGAGACATACCAATCGGTGTCTTATACGCCGTTCTATACGCCCAAAGTGCATCGTTGAGCTTAAAGCTCCAATCTTTCCTCGTGGTATTTACCGTTTTCTCAAGAATGGACTTAATCTCACGATTCGAAATTTCCGCTTGTCCACTAGTTTGTGGATGATAAGGCGTACCAATTTTGTGTGTTATGTTGTACTTCTTGAGGAGAGTGTGGAAAGCCTTCTTGAAATGTGAGCCTCCATCACTTATCACCACTCTTGGTGTTCCATGCCTATTGAAAATATTTTCCCTTACAAAATCACAAACAACTTGAGAGTCATTAGTCTTGGTGGCTCTAGCTTCCACCCATTTCGAAACATAATCAACGGCAAGAAGTATATAAAAATTCCCATTCGAATTGACAAAAGGGCCCATAAAATCAATACCCCACACATCAAAAATCTCAACGGTGAGAATTGGTGTGAGTGGCATTTGATTTCGAGCACCTAGATTGCCCGTTCGTTGACATCTATCACACGATTTACAAAAAAACATATGAATCTTCAAACAAGGTGGGCCAATAAAATCCACTCTCGAGAACTTTGAGAGCGGTACGCTTAGATCCAAAGTGGCCTCCACATGCAAAAGTGTGGCAAAAGGAGAGAATGGATTGAAATTCGGAATTAGGCACGCACCTTCGCATTATTTGATCAACGCCATATTTCCATAAGTATGGTTCATCCCACACATATTGCTTAGCGACCTTCTTAAGTTTCATCTTTTGGAAGTTGGACATTGTACTAGGTACTTTCCTTGTCACCAAGTAATTCACTATATCCGCATACCAAGGAGTTGATTCTTCCATGGAGAAAAGTTGTTCGTCCGGAAAGCGGTCATGTAATGGAAGTTCCTCTTGAGACATAACAAGTCTACTAAGATGATCCGCAACGGTATTCTCCACACCCCTCTTATCACGAATTTCTATGTCGAACTCTTGTAACAATAGGATCCACCGAATTAATCTTGGCTTAGCTTCTTTCTTCTTTATTAAGTGTCTTAGTGCGGCATGATCGGAATACACAATAACCTTTGTACCCACCAAGTATGATCGAAATTTCTCCAAAGCAAAAACTATAGCCAATAACTCCTTTTCCGTGGTAGAATAATTGATTTGTGCATCATTAAGGGTCCTAGATGCATAATAGATAACATGGGACAACTTGTCCACCCTTTGACCCAAAACGGCTCCAACCGCATAATCACTAGCATCACACATTAATTCAAATGGAAGATTCCAATCCGGTGATTTGATAATCGGTGCACTTGTCAACATCTCCTTTAATTTGTCAAAAGCATCCTCGCATTCCTTGTTGAAGTCGAAAGGTACCTCCTTTTGTAATAACTTGCACATCGGCATGGAGATTTTGGAGAAATCCTTGATAAATCGCCTATAGAAACCTCGCATGACCAAGAAAAGAACGGATCTCCCTCACCGAAGTGGGATATTGTAAGTTTCTTATTAAATCTATCTTTGACTTGTCCACTTCGAGCCCTCGAGAGGACACAATGTGACCAAGTACTATGCCGTGGTTTACCATAAAGTGACATTTCTCCCAATTAAGGACAAGGTTTGTGTCTATGCATCGTTTAAGAATTAGTTCAAGGTTATTTAAACAACCATCAAAAGAATTGCCATAAACACTAAAGTCATCCATAAATACCTCGATGATGCGCTCCACATAATCCGAGAATATACTCACCATGCATCTTTGAAAAGTAGCCGGCGCATTGCAAAGACCGAACGGCATCCGTCTATATGCAAACGCGTCCAAACGGACAAGTGAAAGTGGTCTTCTCTTGGTCCTCCGGTGCAATAACAATTTGATTGTATCCCGAATAACCATCCAAAAAGCAATAATAAGAATGCCCCGCTAACCGCTCCAACATTTGATCAATGAAAGGTAAAGGAAAGTGATCCTTGCGGGTTGCGGAATTAAGCTTTCTATAGTCAATACACACTCTCCAACCGGTTTGAACTCTTGTAGGAACAAGTTCATCGTCTTGATTTCGAACAACCGTGACCCCCGGATTTCTTTGGTACCACTTGAACCGACTAACCCACTTGCTATCGGAAATTGGGTAGATTACCCCACACTTAGCAATTTGAGTATCTCTTTTTCACAACCTCCATCATGGGAGGATTGAGCCGACGTTGAGCATCACGTACCGGCTTCACGTTCTCCTCCATTAGAATCCTATGCATGCACATGGATGGACTAATACCTTTGATGTCCGCAATCGTCCACCCAATCGCCGTTTTGTGCTCTTTCAAGACTCTAAGCAAACGGTCTTCTTGTACCGGTGTGAGGTTCTTAGAAATAATCACCGGAAGCTCATCTCCATCTCCCAAGAAAGCATACTTCAAATGATCCGGAAGTGGCTTCAATTCTAGCTTGGGCGCCTTCACAATAGATGGTACAAGTATTTCATCATTCACGGGTAAAGAAATATAAGAAACATCACCCATTTTAGCTTCTTGCAATGTCGCCAAAGCACCACACATCTCCACCAATTCCTTGGAGATTTCAACATCCAAGTTAGATAAGCCATGGACGTCCAATTCAATGCTATTTTGCAACACCACATCAAGTTCATCCTCTTGGTTCAATTCCACCATTTGTTGCGCTAATGAATCAACCACATCAATGGAGTAAACGGAATGCACATCACTTGGGTAACGCATGGCTTCAAATATGTTAAAGTGTATTATCTCCTTGTCGAATTCCATAGTGAGTGTACCCTTATCAACATCAATCTTCGTCTTTGCGGTTTTCATGAATGGCCTCCCAAGAAGTAAAGAAGTAGATGATCGGTTCTCATTGTTGTCCATATCCACCACAAAGAAGTCCACCGGAAAAATAAGCTCATTTACTTGCACTAGCACGTCTTCTACAAGCCCCTTAGGATATATGTTAGACTTGTTTGCCAATTGGATAATAACTCTTGTCTCTTTCAAAGGTCCAAGATTAAAGGAGTCATATATTTCGGCCGACATCACACTAATGGAAGCTCCCAAATCAAGTAAAGCATGTTCAAACCTTTGTTTACCAATAGTAATTGGCACCGTGAAACCACCGGGATCCGTGCACTTTGTAGGCATCTTCTTCAATAGCATAGCCGACGCACTCTCGCCAACTTTAGTAATTTCATTATCAAGCAACCTATCCTTCTTGATGCATAATTCCTTCATGAACTTGGCATACCTTGGAATCGTCTTGATAGCCTCAATGAATGGGATGTTGATTTCAATCTTCTTGAAGATATCCATAAGTGCCTTGTCTTGAGCTTCTTTCTTGGATTTAGCAAAACGACTAGGAAAAGGAGGTGGAGTAGTGAAAGTAGAAACCGGTTCCTTGGATTGGTCGTTTGGTGTGGAATTCTCCTTTGGTGCGGTTTCCTCCTTGTCATTGACTACTTCCTCATGATGACTTGGTCCCTCCATTTGCCTTCCACTTCTTAAAGTAACCGCATTAACATTCTCTCTTGGATTCACAAATGGTTGTGAAGGAAGTTTTGTGGATGCTTGAGATTTCAATAAATTCACATCGGTCGCCAATTGTCCCATTTGATTTTGTAAATCCTTGATCGCCGAATCGGTCTTTTGTTGATTTTGTTGAAACAATGACGTAATACCTTGCATCATGACATTAAGCTTATCATCAATTGAAGATCCTTGTTCTTTTACTTGAGGTTGGAATTGTTGATAACCACCTTGTTGTTGAGGTTGGAATCGTGATTGTTGAAAACCACCTTGTTGTGCATATGGATTAGGAGCCGCCGCTTGCTTGTTTGCATAACTAAAGTTGGGATGATCCTTCCACCCGGGATTATAGGTATTGGAGTATGGATCGTACCTTGGCCTTTGATTCGGATATAAAGCATTCACTTGTTCGGTCTCATCATCCGGAATAATTACCGCGGCCATCCTTTGCATCATAATCTCCATGTTACTTATTCTTTGATCAAGATGTGATGAAGAATCACTAACTTCATGCACTCGCCTAACCGTTGGTTCATCCCTTGTGTAGAATTGTTGCGAGTTTGCCGCCATACTTTCAATCAACTCTCTAGCTTCGGTCAAAGTCTTGTTCATTAGTGCACCACCACCGCGGCGTCAAGAAGAGACCTATCACTTGGGTGAAGAGCTTCATAGAAGTATTGGAGTATCATAACATCACTAAATTGATGGTGTGGACAGCTTGCCACCAACCTCTTGTATCTCTCCCAACATTCATACAATGATTCTCCCACTTGTTGTTTCAATCCACAAATCTCCTTGCGAATTTGAGTAGCTTTGGATGCGGGAAAATATCTCTCGAGGAAAATTTTCTTCATCCCATTCCATGTTGTGATACTTCCGGAAGGCAAATAATATAACCATTCCTTAGCATTACCCGCCAAAGAAAACGGGAAAGCTTTCAACATTGCTCCATCCGCATTAGTCTCCGGTGGAAGCATATCCATAACTATGGTGTAGAAGTCCATAAGATGTTTGTTTGGGTCCTCATTCACCATGCCATGGAACTTTGGTAACTCTCTAATCAACCCCGGCTTGATTTGAAGGTTGAGTTAGTTTGGATACACCATTGTTGTGTATCAAGCTTGTGAGAAGCTAGGTCCTTTAGTGTACGATCAGCCATTGTTTCTTCCTCTTTGTCCGAATCACTTGATGAAGAAGGAGAAAGTGGAGTGTTAATCGCACGAATGAAATCCTTTAGTTGAGTGCCGGATCGAAGACGTATTGGACTCGGTCTACCCCCTTTTAGCATTCACCAAAGGAATAACACCTGAAACAAGATTCTCACAAACTAAGTTAGATACGGTAAAGAATCTAACAAAGCAAGAAAGAATAAAAACAACTAAAAAATCGCCCGTTGCTCCCCGACAACGGCGCCAAAATTTGATGCGTGTCGTAGGTGCAATCAAATTAATTCAATATTTCCACTCAATTAAAAATAATATAATGGAAGTCAAGTTCGTTCCCACGAGGAGCAAGAGATCTTAGTTGTAAAAGTTGTCACGAAAGGGGGTGTAAAAAGCAAAATAAAAAAAATAAACAAAGCAATTAAAATCGAAAGTTGAAAGATGAAAACAATAAGAGAGACAAGATCAAGGAATCCTTCTTCGTTACGAAACAATGAATCAAGTTATGTTCTATTCTACTTGTTATTAGTCACAAATTATCACCAACCGTAGGTAAAGCAGCTAGCTCTGTGCTAAACCCTAAATCCCTTGTATCACCGGGACATGGAAGTTCTCGACTACCGGGATTCTAATCACCAAGCCACCTAGAATTAGCTCAACCTAGATGTAACTGGGCTCATGCATTAGGTTTTGTGAATTTCTTAGGTTGATATTAGTAGTTAGACTCTTAGCTCAAGGTCTACTTGCTAACGTTGTTTCTACACACAATTGCTCCACGGAATCCCTCCGAAGGTCTCGTGTTTGCTACTTATGTAAAGAGTCAAAGAACGATTACTTATCCCCTAACTTTCACTAGCTTTAGATCGAATTAACAAATCAATTTAGTTGGCCACCCAAACAATCTATCAATCAATCATGAATGTCTTTAAGATCACTCCTATTAGTAAAAACAAGCGATAATTATGTGAAAAACTTCAAGATAGAATTTGAAAACAAAAACTCAAATCATGTTAAGAACTAGGAATTCATCCTCAATCAAAAAGAAATTTAGCTACTCATGTTTTTGAAATTCACACAAATAATAATAATTAAAAGAAGAAGTTTCAAATTCACACAAGTAATTAAAAAGAAAAATCTTAGAAAAGCAAGCAAAAACACAAGTGATGTGTGTGTAGAGAGGTGTGTAGAAGTTGTAGAAAACTTCTCTATTTATAGGCTTCAATATTCTCCAATTCTTCTAAGGATTAGAATCCTTTTCCTTTTGCAAGTCAATTTCCAAATCCAAGCTTTTCTCAACTCTTCCACCTTCTCTTTCCAAATTTGAGTCCAATTCTCCATCCAATTCCTAGCCCAAGTCTTCACACCCATGAGAGAGGTCCATAGAAAATTCTGGAATTTTGCTAGCCGGAAAACTGGGATTGTGGCCGGAATTTGGCCGGAAAACGTCGCCGGAAAATACCTCAGGTGACCGGCAAAGTCCGCCCGGTCACCGGTCAACGGGTCGGATCGGTCGGGTCAACGGGTCAGCTTGGTCTAGATCACTGAGTCAAATCAGATGACTCAAATCAGAGTCATACCCGAGTCAGGTACATGAGTCAGCACCGACTCAGAGATCCTGGTGTCTAACTGGGCTGACTTAACCAGGCCACAGTTCTGCACAGGCCAATTCTTGCTTTCCAGCCATGATGGCTATACAGCTGCAGCTTCCATCCTTTTTGCCAATTCCTTCCCTGATTTCCTTGAGCACCATTACCAACTCACAGTTTCCATTGCATTAGATCCTGCCACTCCCTGAGTCACCATATTACAGCTCCAGCCCAGCCATTGCCTCCATTGCACAGCTCCAACTCAGACCCTGCACTTCATACATTCTTCATGGCTGATAGTTCAAGTACCAGCTCCCACTGCAATTTCATGGCTGGTCTATAACTGCAGCTGCAACTCCTTTTATTTCTTGAGTCTCCACCTGCTGTTAGCCTCATGACCAGCCTCAACTTCCTTGCCCTTTAACTGCAATCCTAAGCTGCATCAGTTCCATCAAAGACCCATTGCCTTGAGCTCAATCCCATTGCCACACAACTCAGTCCATGCCAGCAACAACTCCTTGCATAGCTCAGTCCCATTGCCACACAACTCAGTCCCATTGCCACCTGCAAAACCTTCATCTTCCCTGACTTGAGCACCAACCACTGCCATCGGGTCATGGCAACAGCTCCATTATCCTTGGACTGCACCTGACTTGCACAGCCACACCACCTGCTTCATTAGCTCATAGCATTGCACCATCATCTCCCTGGCAAGCTTCATGATTGCCCTTCTTGCAGCATAACCAGCAACAGCAGCACCCATCAGTCATCTCTGCCACCAGTCTGCAGCATCCATAGATATAACTCACAGCCACTGCTACAGCCATCAACAAATCCAAGGCCGATTCCACGCGGCACTGGCTCCATATGCTTCATTCACCCGACACAACCTCAGCTAGACAGATTCAGCCAAACTCACTTCCATAAGCAGCAACTCCATAACCTGCTCAGTTCACAGGGCACAAGCATCATCTCCTTTTGTTCTTTGCCATTCAGCCAGCCACTCTGCATTCAGCTCAGGCCATTTCCTGGCACTTTAGCCTGCCCTGCAGCTCCATATCAGTGCCACAACCCATTGCTGAACCACAACTCCTGTAACTGCACCTGGCTCATCACCAGAGCCTGCATTTCAGCTGAGCCATTACCGGTTCCAGAGACACCACCTGAGCCATTCCATCATCTGCAGCTTAACACAGCCTCAATGTTCGAGCACCAGCAACAACAAGAGATCCAACTGAAAAGATTCACATCACCATTAGCTCAATAAAACCACAGTTTCAGGCCATTCTCTGTACCATCAACTCGAGAATCCAACCATATAAACTCAGACCCCAAAATCCATGAGAGCAAGAGCACATCTTCACTGCCATCGACCCATGGATAACTTAACAGCAGAATCCAACTCAAACCCTTAAATTCCCTGCTGCAATCGACCATTCATCCACAACCATCATCAATTTCTCTCAATTTTCATCTGAGCTTAATCACCTTCTTCCTGTTGTAAACCCTAATTCCAACATCTATCTCTTCTCCCTTCTCGATTCTAACCACGAACCCATCTTCTGAGATATCGATCTCCCTGAATTTTTCTCATTCTCGATTTCTCTCAACAGCAGATCGATTCTCTCTCTCAGTTTCAATTCTTCATCCTCTCGGTTTTAGTAGCAAAGGCTGCTGATTATTTTCTCAAATTCTGTTTCAGGTGAAAATGAATGAGAAGAAGAAAGTCGACCTTAGGGTTGTAATAATTGTATTCCACCAACCCCTAGTCCCAGATAAGGGGCAACCAGCTCATTTGTGTGGCTTGTCGGTTTCAGATAACCGAGCGACCTAATTCTCGTTCAACTGTCGGTTTTAGGAGACTCGACAGCTTATATTCCGGTTTAACTCCTCTTGTGCAACCTAGCATGCTCCAGATATCGTCCGCGAGTTGACCTTTTTGCCTTTTCTGCTCCAAATGGCTATTTTCTCCTTCTTTTGCTTCATATGACTCCAAAGTAGCTACAAAACTCAAAACAAGCGTAAAATACATAATTTGCAAGAAAAATAGCAAAGAAAGCATAAACTACTAGATAGTAAATACGGTGTATTCTACACCTATCAAATCCCAGCAGGACTCCGCGCAATTAATTCCCTTAGCTGACGTCACACCAACTAAGAGTTGCTTCAACTCAATTGAAGACTTTAATTCTGCCTCCCATGGATTAAGCCTATATATGATTTCCTTTTACAATCAAATAGTTTGATCAAAGGTGTGGAAATCGATAGCAATAGACAAAGTCTAGCTAACCTCAAAATCCGGACTTATGTAACCCGAAGTGCAACCTATATTATTATTCACCTCATAAGTATAAAACCCGTGCAATCGATCAAGATCAGGATATACGAGTTATCAAGGAAAGATAAATGTACCTGACTTCACGAATCCCTATGAAGACTTTGTATTCGCTAAACCCTAAAAGAGTTAGGAAGAGGACGACTTTAGATACAACTAGCACACACAAAAAAGTAGTATCGGGATTCAAAGATCCCAGTTGCTTGAACTTCCCATTTTATATAGACATTCAAAGCATAAGTTGCTTCAGGTTAATTTAAGCTAAGATAGCTTTGGAACCAAGCAAACAATATCCACCGTTAGATGAATCTTTGAATCTGATTCACACAAACAAGATATACACTCTGGTTAGGTAAAACGGTAACCGAATCGTGTACAAAGACTGTGTTCAACATGGTTAGCCGAAACTAGCCGGTTTGAACTTAAAAGCTTAATTTTCATTTTCATGAACACATAAGACATTAACTCTGAGTCACAAACATTTGATCAAATATATCTAGTGTTTTTAGAGAATTAATCAAATGCTAATTATCTCGTAGAAATAATTTAAACACTCTTGAAAATATAATCAACATGGTTAGTAGTGTACAAGGTACAAATACCATTGCCGTTCATGAACCGGTTCAGTCACAGTACGCGTACCGATTTCTAAACGTTTAACCAAACCGAGTTCCAGAGTCAGCAAAACTATTTAAGTTTGCGTATCAGTTTGGAAACCTTAAGATCATCCTTTGGTTCCGAGTTCACTGGAACTAAATCGGTTTGTGTAAATTTAGGTTTGGTAACACAACCTAGTTAAGGATCACAAAACTGTTTCATTTTGCGTATTGGTTTGGAAATAAACTCGGTTCCGTAACCACAATTCAAGAATGGTTTGCATACAAGTATGCATACCTATCCGGTTCACAAGTCAAACAGATTTTCATATGATATACATAAGTATATGTGTACCACAAATCTGTAAGTCGATATATATATATATAGCTACTCCGCAACGTGTACGAGTACATGTAATACAAGTTCAGACATATAACAGTTTCCCCAGTTTGTAAGACTGATATCACTGTCTTGTATCCGAATCTATAGTAGTTCTATATTTCTCTCTAAATCGATTCGAAACATTCCTGAATAACATAAATGACACATATCACTGTTCCAGTCTATTTCCTAATGATAAACTTGAATTATGATTTTGATTCCGAACAATAAATTTTTCTTAACCGAAATTCATCAAGTATGAACAAGTGTTCATTAATCTTAGTCATTATATTTCGAGAACTAATTATCAAGATAAACTTAACTTGAAATTCTTGTCTATGCATAATAGTCTAATTATTTATGCGACATCCTCTCAAATGATAGAAAAGTGAATATAACTTGAGATATATGTGGTTCAGTCTTCACTTACCTTTTGTTGATGAAGTTCTCCAAAAGCTTTGGTTTTATCCTCGCCTTCAAACGGTAGAACACAATGATGACTGCTTTGATCCACTATTTCTAAACTACATTTCTATCATAGTCTGAGACTTAACTAATTGTAGACTAGAAATCAAGATATAGCTTTGACAACTAAATTTGACGACAAGCTTGAGATATCAACACACGTACCAACTTACATACTGGCGCAACTGTTATTGGTACGGATCAAGTTAATCATTTGAAATTATCATGGAACAGTGATATGTGTCATCTATGTTATTCGGGAATGTTTCAAATTGATTATTAGAGAGATATAGAACTACTGTAAATCTGGATACAGGATAATACACGTACCAACTTACATACTGGCACTATTGTTATTGGTCCGGATCCGCAGTACATGTACCCAGTACACGTACCGACATAGCTATAGTTCGGCAACAACTTTTGTACACATACCGAGTATGCAAACCCAAAAAAGTCTGTTGATTCGTGAACTCAGGAAGGTGTTTTCGTAGGTAATCTGTAAGGACTAAATCAACACAACTCCAAGAGTTAAAACTCAATCAAGGAATGTGTCTAGATTTATCTCTCTCTCTCTCTCTCTCTCTCTCTTGTTGTTAGAACTTTTACAGAATTGGATCCGTGAACCTAACTACAAAGAGAGTTATTGGACGATACCAAAGACCAATATCCAAGGATCAATCAAGTCTTATCCAACAAACAAGGTTGGACCTATCTACTGTGATTTATCAACGCACAACCTGTGATATTTCAATTATGAAGATAAACAATATAATGCGGAAAAACAAATAACAGAGACACCAGAAATTTTGTTAACAAAGAAATCGCAAATGCAGAAAAACCCCGGGACCTTGTCCAGATTGAACACCGAACTGTATTAAGCCGCTATAGACACTAGCCTACTACCAATTAACTTTGGTCTGGAAAGTAGTTGAGCCCGAACTCAGTCTCCCACTGTATCAGGTATAATCGCGCTCCTTACGCCTCTTGAATCCCAGCAAGACTATGCACAATTGATTCCCTTAGACGGTCTCGGCCAACTAAGAGTTGCTTCAACTCAATTAAAGACTTTAAACCAAATCTGCCTCCCACAGATTAAGCCTATGATTTATAACCTGATTTACAATCTAAACGGAAGATCAGATCAAACGAAAGATCCATGTGATGAAAATCGAAAATAACTTGACAAAAGTATGGCTATCCTCAAAATCCGGACTTATGCAACCCGAAGTGCAGCCTAGATTATTATTCACCTCACAAGTATAAAACTTGCGGAATCAACAAAGTATGAGACGAAGAGAACTTTGTTGATTACTATCTATCTTGATCGTTGGATCAAGGCTCTATAAACAATCAAGATCAGATACTCGAGTTATCAATATAAAAGATAATGGGACCTGGCTTCACGAATCCCATTGAATTCTTTGTAGTCGCAAAACCCTAAAAGGGTTTCTGGAGAGAACGACTCCAGATATAACTTGGACACGCCAAAAATTAGTGTCAGGATTCAAAGATCCCAGTTGCCAAGAGTTCCCCTTATATAGACTTCAAAGCCTAGGTTATTTTAGGTTTAAGCTAAGATAGCTTTGGAACTAAGCAAACAATATCCAACGTTAGATGAAAGCTTTGAATCTTATTCACATATACAAGATATACACTCTGGTTAGGTAAACCGTAACCGAACCGTGTATAAATACTATGTCCAACATGGTTAGCCGAAACTAGACGATTTAAACTTTAAAAGCTTAACACTCATTTTCATGTTCACTAAGATATTAATATTGAGTCACAATTATGTGATCTGAGTCTAATGTTAATTAGAGAATTGATCAAATGCAAATCACTTCATAGAAATAATTTAATTACTCTTGAATCATAATCGACATAGCTGGTAAATTTACAAAGTATAATTACTTGAATCGTTCCCGAATCGGCTGAGTCACAGTATGCGGACCGGTTTGCAAACTTATAAGCAATAACCGAGTTCCGGAGTTGACAAAACTTTTGCAGTTTACATACCGGTTTGCAAACTTGGGTGCAACTCAAAGTTCCGAAGTTGACAGAACTTTTTCAGTTCACGTACCGGTTTGCAAACTTAAGACTTTTTACCGATTCAAGAGTACACATAACTTTTTCAGTTCACGTACCGGTTTGGGTACTAAACTAGTTCTAGAACATAGAACTGTTTTTGCTCGCATACCGGTTTGATTATTTTAACCCGGTTCCCTTACCACAGTTCCAAAATGGTTTGCATACGAATATGCATGTAAAGACCCTCAAGCTCGTCAACGCAATTAGACTAGTCAAGAGACGTCTTAGTCGCTAAAAACTCGATTAGTTTGACACGAATGTTAATTAATAGGAATTAATCTAACAACGATATATATACGAAACTAGTACCACTGGATAGGACTCGAAGAGCTATGCGGAATGGACTACTCGAACGTGTCAATCGGATATTGGATGAAGAAGATATTATCAGTTTTGTATGAAAGGAAAATTAGTAGTTTTGCTTTAAACCGCCTAGTTGTCCTTATCGTTTGGACGGGTGCCTTTAGCAATTCTGGTCGGCCTTATCTTCACCAAAATCCGATCGAAGAATTCATTCTTCTTCTTCTTTCTTCCTCTTTCTTCTTTTCTCTTCTGCTTCTCTTCTGTTCTTCATTTTCTTTTCTTCTCTGAAGTGTGTTTATGAATCGAGTACGTTGGTCATGAAGAGATTAGTAAACTTGGTAAAGCTAGGCAGGTGTTGAAGTTGATTAATCTTTGGAGAAGAAGAAATAAATGATGCTGCTATAATTGGAATTAGAGCTTATAGTGTTAGTTAATGTTCTGAAGATTTAGAAGATGAATTAAGGAGCTATTGTTGATGAAGAATCACGGGTAGAGGTTTAATTGAAGTTCTGAAGTTATTTTAGAGAAGAATCAATGAATTAGGGTTTCTCAAGATGAACTGGAAGTTCAATTTAGTGATGTTTAAGAAGGATTGAAGTTTGGGTTTTCATTGATTGAGGAACAGGGTGGAGTTAATTAGATGTTGGAGCTTTAATTTCAGTTTAATTGTGAATTTGAGAATTAGGGTTCTTGAGTCTCGATCTCAGATGAAGAAGATGAAATTGAAGGTTTAAGTGAAAGATTAGAGATGGGTTTTCGATTGATTTGAAGATTGAGTTTTGAGTTAGGGATTCTGAGATGAAATCGATTATTATGGTTTTAGGCTCAAACTGATGGAACAGATGGTGATGAAGATCGATAGGTTGCTGAAGTGGATTCGATTGTTTGAGTTGAACTAATATGAGGTAACTGTTCTTTAGGTTAACCTTATAAATTGTTAATTTTGATTGTTGAGTGTTTGTTGTTATATTGAAGTTAATATTTGAGGTGAATCTGGAAACGAATGGAAATGATGTTCAAGTAAGGTTGTTATATTTATTGAAGTACGGATGTATTTGATGTCTTTGAGATTGGATTTTGAACTGTGGTTTGAAGAAGGGTGTTGAGTTGATTAAACTGAAGTAAGAAGTTTGTAAAGGTTGAATTGAGAGTTCTAGAGTTGCAGTGGAAGTTAGCTTTGTTGGTAGTTTGAGATGATGGTTGTTTGTGTGTTGAGATTGCAGGTAATCATGGAGTCGAGCATGCCGGTACATGTTCCGGCATAGTATTTTGCTTAAATTTCTATGCCGGAACAGGATGAAAAGTATCCAGAATGTTGATTTTTTTTTCACTTGACTACCGGCATTGATAGGAAATTCTCGAGCATGCCGGTATCATGTTCCGGCATATGGTCTTCATCAATTCCGGCATGGTCTTCATCACTTCCGTTTTGAATTTTTTATGGTATTAATCAGTCCAATTCCGGCATGGTCAGTTGATATGAAGACCATGCCGGTTTTGTTTTCCGGCATACCATGTTGCTTTATTTTCTATGCCGGAAGTGGACTGATTAATACCAGAAAAAATTCAAAACGAAGTGATGAAGACCATGCCGAATTGATGAAGACCATATGCCAACATGATACCGCATGGTCTTCATCAATTCCGGCATGGTCATCATCACTTTCAGCATGATCTTCATCACTTCCGAATAAAAAAAATTGGTTTCCAAAGTGAGGAGAAGAGAATTTGATATAGAGTGGGGAGAGTTTAGAATTTGAAAGGTCATCATCACTTTCAGCATGATCTTCATCACTTCCGAATAAAAAAAAATTGGTTTCCAAAGTGAGGAGAAGAGAATTTGGTATAGAGTGGGGAGAGTTTAGAATTTGAAAGGGAATGGGAAATATTTGGGTTTCAAAGCTCCACCCCTAAATAAGATTAATAAGAAGTGGAGATGGAAATGGGGGATATGATTTTGTTTTTTGATTTTAAGTTTATGATTTTGTTTTTTGATTTTAAGTTTTTGATTTTTATTTTGTGGGAAGGGTATTTTAGTATTTTCGCCCCCAAAAGTCACCCCTTAGCACACACCATGGGTTGGGGGAAGTAATTCATATCCCCCAATTAATTCACATATCCCCCAATTACTTATTCATAGGATTCACTTTACATTAATAGCAAAATCGAAAGACTGTTAGGATATATAATAAGTTTATGCAGACTCATATTTAAATCAAATTAATTACCAGCGTCAATATTTAACAAGATATAGTATACGGACTCAATCGGAATAAATAAAATCTATTACATCAATCTTTATGTGAAAGTAGACTTATATTTATAATAACACGGTTGATAATAGTAATTGAGTAATTAAGCCGGTAGCAAATTTATAGTAGATGATATTTGGAAAATTTATATGGTATACAGTAAGATCAAAAATATCAGATATTATAAATTGACGTGAATCGAATTTGGATTACTTATATTAATAAAATAAATAAGTGATAATAATAATAACAATAATTAAAAAGTATTACATTAAGTAGTTGGATGCCTAACAAGCTAAGCTCCAACAACAAACTACTGCATTAATGAACAGGTTGCTGAATTAGCCTACCAACGTGCCTCATGGGTAACCTAGCCAAGGGATCCGAAGCGGATGGGGGGGCTGAGATTGTGTCACAAGGGGGGAAAACTAACTCTACCTTCCATGTTAATTTCTGCAATATTACGTCATTGGGGGCTCGAACCTGGGACCTCATAGAGCGCATGAAACTTTGGGAAACGAGGATGACCAGCTGAGCTAGGTGCCCATTTTTAAAAATAAGATAAAATAAATTTTGATGAGTAAATTGTTTAAAATGATGTGAATTATGTATATAATTTATGAAGTAAGTTTTTTTAAGTTAAATCAGTTACAATAGAATTTAGAAATTAGTTAGTCATAATAAGTTAGCATTTAATTAATCCAGCACTGGGGAATAGTGAAGGTTGTGTTTTCTCTGTCCGTAGGAAAGCATTGTTAGGCTTGGCCAACCTTGACAGGGCAACTGCATTCAGAGATGACCGATCATAGAAGTTTGTTATAATTTTTTTTAGAAACCGATAAACATAATTTCACTTAGAAAGATTCGTAGGATTCTCCCTTGAAATTAGCGACAATTATTTTATTGAAATATAAATTAGTTTAAGAAACTTAGACTTCCCTATTTGATAAAATTTAAATCAGCATAGTTGAACCTAGAGCCACAAATTTTGGTTGTAGAAAGCCATATAGGTTATGCTTTGTCTTAAGTTGTTTGCGCTTAGACAAGAGATGGAATTATTCTATAAGGTGGGGAGTTTTTTTTGAAGACCAGAAGGATGGTTTGATTTTCGAGGACGAAAATGTATAAGGTGGGGAGAATGTAAAGACCCTCAAGCTCGTCAATGCTATTAGACTAGTCAAGAGACGTCTTAGTCGCTAATAACTCGATTAGTTTGACACGAATGTTAATTAATAGGAATTAATCTAACAACGATATAGATACGAAACTAGTACCACTGGATATGACTCGAAGAGCTATGCGGAATGGACTACTCGAACGTGTCAATCGGATATCGGATGATGAAGATATTATCAGTTTTGTATGAAGGGCAAATTAGTATTTTTGCTTTAAACCGCCTGGCTGTCCTTATCATTTAGACGGGTGCCTTTAGCAATTATGGTCGGCCTTATCTTCACCAAAACCCGATCGAAGAATTCATTCTTCTCCTTTCTTCATCTTTCTTCTTTTCTCTCCTGCTTCTCTTCTGTTCTTCGTTTTCTTTTCTTCTCTGAAGCGTGTTTATGAATCGAGTACGTTGGTCATGAAGACATTAGTAAACTTGGTGAAGCTAGGCAGGTGTTGAAGTTGATTAAGCCTCGGAGAAGAAGAAATAGATGATGATGCTATAATTGGAATTAGGGCTTATAGTGTCAGTTAACGTTCTGAAGATTTAGAAGATGAATTAAGGAGCTATTGTTGACGAAGAATCATGGGTAGAGGTTTAATTGAAGTTCTGAAGTTATTTTAGAGAAGAATCAATGAATTAGGGTTTCTCAAGATGAATTGGAAGTTCGATTTGGTGATGTTTAAGAAGGATTGAAGTTTGGGTTTTCATTGATTGAGGAACGAGGTGGAGTTAATTAGATGTTGGAGCTTTAATTTCAGTTTAACTGTGAATTTGAGAATTAGGGTTCTCGAGTCTCGATCTCAGATAAAGAAGATGAAATTGAAGGTTTAAGTGAAAGATTAGAGATGGGTTTTCGATTGATTTGAAGATTGAGTTTTGAGTTAGGGATCCTGAGATGAAATCGATTATTATGGTTTTAGGCTCAAACTGATGGATCAGATGGTGATGAAAATCGATGGGTTGCTGAAGTGGATTCAATTGTTTGAGTTGAACTAATATGAGGTAACTGTTCTTTAGGTTAACCTTATAAATTGTTAATTTTTATTGTTGAGTGTTTGTTGTTATATTGAAGTTAAGATTTGAGGTGAATCTCGGAAAAGAATGGAAATGATATTGAAGTAAGGTTGCTATATTTATTGAAGTACGGATGTATTTGATATCTGTGAGATTGGATTTTGAACTGTGGTTTGAAGAAGGGTGTTGAGTTGATTAAACTAAAGTAAGAAGTTTATAAAGGTTGAATTGAGAGTTCTAGAGTTACAGTGGAAGTTAGCTGTGTTGGTAGTTTGAGATGATGGTTGTTTGTGTTAGAGCATGACTCAGTTGAACCCACTAAGCATTGGTATGTCAAGTTTGGTTGTCATATTTTAGTGAACCAAAACTCATGTTATGAGTCGCTTGATTATGTACTAGAGTCAACTTCGTATAGGTTAGCTTGAAAGTATTAGGATATGAGACATTACAAGTATTGCGAAGTCTTGAAGATGTGAAGAAGCAAGGAGCTACAACGAAAACAATCATCCTTCCACTTGAGGTTAGTGATATTTGACTTGAACTGTTTCATTCCCTAACGTATCTTTCAAGTCGTGCATATTGAAAATAAAACTGCGAAGCATATTCGAACTCTAGATAGACATAGTATTAAGGAATACAATACGAGGTTTGTTGCTTAACCATTAAACTTTGTAGATAAGACATTGCCATAATCATTTGAATGCTATTGTGATTATGTATGGGTATGAGGTGAGGATTTCATCCTAGGGAACAATGTTTTACATGTGTTCTAAGGAAGTAAGTTCATAAACTTGTTTGTGAACTGAAAAGGATATTGCCAGGTGTTATTGGTTTTGTTATTCATTGCATATCTTATGAACAACCAATATGTGTGATTGAGTATAACCGCTCACAATTTGTTTGTGTTCTTGGTAGAACTATTCACAAAGGCCTGACTTATGTATTGGTATAACTTTTATTAGTGAAACCGATCTTAAGTAATCACCTGAGATGGTATGATCGGGTTTGTGAATTTATGTCTGACCAAATATGGGAAAGGGGAACCGATCCTAGTAAGAGGTATAGTACATCACAAAGGGGAACCGATCCTTGTATGGGGTGCAACAAGGTTTATAACAGAAAGGGGAACCGATCCTATTGACATGTGCAACACGTTTTTAGGCAAAGGGGAACCCATCTTATGGACATGTGAAACACATATAAGTTAGATACCATATATATGTGGGGAACCGATCCTAGTACCTAGTCAACCGAATTTTGGAAAGCTAGTGTGACTATGCACAGTACTCACATGGAAGGTAGAACCGAAGCTTGTTTTGGTAGAACCGTTAAACCCATGATTGTGATTGAATGTTTGTTTGATCAATCACATAGTTCTTGAAAGTCAGATGAACCAATTCTAAACTTGTTTGGAAGTGTGGAAAATCGGTTTCAAGGTTGTAAGTGTGAAAGAGAACTTACAAAGTAAGGATGTCGACATACTTTGAACACGTGCTGTGAATGTTTATTTCTTTAATTGTTCAAAGTTATTCCTTAATATCTAAGGGAAGAGAATCCCAGGATCGAAACATAAGTAAGTTAAGAATCTTTTAATTAAGGTTATTAATTTCATTTTGTAGGGAAATATAAGAATTAGTAATGTGCATTTACTAATTAGATTTTCCGAGAGATTTCGATCATTATTTTTGGATGAGCATTTCCGAATTATGGAAACCGAATTTGTGCTTTAATGAATATCTTGAGAATATTTTCGGTTTTGGAAATTCCTTGGTGTCCAAACTTCCTTGTCTATAAATACTTGAAGTTTGCCTTTCTAGCAAACTAATCCTTCGTAACAACAAACTTCCTCTTTTGTTGTTGTTACTGTTGTAACCGCCTATTCGGAGAGGAGAGTAACCTAATTAGGCCGCTCAGTTTAAAGTCTTCTTTGGGATTGAGAAGCTCTAGCGTGTACCGTTGGTGGGAAACTAGATAATTGCGGTTTATCTTTTGTTTTCGATTGATTTGATTGACTAACGGTGGTTGAAATCTGATTGCACCTAGTTTGTTTATGCTTGAGAATCTTCTCTTCTGATAATCCATTGTTATCAGACTCCGTTCTGTGCGTGATTGATCACAAGAGATTCAAGTGATTGTGTGCAAGTTTTTTAGTGAATATTTAAGAAGATTTGAAGACAAAAAAGATATTGAAGATCTGACTTGGGTTTATAATCTTTGGTGTGCACAATACTTGTTTCGGTAAAAGAGGATCCAATTAATAATCGGTTTATCCTTGTGGTAGATTGGATTGATTAATTGAGTAGATCGGCATCAACACAATTCTTTGGATTAAGAGTGTTGTTGGATTAATCTTAAACGATTACTTCGGTAATTGAACATAAGATAGATCTAAGGACCTGACGAAGGAGTTTATGTTAAGATAAACGGAAGAGCCTTTGTCCGACTCATATCACTTGGTTGAAGAGAGTTGATACCAAATAGATTTGTTGTTCCTTTACTGTTTGGAATACGAACCAAATGAATTGTTCCAAGTACGTGACTTATTTATAAGTTGGAGGCGTGGGAATACGACGGAACTAGGTGAACTATAGGTTTAGTTGCTTGGTCTCAACTATACGAAGTTAGGTGTAATTTTGTGTAGCGGATTAATCCCGAGAGTATTCAATTGGACAAGTTCCCGGGGTTTTTCTGCATTTGCGGTTTCTTCGTTAACAAAATCTTGCTGTGTCATTTACTTTATATTTCCGCATTATAATTTTTTATTATAATTAAAGTAAATTACACAAATGTTATTTCCTATTTACTTGATAAGTGAATCCTATTGTGTTTGGTTAAGTCCGAACCTTTTTATCAAGTAACATACTTCGTTGTTGTATTGTCTCGATCTCGTATCCATAGACGATCACACGAAGTGTGAACCGATTAGTTGTATTGTCTCGACTCAGTCCATAGACAATCACTTTCGGAGAAAGGACTTATAGGTAGGAAAAGTTTTAACTTGAGGTATATTTGGGTACCCTCGCCTTTTCAGTTTGTATGTTGAGATTGCAGGTGTTGTGAATAGAGTTGGCGGTGAACTGTGTGGCTGCAGGTGGAACTGTAATATCAGAAAGGTGGTGTTTGTATAATAAGTGAATTGAAATGACAGTTTTAGTGTGGTTGATGTTGATAACAGGGGTTGGCAGTGTTTAGAATGGATTGAAGTTCCTTTAGATGAATGTTAGGACTTCGCAGAGACTCTAATAAAGATGTAAGTGCGAGGATATTGAGACATAAGCTTGTTCTGCAGGTGTTGATGTTGATGATGTTGAACTAGAGAAAGTGAGATGTTAGGATTATACTTAATCTCAACTGAAGTTTGTATGTGCAGTTAGCAATTCCATGAGAAGAGTTAGACTTGCAGTTAAGAGTTTAGGTAGAGATGAAGGTCATGGTGTTGTATGGTGAGGGTGGTATGCTAGTGTAGGATGAAATGATTCAAGTTGAATGAGATGTTATGTGACTAAAGTTTTGGAAAGAGAGTTAAGTGAATGTGTTGAGATGATCTGAGTTGGCTTAAAGCTGCAATTGCAGGTAGGTTTACATTATAGTTGTATTTGTATTTTGATCTTGAAGTTTGTTTAGAATGAATGAAATGTTTAGTGATTGTATAGACTTGTGTTCTTGAGTTTCAGGTATGTTAATCATCCTCGTCAGTCTAGCTAACTAATCTGACTCAGGTTGTCTGACTGAGTTGAGTTAACTCAGTAAACCTTGATTCAACTCATTGAGTTGACTCATTTGACCTTGAATCCTTTGACTTTGACCTGACTTTGGACGTTGACCGTTAGGTGACTCCGTTGACCAGACGTTGACCGTTAGTGGCTGTTAATTGACTCTAGTGGACCAGGCTTTGTGTAATGGGCTTGTTTAGTGGACTTGGGCTTAGGTTTAGTTTTCCTATTCTGATGTATTGGACCCTTATGGTCCGAATTAGCTTTCTCTTCCTTCTACAAAGTTGTAGATATTTATAAGACGTAGCTAGTGGACTATAGAATCAACCTAACTGGATCAGTAAACCTTAGCTATAATAAAGATAGAGAATGAAAAGCTATAAATCCATAATGGGCTTAGAACCATTAGACAGACTTATATGATTCTTGTGTGAGCCATTGTGGCTAGATTCTTAGAGTTCTTGTGTGATTAACAATTAGTTATTAACAACGATCAATTTAAAGGATGAACCAGTGGATCGTGGATCTCGAGGTAGGCGTGGCTTGTCATCAAAAGAGGTGGGAATTTATATTTAACTCTTTTGTAATTATTATTGTTTTCTTTTACAAAAGTTTATGTTTAACAAATCAATGCATTATCTGATTGTGTATTCCTTGTATTGTTTTATTTAAATTCCGAAAGTATATTGAATACGCTCCTTCATTTTGGTGTGTAAGGAATTGGTCGACACCAACATTGATGTGTAAGGAATTTGTCGACATCAATGTACAATATTGGATGTGTAAGGAATTGGTCGACATCCAATATAATTTCATTGTCAATGTATACAATTGGATGTGTAAGGAATTGGTCGACATCCAATAATTCATTGCTTTGAAGAAGGAGTTAGTTCCATATACCATGTTTGTTTATTTCTGTGTTTTGGTTGTCTTTTAGTGTTTTGGGAAAACATGAATTGTTTTCCAAATCATTCCGATGATTACTTGAAAGTTAGATGTTATTCCTACTGGGCACCCCTTTTAGGGATGATGTGCTCACCCATTCCCACTTTCAGTTTGGTGATCAAGATGATCATAGTTGCGCTGCGAAAGCTTCGAGGAGTTGATTACGCTATTTAGATTGCTTCCGTTATGTTTATTTTGTGTTTATATTTTATTTGTAAATCAACTAACTATTGAATATGTATCATTTGAGAGGAGTTCTTGTTTTTATTTCAGAGCGGGTTTCGGGTTAATCTTTGCTTAGAACTTATGTTTTAGATCCTTAGTGCCTCTTTTTATAGATAATATCATGGATTAGTTAGCTACTAGCTTAGGGGGCGCTACAATGCATACCTATCCGGATCACGAAACAAACAGATTTTCCCATGATGTACATACGAATATGTATATCACACAAATTTGAAAGTCGATATATAGCTACTACGCTACGTGTACAAATACATGTAATACGACTTCAGACATATAACAGTTTTCTCAGTTTTTAAGACTGATAACACTGTCTTGTATTCCGAATATAGTAGTTTTATATTTCTCTAAATCAATTCGAAACATTCCTGAATAACATCAACGACACATATCACTGTTCCGGGCTATTTTTGAATGCTGAACTTGAATCATGATTTGGTTCCGAATAATAAATTGTTCTCCACCGAAATTTGACCAAGTATGAACAAATGTTCATTAAGATTAGTCATTATATTTCGATAAATTCATAAACTAAATAATCAGTTCTCAACTCGAAATTCTTGTTTATGCAAGCTAGTCTAATTAGTTATGCGACAATCCTCTAAAGGATAGAAAGGTGAATATAACTTGAGAAATAGGTGGTTCAGTCTTCACTTATCTTTTGTTGATGAAGTTCTCCAAAATCTACGGTTGATCTTCGCCTTCAAATGGTAGAACACAAAAGATGACTGGTTTATTTTTCAACTACCTCTATCCTAGTCCGAGACTTAACTAATTGTAGACTAGAAATCAAGATATAGTTTTGACAACGAAATTTGACAACAAGCTTGATATAGCAACACTTGTGAGTTTGACCGAGCAATGCTCTAACATGTACATTTTCATCATCACCTTTTTTTTTCTAGTTGTAGAAATGTCAGTAAGACATATACGGGAAGGGTTGTTGGTTGAAAGGTGCATTAAGTGGAGAGTGGAGATGCAGCCTTAAGATATAAATCTTGGGCGGTGAAGAACATATAATGCAAAAGCATCATTATGTTGTGTTGCTTACTCGAAAGAGCTTCATAATGCATATGCATCATCGCTTTTGTGTCATCAACCAAGAATGCACAATTATGGTGCAAAACCAAGGTTAGGTGAACATTGCAATAATTCGCATGACCCGAGATAGAGAATGCATACTTGCGAACTAAGCGGCCCAAATGATGCACACTCTTACACATTATTCGTGAATAACCCTTTGGCTTATACGTACTAGGTTTTGCTTGTCTTTGGCCCTGCAACACGAGTTGGCTTTAGTTGGCAGTCGTGATGAATAGGTTTGTGCTTGATATCTTCAAGCCAAGGAGTAGGGTACGTAGGAATTCGCAATGAGTTACATTATTTGTGGACCAGCACCTTGTTGCTCATCATATCATCCAATTGCGACAACATATCACCATAGTAATTCTTTAAAGTTGCGGTGCAATTGAACTTTGAGGAAGGTAACAATACTACGTTTTTGGCATAACAACCGTTGAGTAGAGTGATTTCATCATTCTAGAAAAGCTCTAAACGAACATTCTCATAAGTTGTTAACCCTATGAATATTCAACAACAACGAAGCTGAAACGATCATATGCAGAACCACAAAAGAACTTGAAGAACGAAGAATTCAAGACGATGTTGAGGAACTAAGAAAATCAAGCATGGTGGATTTTGAACAGAAAGATCGATTTATTTTGAATCTATATGTATTGATAGTTTTGTCACTGAGATTGATAAAGGGGGAGATTGTTAGAGCACCGCTCGGTCGAATTCAAAAGTTTTCTATCTCAAGCTTGTTATCAATGTTAGATGCACAAACTATATCTTGATTTCTAGTCTACTTAAGTCAAGTCTCAGACTAGGATTAGAGTCTGTTAATTCTTGTTGCACCAGTGATTTTTAATATCTAAGGTTGGGTAACAAATGAGTAAAAGAATTCCTCCTTGCACCGTCCCTTTTTAATTAGTATTCCAATCACAACAAACTGCTTGAACAAAAGGTTGGCTTGGTGTTTGTTGAAATATTGTATGTTTCGCCAAATTTAGCCAATAACTTGAGTTTTCGATTGTACCGCCTATAAAATCACAAAATCACTAAAATTAGCAAAAATATTATCATTAAAAAATATAAATTAGGAGATAATAATGTATAAATTAAGCACCCATCAGTGTTTTGAATTCGTAAATTGGGGAAGGTGCGATACCCAATATGCGTACCTTGGCCATCTGAATTCTCGAACTGGTTTATAAGTACGCGTACCCTTTCACATACCTACCCATTACGAATTAAGCAAATGCTCATGAACTATTTTTATTATATGAATATATATTTAGCATTGCTAAAACTCTCATGAACACCTCAAAGACATCTTTGATCACTAAAACACTTTGTGTATGTGCATCATGATTCAAGTCTTAAGTGTTTAAATGAACACGATATTGCTTATTAGTTCTTAAGGCATACTTTCCATGAACTATCATTATACACAGTTTTGGTACTCTGGACCATAGTGTATATTCTTTTATGTAATTTCAAGAAATACTTCCCACATGCTTACATGAACTCATAACAAGAGTTTCATTTAAAGAGAGAAAGTACTTGATTGAATCCCATGTTATCTCACTTGTATTCTAAGCAACCTTAGTTTTGAAAATCTATAAATAAGGAGACTCAAACAACTAGGAAATTAAATCCCTGACACTTTTGTGTTCTAGTTGTTCGCTAGAGTCGTCATCTATGAACCTAGGTTTCCTCTGAGAAATATAATTAGGTTTATGACTTAAAGACTTTATTTAGGGGTTCGTGAAGCCATATCCGACTATCTTTACCTTGATAGTTCGTATCATGATCTTGTTCTTTATGTTATCGAGGTTTTCGTAATCTCTTTCAGGAACAAGATAGATAGAAATCACAAAGTTCTCTTCATCTCGGACTTTGTGATTCCTCAAGTAAGATATCTAAAACTTTTCTTTATTGATCGGTTTACGATTGTTCTTGAGAGGTGGTTAACAATCTAGGCTTTCAGCTAACTGAGTGTAAATGTTCCGGATTTGTGAGGTTTTTTTGGCTTTGTCTATTTCAAACAGTTTTCCAAGCCTTGGTATTCGATCTAAAGGGAATCAAATAGGCTTATCTTTTAGAGGCAGATTGGTAATACAAGTCTTCACTTAGATTGAAGCAACTCTTAGGATATAAAGGACGTCAGCTAAGGTAATTAATTGCGTAGACCCTTGCGAGATTTAAGAGACGTTAGGAGCACGACTATAATTGAATTGCTTAGAGGGTGAATTTAGTGTCAACTACATTGCAGACCGAAGTCTGATAGTAGTCTAGTGTCTATAGCGGCTTAATACAGTTATGTATTCAAATCTGGACGAGGTCTCGGGGTTTTTCGGCAAGTGCAATTTTCCTCGTTAACAAAACTTCTGGTATCTTGTGTTTTTCCTTTTTCGCATTATAACAAATTTCATACATGGAAGAATTCGGATTCGATTATTTGGATACGACTAGATGGATCTTAGATATTGATTTTTGAGATCGTCCAAGTACCTTTTTGTACAATCAGGTTCATGGACTTTATTTTCTTGACTTTCTGATTGTGAAGTGAAAGATATATAAACTTATATTGTTCAGGGATCTTTAAGTAGGTCTACTTGCAACTGTATTAGGTTTTGTCCATACAGGTTGCCGAACGAAAATATTGGTGGTGTACTTGGTACCCTATCCTTTTCAGTTTCGAAAAAAAAATATTCGACATATTTTTAGGTTAAATGAAATCTTAGATAGTCAATTGTTGGTCCAGCTACCAACGACTAGTGTGGTAACTCTCATTTTCAAGGTACTAATGAAACATAAATATGTAAATAAATTTTAAGGGGTCTAGTGATACATATAAATATGGCCTCCATTACTAATACTAGCTCTTATTGTAATTGATCTGGGGTGGCAGAGGAAAACGTCGTCAATCGCTCGAATTAAATCTCAAACACGTAATTATTATGCGCTTTGAAATTAATAAGTGCATAAATCGTTATGCGTTTTCAAGAATAATGGTTATGCATTTTTACCAAAATGTTTTTAATGGTCATGTACAAGATATTCACAATATGCATAATGGTTACGCCTTTTAACTAGCCAATTTGGCATCACCATAAAGTGTCTCACATTCCAACTGTGAAATCTTTACTAGAGTATGTCCAAAAAATTGCATACGTGGATAGCAAATTATAAAGACATGTGAACTTGACGAATTGTTAGCAAATATATGCTTCCCGCTCAAATTCGGTCCAAAAACGCGTTTTAATTATATTTTTAGATAATCCGCATATTTCTCGAATTTGGGAATTACTCCATTTGTATAATTCTCGTATAAAACTATTTTTACCCCTTGATTAACCCTTCGTGTGTCTAAATAACTACCACATCTTTGACTACAACTTTGGTTGTGTTCGCGGGTAAAAACGGTTTACTGGTTTATTGGGTAGAAGTGGTGGAGTAGGCAAATGCTTGATGAAGCAAATGCCCGATGAAGCAAATCTTATAAATCTTTAAACAAATGTATTGCATGGGAGTACTTTGAGTTCGAGAGACTAATCAGTAGGAATCTGGCCTAAACCAAGATATTGGTCTTCCAGATTCAATTAGGTCACAAGGAAGGAGAAGGGTCAATCTGTAGGGAGGGAAGCTGGGAATGTGAGGAGATCAATGAGATTGATCAATTGATGATGTGATGTATTCAACTACTTTAAATATGATTTCTCCGAGTAAGGCCGAGAAAAATCATCTGTGTTTGATATGGTTGTTAGATGACTGATGTCTGATAACATGAATTCAATTCTTTCTAAGTTGTGTTAAGTTTTCCATATCGTAGGTTAAGGAACCTATTTATTTCAGCACATCGATCTCCTGTAAAGGTGACGGTTGAAGAAAGTGGAAGAATGGGGAAGTGCATGGGAAATCGTGTGTGAACCAGCTCCGCTTCACGTGGGAAACTTGGTTGATCGACCATCCACTATTCCATTTACTCCTTCAACTGCCAGCACGACTTACTCACATTCCTCATCGTGGATGTATTGCACATGGAACATGATGTAGGCTTCCAGACCAAAACCCTAGTGAATATCCCCCCATGTGACGTGAATTGATGTCTCATGTGAAAGTCTGTTTTGCAGACGTATTTTATGTGGTTAACTGTTAACCTAGTTAGACTATGAGTCTTAACTGATAAGTTGAACATAGTTCAAGGTTATAATGGATGAAGCATGAAATGTTTTGCTGGAACATAAACATGCTTTGTGGACCATGGGCAGAGTCAATGGGTCAATGATAATTGTGACATATCATTGTGCCAGCTGAAGCAACGATGATAGTTGAATAACTTAGAATGCAGGTTTAATGAGATTGTTGGATCGGTCATAAACCATTGTGTTGATACGTCAAGCATTTGACACAAAATCATTGAAGATGATCATAGAAGGTTCGTCTCGATTCACATGTCATGAGTCAGTCGAATGACAAGGAGAGATTATAATATTAAAGTAATGGTCGAACACTGTTGGTGAACCAACTGAGTGTTGGTTGATGGACCAATGAAATATTGATAGTTGGATCAGTATTCAAATATTGATAATTAAATATTAAAATATTGATAGCAGACAACCTGTCTAGCAGCATTTAGTATATTCAGATGATCGAGATCAGAAGAGAAGATTCTCAAGCATAAACAAACTAGCTGCAATCAAAGTTTTAACAACCGTTAGTCAATCAAATCAATCGAAAACTAATAACACTGCAATTATCTATTTTTCCACTAATGGTACTCGTAGAGTTTCTTGATCCCACAGAAGTCTTTAAACGAGCGCTCGTAAGAGATTTCACCTAATTAGGATACTTTCCTCTCCTAATAGATGGATCCACTAGAAACAACAAGAAATGAAGTTTGCCTGGCTCTTAGGATAGTTTGTTAGAGATGCAAACTTATATATTTATAGAACAAGGATGTTTGCACGCCAAGGAATTTCCAAAACCGATGATATTCTCAATATATGCAATGAATGGAAAAATTCGGTTTTTCCTAATTTCAATAACTGTTTGTCCAATATTTCTGAAATCTCTCAATAGAAAATTTCCAATTAGTAAATGCACATTACTAATTTTTATTCTCTAGAGATATGCATCAATTTATGGTAATTAAAGCATATAAAACCAAAAACCTTAATTAAAAGATTCTTAATTTATTTCGGCACAGGATCAACTTGAGTACTAAGGAATTTCTTTGAAAAATAAATGATAAGAGTTACTGCTCGTGTTCAAAGTATGTTGACATATTTTCCCTACAAATCATTATTTCATATTTACATGGATTTGCATTCTTGGAATCGGTTATACCACACCACTCACTAGGATCGGTTACACCAGTTACAAGGATCGGTTCCATCTACACATGGTATTACTTGTGATGGGTCACACCGGTTACCAGGACCGGTTACACCAATTACAAGGATTAGTCATACAACACTCATGATCGGTCACACTAATTACGAGGATCGGCCACACCAATTACGAGGATCGGCCATACCATCACATGGTGATTACTTAGGATCAGTTTCACCAATTATCAAAACCAGTCATACCAAATCATAAGTCTAGGCATTGTGATTAGTTATACCAAGATACATAACCTGAGTTAATATCGGTTCTACTAACTCACACATATTGGTCATCTAAAGATTTGCAATGAATAGCCGTACCAATAATCTTATTGACTTCCCTTTCGATTCACGAAACAAGTTCATGAATGTACTTCCTTTAAACAAATGTAAAACATTATTTCCTAGGATGAAATCTTCACCATAACTCATTCACATAATCATAACAATATATACAAGATTATGTCGATTTCATATCTACGAAGTTCAAAAGATAAGCGCTATACTTCGTAGTCTAATTCCTTAATACTGTGATCATACTATTATGATCATGTCACATCACTAGAGTATTATACAATATGTACTGTATATACAGCTTCGCAGTTATGTTTTAAATATAACACGACTTGAAAGATACGTTAGGAATGAAACAGTTCAAGTCAATATTACTAACCTCAAGTGGAATGATGATGTCGTTGTTCTAGTTCGTTACTTCTTCACATTCTTCAGGTCTTCGGAGCAATACTTGTATGTCTCAACATTCCTAGACTTTCTAGTCTGACCTAAACGAAGTTGACTCTAGTATTTAATCAAGCGACTCTAGATGAGTTTTAATATTAAAATATGACAACGAAACTTGACATACCAACGCTTGGTGAGTTCAACCGAGCTATGCTCTAACAATATTTTACCGAATTTTTTGTGTCGTTTTTGAATATGTGAAACGCATTGAACGCGAAACAATGAATTCCCAAAAAAAAATCGGCATTTCACATATTTGACCGCATAGTGGATCGAATTAGCATTTTAATTAGCCGATTAATGCGTGCATTTTGACGATTCGAATTTTTGCCGCACGCCGAGTTGCTAACTAGACTGTGATTAACATTGATGCATACACGATGACGCAGACACGAATAAATTCTCAAAAACTAGGGCGTAGACACTTTATGAAATTAGTGATAATTTCACTAAAATGTATATGCTATGATTATAGTTTCTCAACAATGCTAATAAATTGTTGATGAATAACAAATTTGTGTAGGAATATAATACTAATGAAACAATATATACATAAAAATTCACGCATTTTTAGTAGGAATTATTAAAATATGCATATGCATGTGATGTCATCGATATGTCCGAGGCGGAGACTCTCGCGTCCAATTGTCGAACGCGAGTCTGACTCGGATACATGACCATTTTAGATGCATCTGTGCTACGAAAGCGGTAAGTTTGTGCAAGATCTAGTGATAGACACATTTTTGTGTTTAAGTTGTCCTCAATTTTCTCTATGTTGGTACTCGTTTTTGTATTTATTATGGTGTTTTGTGTGTTTGTAGGTGTCATTGGAGAATTACACTTGTTGGAAATTTCGGCTCGAAAAATTACCCGAAACCTCCTAGAGGATGTTTGCTAAGCGGACTCCAAGTTTGGATAAGGGGCAACCACATCTATGTGTAGCCCAAATTCATTTTCAGCACCCACAGCTATGTGTAGCCAAAATTCATCTTTAGCACCCATCTTCCTTTTTTTGAATTTTGGTTTTGGCGGGAAAATGAGTTATGTGCCTGGCAGATTAGAGTTGGATTTTTTGGGTGTTTCGGGAGAGATTCAATCGCTGAATTCTCTTGGACTGGACTTGTTTGACCAATACAGGCTTGGTATGATCGTTTCTCACGATTTAATTTGGCTAGATAATCCAAGAGATGAAAACAGGGCAGCATGCGCATGGAGAAAAATATTTCACGGGTTTGCAAGTTTTGGAAGAATTTTATGTGTCTGAAGCGTGTTGGATCACCCTACAACATGTGATATCATTTTTGGAATGTTTATGCATCATTCCAGCGCGTGAAGAGTTAAATCAGGGAAGAAAATATTCCCGAGAATATTTTCTTCAATGCCGAGTAATGGAGGATTTGCTGGAGTTACAGAGGATTATTCTCGGTTCTGGGAGGATATATAAGGATAAGAGGATTAGTAGAGCGTGTACGGAGAGTTTGGGAGAGTTTGGAGCACAACAGAGTGAAGATTGATCGAGTTGCAGAATTGTTTTCTGCTGCTGCTACACCAAGAACACGAAGAACAGACAGGCAAAGACCGTCGTTCTTCAACAGTGTCAACGACAGAACCTTGAGGGTCGTACTCTTTGCAGCTTGTGACACATATTTGTTATCGTTCTTTGTAATGATGTTTTGCAACATTTATAAACGTTGCAAACACCCGGTTTTAATCATTTTCTCTCCATTTCATCTTTGTAAACAATTTTTGAGCATGAATCAATACTTTGAGAAAGTTTACAAAATGATGGGCTAAACCCAATCCTTGGGGCGATGGAGGAAGCTATCTTTCCAATTAAAAAGTGGTAATTCTTAATTATTTAATTTGTGCAATTTTTAATTATGATTATTTGCCTAGATTGAAAATAGATTTTATGATTTTTGTTAAACAATTGTATTTTCAATTGATGGAATATGCTTAGCCTAGGGTTTTGATATCCCATGCTTTGGATTAACATTTGTTGTTTCTAAAAATCTACTTTTGCAATAGTTGAGAATCAAATTGAACGTGTGAAATTGCATGATTGTAATTAGTATCACTTTGGAATTGGTAAATAGCGGAATCCTAGCCCCAACCTCTCCATAATTTCCAAACAACTTTTTAATTGAGCTTGTTATTTTTATTTACAAAAATTAAGTCTAAAAAATCTGCTTTCACAAGTCTTGAACGAACCTATTACTACAACATCATTGAAAATAACCATCAATTTTTGCCGCCGCCGACGCGGACTTGTCTTTAGGCTAGAGTTTTAGATTTTTTTTTCTTTTTTAGGTTTTTATTTGTTTTTGTTCTTCTTTACGTTTTTGGGTTTTTGTCTTTTCCTTACAGAATTTGGAATTTGGAGCGAAAGAAAATTTTGCCAAAGATTTTGGTGAATACTTAAAGACTGGGAGTAAAAATCAAGGCGAAAGGAGCAAAAGAAGAAGATTTTTTTTTTTATTTGATAAAAAAGAGAGGAAAAAAAAAAGAAGAGAGAGGCATTTTTTTTTTTTGGATATTTTTTTTTTTTAGACTTTCCTTTTCTTTTGCACTTTTACTTTTTGGACTTTGGACTTGGACATTTGGACATTCTTTTATTTTTAAACCCTACGGAAGGGTAGTATAAATATAAACTGTGTGCAGAGAAGGACGACGATTACGATATCACCTCGGCCCCTTGGGTTCATACATGACATAGGAGTCGTGGCTCGAGTCGACTACAACGGTTCATCCCCCGTACGGAACGGAGGTAAGTTTGTCGAAACACTCGCGAATCCCCGTCGGCGGGTTCTTGTATTCCTTCGTTTGCATATATGTCGAGGAACTGAATACGGCTGTTTTAATTTCCTAGTAAAGGGCAAGGCCTGGCCATACAAGATAAGGGTTCGGATTTCATCACCGTTCTCTTCTTGCCCGCCTTAGGAAAACAATACTTAACGCGAACCTAAGCTTTAAAATTTGGAATAGAACGAGACCTATAGGGTAACTATCTTAATAGGAAAGTCGTTCGAAAAATATTGGTTACTCTTTTGAGCATACTTCAAAGTTCATGATGGTTTCTGTGAGTTGAATGCGTGACTGCGCCGCCTTGTAATGCGGTGAGGCCTTGGGTATCAAAGCTCCACGCAGCTTCCCTCGCCTCTATTCAACTTACTTTAACTCGGATTGATTCCAGAGAGGTTTGCTCGGTTGTAACGAGTTCCTTTTCGAAATATTAGAAGTCTGGTCTAGAAATAATCTAAGTGGAGCCATCATGCTTTTTGTTTGCTAGAAATCATTAGGTTTGCTGTGGTGGAGTCAGCCTTGTTTGTGTTTGCATAGAACTTCTCTTCCTTTTTAGGATTTTTATTTTTCTTTTGTTTTTCTAGTGTATGCCCGAGGTTATTAGAGAGCGGGCTTGGAAAAGAGACAATCTAGGTCGATTGATTAGTGAAAAACCTAGTAATTCTTCTTGTGGAAGCGGGGAGCTCGAAGACTCTTCTTTTGAGAGCCCCGTTTTTGGAAACTTCAGTTTTGAGAATCTGTCTCTTCGTGAGGAAAGTACCCAGTACTTCAGTGTGCGGCGATGGCAACTTTGAAAGATTACATGTTCCCAACTAGTACCAACCGAGCTTCGTGCATTAAATTGCCAATACCAATACGGCTAATTTCGAGATAAAACCTAGTCTTCTTCAGATGATCCCTATATTCTTAGGAAAAGATGATGAGAACCCTTATTTTCATATTAGGGACTTTGAGGAAATTTGTGGGACAGGTAGAATAAAAGACCTTCTTGATGAAGTCTTGAAACTTAAGATGTTCCCCTTTTCCTTGAAAGATAAAGCCAAGACACAGCTAAACAACCTACCATCTCGAATCCATTGAAACATGGCAGAACTTATTGTCTTGCTTTCTATATGAAATTCTACCCTAAGCATAAAGCTGCAGAAATTTGCTAGACAAGAAATTAGTTCCGTGTGTGCAACAAGAGGGAGAGTCTCTCTATAGGTTTTTAGAGAGATTCAATGATCTCCTATCCCCAGTGTCATCACCATGGATTTGATAAGATGAAACTCGTAGAAATTATTTATGATGGTTTAGACTATTCGACCAAAGCCATGGTCGAGTCTATGTGCGCTGGTGAGTTCACCAGTAAAAGTGATGAGGATGCCTTTACCTTCTTAGGAGTTGTTGCTTTGAGAAATCCCAACAAAGTGGGAGTCTTGTGTTGAACCCCTAAAAGACTCTTGGTTAATAGAAGTAGCACCAATATGGTAGATACGAGTTTTGCGTCGGATGCTAAGTTTGCTTCTTTGTCTAGAAGGTTAGAAGCTTTGGAAATGGGTCAGTCTAAAAATAGGTCCCTTGTTGAACCTAATAGAACCTCTCAAGTTTCTAGTTGTGGAATAGAGCCCGATAACTCATTTTGGGAAGGTCAGGTTAGTGAAGAGCAAGCTCATGCTGTCTATAACAATGCTAGGTTTGAGAACGAGAACCGTCGAAGTTTGACCCATACTCGAGAGACCTACAATTCAGTTGGAGAAACCATCCTAATTTTCTTGGTCTAAGGGCGAGAATCAAGATCGATCTAGTAATTCTCAGCCTTCCCCGGTTTTGGTTATGCTAAGAACTCTTCGAGTCAACCCAGGTTTGAAACCCTTCGGATAAAAAGATCACTAGTTTAGAAGAGACTCTCGCCTCGTTTATTAAAATCTCGAAAGGATCAACCAAATGGTTGCGCAAGGGATAGAAGAAAGTAAGAGTATAGGTTATGCTAACTCTCGGGCTATTTCCGAATTGAAAACCCGGGTTAGTCGGATAAATGAGTCTCTGAGGGAAAAAGGTAAGTTTCTAGTCAAACTCAAATTTAATCCTAGAGGAGTTCATCGGGTAAGTGAAAGACCATCCCATCATGTGAATTCAATAACAACCCTTAGGAGTGGTAAAACGGCAGACAATAAGGTAGCCATGCCTAGTGGACATACTGTAGTTCCACCTTCTACTTCCCAAGAGGAACCCGTAGCTGAGGAAACTGAAACAACCTCTAAGGACTCCCGGAAATTCTGTTGAGCCCGGCTTTGTTCCTAGAGCCCCATATCCACAGTTGTTAGCCCCAACAAAGAAGGAGTCGATTTTCAACGAGATAATGGAAACATTTAAGCAGGTGAACATCACCATTCCGCTATTAGAAGCAATTAGGCAAATGCCTGCTTATGCCAAGTTCCTTAAAGATCTTTGTACACGAAAGCGTAAGCTTAATGTCCATAAGTTAGCCTTTTTAGCTGGACAAGTAAGTTCAATTCTTCTGAACCAAACACCCCTAAGTATAAATACCTGGATGCCCCACCATATCTTGTGCAATCGGTAATCACATGATCGATAAGGCATTACTTGACTTAGGAGCTAGTGTTAACTTACTTCCGTATCATGTATACACCCACTAGTCTTGGTAAGTTGAAGCCGACTAAAATGACACTTCAATTAGGCGATAGGTTTGTCAAAGTCCCTCGTGGTGTCATAGAAAATGTTCTTATTGAGGTTGATAGGTTCATTTTGTTGTTCTAGATACCCAACCTGTTCGGGACCCAAGTGCTCAAATACTGGGTGATTTTAGGCCGCCCATTCTTAGCCACATCTAATGCCGTAATCAATTGTAGAACCAGGACTTATGAACATATCTTTTGGTAATATGACTACTGAGCTAAATGTCTTTAATGTCATTAAGTCTTATGAGATAGATGATTTAGAAGTGGTGAACATGATGAGCACTCTAGTTCATGATCCTTTAGCCTGCACTATGTTTGATAATCCATTATTTGATGAACCTTTCAGTGCTTCGGAGGAGGTAACCATGACGAACACCTTAGTTGATGAGCCTATATTAGAGATTTTCTTTGATAATCCCTTATATGATGATGTTGTTCGTTTAGATGACCGGTCTCCCAAAGAAGCTAGTTATTGTCTTGACTTTATGGACCCTAGAATCCATCCCATAGATTTTGGTCCATCCGAGGATATTGTTCACCCTAAGTTTGGGGGTAATGATGACTCTAGTGATCGTCTTGTATCCCTAATTGAAGTCCCTAACTTGGGACTCGAGCTTTGTGCGTCTAAGGTACTACTTGAGTTTCTTCAAACTCTGCTACCCGATCCTCCAGATACCGTCCATGAAGAAACCCAGTTCTTGAAAACATATCATTCGGTTGAACTGTTTTACTAGACACATATATAGAGCCCAAAGAGACACCCCAGATAAATCTAGTTGCCTTGATAAAAGCCCTAGATCAAGTTATGCTCTGTCTGCTCATTTTTCTAATCCAAGATGGTAGTCTTTCATTTGTGTCTCTTCTATTTGGTTACGAGGACCCGCAGACTATTTCGGCTATTGATATATGACTTTGGAAGGTGACAATCCTTTTGAGGTATTTGATGCCTAGCTAAGGACTTTAAATTTAGCATTTTCTCTGGGAGGCACCCACGCCGATGCTTACGATAATATCCTTCCTTATTTCTTTTTCCATCCATCAAGTGGTAACAATTTCTCCTTGTTCATTCTTTTAATTTAATCTTTAGAACATTGAGGACAATGTTAGATTTAAGTTTGGGGGTGGGGAAGAAACTTTTTGTTAGCTTTTAGTTGCAATAAATAAACTCCAGAGCCCAGAAATTTGTGTTTATTAAGGTCGGCACTAACCAATCTAAGTGGATGGAAACATTTTGGTTGTAGGAGTTGAGGAACCAATATGATTAGATTGAACCATCTAGAAGAGTCGATTCATAAAAGCACCGAGCTCAGGTGTTAGAAAAGAAAACATGGTAGTTTCGCCATATCTTCGTGATGGAAACATCGAAAGAATCCTGATCACTTCTTTTTCTTTTTCTTTTTACCATTGCTAGGGTGAAATAGAGTGAGGACGAGACACAAAAAAAAAAAAAAAAAAAAAAAAAAAAAAAAATTGAGACCGGACCATTAGACCAACCTAATAAATACAATAAAGTCGACCACTGGTACCCTTGTATATGCCAAATGAGTTGACCTAGAGTTAGGTTTATCGACACTTTGGTTCCCTTGTATATGCCGGTGTGTTGATATTAGTCCCAGAACCGATATCTCACCCATTAGGATAGGTTCACCTTAGTCAACATCATCTACGTTTTCTCTACATCCATCTTCTTAATCTATCCATGTGATTGGTTGACTCGGTTTATGATGTCCGAAACTATCTGAGTAGAGCTCTGTCACTTTATATGAATTTTAGTATGCTTGAGTGCAAACTCGTGTACAACAATTGGAATTTCGCATCAGGGTACTTCCTCCTGTAGTCAATAAGTATGACAACCAAGGAGATTCTTTAGTGCCTTCCAAGGTTTTGCGTAGATAGCTAGGGTCTGGAGTAAAGGTTTTGTGGGTACACCTCTAGTAAACCCTCCGGAGACATCACTCCGCCGCTAGGGCCACCTAGCGGTTTAACGGCTTGCTGCACGTGCTAAGTGTAGTCATTTTATTTTCTAGAATAAATTTGCTCGAGGACTAGCAAATAATAAGTTTGGGGGTATTTGATAGACACATTTTTGTGTCTAAGTTGTCCTCAATTTTCTCTATGTTGGTACTCGTTTTTGTATTTATTATGGTGTTTTGTGTGTTTGTAGGTGTCATTAGAGAATTACACTTGTTGGAAATTTCGGCTCGAAAAATTACCCGGGGAACCTCCGAAGGACATTTTCTAAGCGGACCCCAAGTTTGGATAAGGGGCAACCACAGCTATGTGTAGCCCAAATTCATTTTCAGCACCCACGACTATGTGTAGCCCAAATTCATCTTTAGCACCCATCTTCCTTTTTTTGAATTTTGGTTTTGGCGGGAAAATGAGTTATGTGCCTGGCAGATTAGAGTTGGATTTTTTGGGTGTTTCGGGAGAGATTCAATCGCTGAATTCTCTTGGGCTGGACTTGTTTGACCAATACAGGCTTGGTATGATCGTTTCTCACGATTTAATTTGGCTAGATAATCCAAGAGATGAAAACAGGGCAGCATGCGCATGGAGAAAAATATTTCACGGGTTTGCAAGTTTTGGAAGAATTTTATGTGTCTGAAGCGTGTTGGATCACCCCTACAACATGTGATATCATTTTTGGAATGTTTATGCATCATTCCAGCGCGTGAAGAGTTAAATCAGGGAAGAAAATATTCCCGAGAATATTTTTCTTCAATGCCGAGTAATGGAGGATTTGCTGGAGTTACAGAGGATTATTCTCGGTTCTGGGAGGATATATAAGGATAAGAGGATTAGTAGAGCGGGTACGGAGAGTTTGGGAGAGTTTGGAGCACAACAGAGTGAAGATTGATCGAGTTGCAGAATTGTTTTCTTCTGCTGCTACACCAAGAACACGAAGAACAGACAGGCAAAGACCGTCGTTCTTCAACAGTGTCAACGACAGAACCTTGAGGGTCGTACTACTGCAGAGCTTGTGACGCATATTTGTTATCGTTCTTTGTAACAGTGTTTTGCAACATTTATAAACGTTGCAAACACCCGGTTTTAATCATTTTCTCTCCATTTCATCTTTGTAAACAATTTTTGAGCATGAATCAATACTTTGAGAAAGTTTACACAATGATGGGCTAAACCCAATCCTTGGGGCGATGGAGGAAGCTATCTTTCCAATGAAAAAGTGGTAATTCTTAATTATTTAATTTGTGCAATTTCTAATTATGATTATTTGCCTAGATTGAAAATAGATTTTATGATTTTTGTTAAACAATTGTATTTTCTATTGATGGAATATGCTTAGCCTAGGGTTTTGATATCCCATGCTTTGGATTAACATTTGTTGTTTCTAAAAAATCTACTTTTGCAATAGTTGAGAATCAAATTGAACGTGTGAAATTGCATGATTGTAATTAGTATCACTTTGGAATTGGTAAATAGCGGAATCCTAGCCCCAACCTCTCCATAATTTCCAAACAACTTTTTAATTGAGCTTGTTATTTTTGTTTACAAAAATTAAGTCTAAAAAATCTGCTTTCACAAGTCTTGAACGAACCTATTACTACAACATCATTGAAAATAACCATCATCTAGTCTCGTAACTAGTGATATGATTAACAAACAGACCCTCCAAACTCCACAAAAACCGATTGAGACATAAACGCTGGGTATCATGGTTGTTTAGCCCGTACCCACATTTCCTGGTGGTTTCACCATCCACATATTAGGCCAAGCGCAATGATAAGGAATATCCCTTAGCTATCCCTTATTTGAAGCGTAGCGAAATGCGCCTAAAATTTATCTCACTGTGGGAAAAAGGCATCCCTTAGCTAAACAATGCAAATAGTGCACAACATGAATTTTGTTTCCGTTTTTTTTCTACTAAATTTTTTACCGTGGAATATTTGCATAGGTTAAAAGATAATTAAGAGAAAAAAAATGAGATATAGGTTAAAAAAGACTTTAGTAAATAAAAAAAATGTGAAAAAGAGAAGTTTTAAGGTAAAAGAGTGAAAACCAGAAACGAGTACTCAATATCCGTTGGTAACCACACGGAAACTCAGTTTCCATAAAAAAAAATGCACACATGTAATTTCCCTTCGCTACAAGATGTATTAGATGTGATCAACTTTAAAATCTAACTAAGGGATATCGCTACTCTAAAACGATATGAGTACATAGTAATGAGACTTAGGCTTAGTTTGGCATTGCTGCGGCTTTTGTAAAAGCACTTTTCTGCTGTGCGTTGTTGTGCTGTGCTGTGAGAGAAAAGCAGATAGACGTTGGGTAAAATATTAACCAGAATTAAAGCTGATTAAAAAAGCAATCAAAATATGTTTGGTAAACTATCAGATTCAACTATTATTGTTATAGCAAATGACAAAAACAGACATATCTCAGAAAATAGTTTTATTCAATTTTTTTGGATTTAAAAATAATTAAATTTTTTAATAGTAAATATAAATATATATAATATTAAATTTACTAATTGCCACTATTATTATGATTGTTTAAAAAAATATTTTACTTAACCGGCTTTTAGTATATATATATATATATATATAATTTTCAAACAAAAAATTAAATTAAAATTAAGCAATTGTTTAATATTTGTTTTTATTTTTATTATTGACAAATTAATTGAAATGGTATATAAAATAGTTTGAAAATAAAAAAATAATAATATTTGTGGTTCTGTTATTTCTCCTCCTTGCATTAATGACATCGCCCCTCCCCCACTCCATGAGTTCCCTGGCGGTTATATATGATGCGTTGAAGAAAGGGCTACCCTCTCGTTTTGACATGTCTGAACGTGACATTGCGCTTTGACAATGTAATCAAACCAAGCATGCGCAGGATTATTTGTTGACTATCCCCATAAAAGGTCTTAATCAGAGAATTGGTCCTAGATAATTTTGTGCTGTGCTTCGATATAGGCTTGGGATTCCTCTATTTGAAGAAGGGGAGCTATGCTCCAGCTGTGATAGGGAGATGAATATTTTCGGTGACCATGCCTTGCATTGTTCTCATGAAATTGGTCTTAAGTTTAGACATGATCTTGTGCGTGACACTTTTGCTGATATGTGTTATCGTGCAGGCGTGCCAGCTAAGAAGGAGGTTGATTTAGGCCTTCTTTCCGATAATGGTCTAGCTTTAAGACCGGCCGATATTTTGGTTCATAACTGGGATAATGGTCGTGACATTTGTTTGTATGTAACAAGTGTTTCCCCATTTACCGGTGGTGGGGTACGCACTTTTGTGCTGGTCAAGCTATTAGTAAGGTTTGTCACTCGAAAGCACAACAAATATCTAGAGAAGTGCAACTCGCTCGGGGCTTGGCTTTGGGGTTCTTGCTTTCACTACCTTGGGAGAGTTGGGTGGAGATACTATAGATTTATTGAAAAGATTGAGAAATTACATGGCTAGTCATGATGCGAATGTCAAGGTGGGAGATTTTCTTTTCCATAGGCTAGGGGTGGTTATTCAAAAAGGGATCGGAGCGCAACTTGTTGCTCGGCTCCCGTTCAATTTTTTGGTTCATACTGAAAATGAGCTTGATTTCTTCTTTTAATAAATGATGATTATAATAAAATAATTTGTTATATTACAAAAAGGAAGAGTATATTCTCACACAAAATATCTATATTTAAAGAATGAAATATAAGAAATAAAAAATAGATTGTGTATAAATTTAAGGGTAACTTTTGTCATTTATAAAATAAAATAGAGATAAAAAAAGATAAATCAAGCATTCATTTTAGGTGGGACCAAAGCTTATACTTTTGTAGTTTTTAAAAGCTCCTCCTCCCCAGCTTTTAAAGAAGGCTATTATTGGGGCGTCACATTCCATTAGAGGGGCGGCATCTAATAGGACAAAAACGGGTCACCCATAAGTAATATCAAAAACCCCTTATCTAAAATAATTTTGTAATGACTAAACAACCCTTATTTAGTTAATTCTGGAATAAAGTTTTTGTGGGAAGAAAAACTGACCGTAAAATAAACTTCTACGGTTGGAAATAATCCAAACCTGGACGTAAAATCACTTCTACGGTTGGAAATAATCCAAACCTGGACGTAAAATCACTTCTACGGTTGGAATTAAAAGAAAACTAGACATAAAATCAGATTCTACGGTTGGAATTAAAAGGAACCTGGACGTAAAACTACCTTCTACGGTTGGAACTAATTCAAACCTGGACGTAAAACTACATGCAAATAAAATTCTACGGTTGGAATTAATCCAAACCTGGACGTAAAATCACTTCTACGGTTGGAAATAATTCAAACCTGGACGTAAAATCACTTTTACGGTTGGAATTAAAAGAAAACTGGACGTAAAATCGGATTCTACGGTTGGAATTAAAAGAAACCTGGACGTAAAACGAGCTTCTACGGTTGGAACTAATCCAAACCTGGACGTAAAACTACATGCAAATAAAATTCTACGGTTGGAATTAATCCAAACCTGGACGTGAAATCACTTCTACGGTTTTTAAGTTTTTATTTTAGTTAAAGGGTAATCTAGATATTTTGTATATGTGTTAGGATATCCCATAACCATTTTTTTGGACATTAAGAATCCAAGTGAAGCCCCTGTATTGGAGTGTGACGCCCCAATAATAGTCTTCCTTTTAAAAGTTGAGGAATTTGGGAAAGCACTTTGTTTTTTTTTTTACCAAACACTAATATCAAAAATTATTGACATATATAGGTTTTGAAAGTGCTTTTGGGAAAATAAAGAAACCTATTATAGGGGCTCCAAGGAAAAAGTTTTGAGGGCTCCTAAGGATTCTAGTGTCCTAAAATATGATAAAGGGAGACCTATTCTATACTTGAAAATACCAAAATATCCTTCACCCCTTAAATACCAAAACCTAAACCAAAATCAGTTTAACACTTTCTATTCATCTCCTCTGCCTCCATCTCCTCTCCATAGCCTCTCCATCTCCTCCATCACCTCTTTTTCGATTAATCGTCGATTATCAATATTATTCATCGTCGATTAAAACATCTATAAAAATTATGGGACGGGTAAACGATAATAAGAGAAACAATAATCCAAAATCGTTGAATCAATCACATGCAACACCAAATGAGGAGTTAGATGAAGATGAAGAATTGAACAATCAAAGCGCTCAAACACCCGCAATGACTTCAATAAGGTAAGAATCAAAAAACCCATCTTCTTTCAATTGTTTTTGATGCAAGAATAGATAGAATCGATCGATTTAGGGTTTTAAAAAAACGAGTTTGAGCGTGTACGGTTTGGAGTTCTTAGTTTCCAAACCGTACGAGTGCATACGGTTTGAAAATGCAAACTTCCACACCGTATGCTTAATCGCCTGCGTACGGTATGGAAAATGCAAACTTCCAAACCGTATGTTAATCCTTAAGAAAAAATTGAAAATTTATATTCCCTACCGTAGGTAGTAATTTCCAAACCGTAGGTTCAACTGGGTTGATATACGGTATGGTTTTCAAACCGTAGGCTTGACTGAGTTTGTGTACGGTATGGTTTTCAAACCGTAGGTGGTAGGCCTTTAAGTATGTATAATTTATATGGCCTACGGGTTATACCGCAAGTGCACGGCGTCTATCGGAGACGCGGCAAGTACGGGTCGATCCACGAGAGACGAGGGGTGCTTTGATGTGTGATCTAAGGTCTGCTTCACATGAGTTCTAATGTGACAGAGTAACAAGAGATTGTAACATAGATATTTTTGTGCCGAAACGGCTGATATTGAAGAATGAACCTAAACTAAGGTAAAAACAGTGACACTAGGGTGCTTGGGTCTTCATTCCACCACTTGGTTCCTAGTATGTGTTCAACTAGATTGAGGTTTCTTGTTCCTATGGCAGACAAGGGTAGTTTGTCAATTCTACCACTTATCTAAAGGGTTTCACCTAGTGACATTTCAATTCACAAACTAAGGGTACTAACCCCGAGCATTAGTTATCTAATCAAGTATAACTAATCAAAGGAATTAGCATATAGTTCTAAAGATTGAGTCATGCAAAGATACCTAACCCAAGTTTAACCTAACTACAATGCATCCATGGCATTGGCATGCATTGTGAGAGAAGAGAGTTAGTTGCTAGGATTGAAATTATCTTTAAATTTAAACACTCAAGACAACACACAACTGAGTTGAATTCATACATGGAATTAGGGTTTCATGAAACCCTAGCAAACTAAATTAAAACAGAAATTAAATCTAAATGACAGCACTGGCTAATCCAGGCGTGTCTTCTATCAACACCCATCACTCCTATTTATACATGCCTCCCCTGAAAACACCCAAACCCTAAATTTCATTAAAAACAGAAAATAAAAAGTAAATAATTCAAACCCGTGTCGCTCCATTCGCTCCTTCTTCTCAATCGGCTAGAGACGCCATGCATGGTGGTTGGCTAACCACTAGATCTAGTTTTCTCTAAATTAGCTTCTAGGTTTGAAAGAAGCTAAGTGAGAGAAATCTAGCTCTAGAGAGGGTGCGGGCCGTGCGATGGATGGTTATGGCAGGGAAGGTGAGGAGATGGTGTTGCAGAAGATGGTCGGGGAGATGGGGGGGATGAGTTTCTCTGCAACTGATAGAGACGGGAGAGGAGAGGAAAGAGAAGATGAGGGTGAAATGAGGTAGTCGACTAGGGTATAGGGTATGGGTCGTTTCTTTGTGAAACGGGGACAGCAAAAACTCGATGAGAAGGCCTCACCGAGCGTAGGATCTAGCTGGAGAAATCTCAACGGGCCGAGAAAGGTAAGCGGTATTGGAGTGATTCGATGTTGAGCGGAAGCGCAAACTTCGATGCGCATGAGGGAGCGACCGTAGGATGTAACTAGATGCGATCTCAACGGCTCGGGATAATCGGGCTCGGATCCGGGTCTAGCTCAAGCCCATTTCTTGTAGATGAGTCACTACTTGTTGGGTTGCAAGCTGTTGCGCGCGGGCTTTGGCTCTCTGCTCCATAGATACTTGCCTCCGATTCTTCGCTCTTTTGGCTCCTCAGTTTCTCCGGACTTTATTTAGTACCTAAAAATACAAAATTAATTAATATAAATATTTATTCTTGAAAGCAAAGAAAACACGAGAATACTGGGATAATATCGATTTATGAGCACAAAAGATGAGTAAAATGCCAATAAAAAGGTGTATAAATATGCACTATTTGGCACTCATCAAATACCCCCAAACCTGAATTTTACTTGTCCTCAAGTGAAAACGAAATAAAGAAATCCTAACTATACCCCCGTCGCAGGTCTCTCGAATGCATTTAGCGTATGCACTAAGCCTTTAAACCCCTAGGTGTCCCTAGTGGACGAGTTGTAGTCTCGTGAGGGTTTACAAGAGGTGTACCCACAAAACCTTCTCCAACTTCGAGTGTAAAAGAGTCTCAAGCCTCCAAGAAGCTATGAGGACATAGAGTTTCGCATGCTAGTAACGAGAAGTTAGAACTATCGAAGAACGCATTCTCATCCTTAAGTCTTTGAGCGAGAAGTAACCATACCATATGAAAGAATTCGGATTCGATTGTGATCATAAGCCTCGACTTCTGCCTCACCATTAGGGTTTTATGATAATTGCACTCAAAAAGATCGCTTTTTTAGTCTCTCATGTGTGCGAGGCGGGAGTAAAGAGAGAAATCCCGCACACGTTGTAGGTAAGAAGGATAACCTTCCGAAATAAAATGAGAGACTCCACAAAAGTGTGGACAAAAAGAATCTTTTTCTAATGATCTCTAAGAAGGGAAAATCAACCATTAGTAAGGGGTGGGAGTACTCACTCACTTCTCACCCGATCGGCAATTAATATCACTCTCTCATAAGAAACCATAGAAACGTCTTCAATCTTCGGTCTTCGGTCTTCAAATGTTGATGACGAACTTCTAAACTTCACAAAACTCGACAATTTTTTAACTTTTCTACTCAAATTCCTTGTTGTTTGGATTTTTCTTTTTAAACTCTTCTTTACCATGGTGGTAGCAAAAATAAGAAAATAAACTACAATTTTTTTTATTTTTTTTTTTTTTTAATTACAAAAAGTGAAAATAAAAATACAAATAACGAAACAACTAACTCCATGGACAAAGCACTTTATCACTCAATTTTTCCACAACTTGTATTGTCTTGATTTTATAAATTTTATTAATTCTCATCCTATTTTCTTTTCTTTGTTGCACGTAAACCTTGGACTATATCAATTTTTCTTTCAATATTCATTCTAGGTTCTTTGACGATGATGTGTTTCTATGGGTCTTGGCTGATTGAGAGAGAGAATGATGCTAACTACAAATCGGTATTTAGAAGGAGTTTTCATCTTTAGACGTCACCCTCATGATTGACAAAAACTAGCACTCAAGAGATCAAAAGTAGTGCTGAAAATGGTGCGAAGTTGGGTAGCTCACCATTCCTACCCTAATTTACGTACGGTGACACACACTCTCTGACTTTTCTAGAAAGTTGCAAAAATTGAAGGTTGGTGCCTCACTTGATGTAAAATGGGTAGTCTCCACTATGGGTGATCACAATTCTACTACCGAATATCTAAACAAAGACCTAATTCGCCCTCCGGTATGGTTAAATCCAACTTTAACGCTCTAATCAACTAAGGAACCCGATTGCGTTTTCCAGTACTTCCAAGTTCGTTATTTCGGTCGAATCTCTATGTAAACATAGCTAAAAGCATGCTAGTGACTCTAAAATCTCTAAAAGTTGGAGGTTTTTATTTGCAAAAAGTTTTTGAATTTTTTTTTTTTTTTTTTTTTTTTTTTTTGGAAATAAAGGTAAAATAAAAGACTAAAAACTCTAAATGCAAAATAAAAGGTAAAATAAAAGACTAAAAACTCTAAATGCAAATGCACCCCAAACCTAAATCGAACATTGTCCTCAATGTGTCTACATATAGAAAAAATTTAAACATCACATACCGAGAGAACTATGCGATAAGAGAAAAGGGAAGAGATTACGGATGTCGGCGGGAGCAAGGTTGAGCTTCGTTAGTTAAGGCAAAATCCAACATTCTCAGTGGTGATCATATCGGATTAGCACACAATATTAGCGCATGAAGACTCAACCAATTCAAGAAAAGAAAAATTTAACAAGTCCTAAAAAGTTGAGGGTTAACCCAAAAATAATGTCTGAAAAACATCAACATGAAAATGGGATTTGGTTTATGTGGGAATTTGGTTTGTGTGGGCTGATTGTTTGGTTTTTGTGGGAAAATTTGGTTTAAATGGGAAGATTTGGTTTAAATGGGCTGATTTGGTTTATTGGGATTTTGGTTTGTTGGGAAAGTCTGGTAGTTGTTGGCTCAATTTGGTTTTGATGGGCTTAGTTTGGTTGCAGCCCAAAGTGTTTGCAAAACTTAATGGGTGTGGGCTGAAATTTTTGGTTTTGAGCAGCCCAGCAGTGTGAAACTGCACAGCCCAGAAGTATGCACGGCCCAGGTTGGGTTGAGTTAGCTGTGTGTAGAGCCCAGGTTGTGTCAGCCCAGCAGACTCTGGGCTCAGTTTGTATGTGTTTCAGCCCAAGTCGGGTTTAGTTAGCCCAGCTGATGTGGTCAGTCAGCCCAGATTGATAGTGGGCTCTGGTTATGCAGAGTTAGTTGCACAGCCCAGCTGCGGGCAACTCAGGTTGGCATAGCCCAGTTTGGGTGTGGGCTCTAGGTATAAGTTCAAGTGTACAGCCCAATATCAGGGTTTCAACCTATGCAGCCCAGGTTCAGCAGAAAGACAATGCTGGTACTCTATAGCATGCTCAGGGGGGGTCTCACAGATGTGATTAACAAAGAAAAACATGCATAGGCTCAGGGCTATGTTGTGTGTACAGCCCAGGTTATGTGGCAATGAGTTCAGTTTATGCAGGTCAGGCTATACACAGGTTGGTAGCTCAAGCAAAGCTTGGCTAGTTTGCACAGCACAATTCTAAGTGCAACTCACAGCACAGGGCACCCAAGCATGGATTTCAGGTTTCATATAAGCACAGACTTCCCAACTTATCACAGTGTCGAATGCTCGGCAAGGCAAATAATGCATTGTCTTTGGCATGTCTCACGAGGTCCCGGGTTTGATGGCTATAGGTCAGTTCAGGGTTGACAACTTAAGACAAGTCAACAGGGCTGATGGTACCAATATACACAGCTGATGACAACAAAGCTTGCAGCCAACTTGGCTGTCTAAGTTACAGCTTAGCCTCTCAGCTACAGGGGCTGGAGGGTTAGAGCACAGGTTATGCTCAGGTCAACAGGCTGAGTTGATGGCAACTCAGAGCTCACAGCTACGGAGGGCAATCGCAGCTAATGGACGAGGCGTAACTCACTATGCACGAGCAATGCACTAGGCACAAGGTCGATGACTCACTAGGATGCAAGCATAGATTCCAAGGCATACAGGGTAAGTTTAGGTAAAATTTAGCACAAGGTCACAAGCAAGCATACATATCATTCATTCATTTGGCAAGGTCTAGCATGCTTGGTAACTGGCTCAACAGGCTAGTATGCAAGGGGTCAGGGCATCCATTCTATCATGCTCAGGTTACTCAGGCTAAGGTAGCAGAGTAGCTCAGGCTAGTGTGCATGGAGTCACTTACCTGAGGTAGTATGCGAGTGGTTCGGCTACTCGTGCTACTCGAGCTAGTATGCATGGAGTCACTTACCCGAGTTGTGCTCGAACTTTGTAACTCGGGTTCCTTGGCCTTACTCCGCATCTCGGCGGGTATCTCGGGTTACTGCGCCTTTTCGTTGGTTTCAATGGGCTGTTTTGGCTTCCCTTTCTTTGGTTTCTCAGCAGCAGCAGCAGCCAAGCATCAGCAGCAGCCAAGCATCAGCAGCACAGGTAGAATGCACCTGCAGCTCAACAAAGAGGTCTCAGTCCTCAATACTGTAGTGCTCAAGACACACAAAGGTGCACAGAGGCACAGCTATACTAACAGAACCACAGATGATGTGTGCTGCAGCTAAGATGAAAGGAGTTTTACAAATGCACTGAGATGCAATGATAAATCAGGTGAGAATGCAAGACAACAGATGCAATAGAAGATGCTGAAATGCAATGATTGATGGGATATACAGGGGAACAAAAGTTACAGCTAAAAATAACAATGCAGGTTACAAAACTAAGTTACACTAACAAAGAACTAATAACAGTAAAAATAAGGTAGATATTTACAGGGATAGTTGAAAACTCAGTGAAACAAGCCGAAAATCGGCAAGGCACTCGCCAAGTCCCCGGCAGCGGCGCCAAAAACTTGGTAGGCCTTTAAGTATGTATAATTTATATGGCCTACGGGTTATACCGCAAGTGCACGGCGTCTATCGGAGACGCGGCAAAGTACGGTCGATCCACAGAGACGAGGGGTGCTTTGATGTGTGATCTAAGGTCTGCTTAACCGAGTTCTAATGTGACAAGTGTAACAAGAGATTGTAACATAGATATTTTTGTGCCGAAACGGCCGATATTGAAGAATGAACCTAAACTAAGGTAAAAACAAAGTGACACTAGGGTGCTTGGGTCTTCATTCCACCACTTGGTTCCTAGTATGTGTTCAACTAGATTGAGGTTTCTTGTTCCTATGTATGGACAAGGGTAGTTTGTCAATTCTACCACTTATCTAAAGGGTTTCACCTAGTGACATTTCAATTCACAATAAGGGTACTAACCCGAGCATTAGTTATCTAATCAAGTATAACTAATCAAAGGAATTAGCATATAGTTCTAAAGATTGAGTCTGAAAGATACCTAACCCAAGTTTAACCTAACTACAATGCATCCATGGCATTGGCATGCATTGTGAGAGAAGAGAGTTAGTTGCTAGGATTGAAATTATCTTTAAATTTAAACACTCAAGACAACACACAACCGAGTTGAATTCATACATGGAATTAGGGTTTCATGAAACCCTAGCAAACTAAATTAAAACAGAAATTAAATCTAAATGACAAAGACTCAAGCTAATCCAAAGGCGTGTCTTCTATCAACACCCATCACTCCTATTTATACATGCCTCCCCTGAAAACACCCAAACCCTAAATTTCATTAAAAACAGAAAATAAAAAGTAAATAATTCAAACCCGTGTCGCTCCAACTGCTCCTTCTTCTGTCAATCAGCTCTGAGACGCCATGCATGGTGGTTGGCTAACCCTAGATCTAGTTTTCTCTAAATTAGCTTCTAGGTTTGAAAGAAGCTAAGTGAGAGAAATCTAGCTCTAGAGAGGGTGCGGCTGTGCAGTGGATGGTTATGGCAGGGAAGGTGAGGAGATGGTGTTGCAGAAGATGGTCGGGGAGATGGGGGGGATGAGTTGCTCTGCAACTGATAGAGACGGGAGAGGAGAGGAAAGAGAAGATGAGGGTGAAATGAGGTAGTCGACTAGGGTATAGGGTATGGGTCGTTTCTTTGTGAAACGGGGACAAAGAAACTCGATGAGAAGGCCTCACCGAGCGTAGGATCTAGTCGGAGAAATCTCAACGGCCGAGAAAGGTAAGCGGTATTGGAGTGATTCGATGTTGAGCGGAAGCGAAACTTCGATGCGCATGAGGGAGCGACCGTAGGATGTAACTAGATGCGATCTCAACGGCTCGGGATAATCGGGCTCGGATCCGGTCTAGCTCAAGCCCATTTCTTGTAGATGAGTCACTACTTGTTGGGTTGCAATCATTCTTGCGCGCGCGGCTTTGGCTCTCGCTCCATAGATACTTGCCTCCGATTCTTCGCTCTTTTGGCTCCTCAGTTTTCTCCTAATTTATTTAGTACCTAAAAATACAAAATTAATTAATATAAATATTTATTCTTGAAAGCAAAGAAAACACGAATGCTGGGATAATATCCGATTTATGAGCACAAAAGATGAGTAAAATGCCAATAAAAAGGTGTATAAATATGCACTATTTGGCACTCATCAGTAGGCTTCACTGAGTTTGTGTACGGTTTGGTTTTCAAACCGTAGGCTTGACTGAGTTTGTGTACGGTTTGGTTTTCAAACCGTAGGCTTGACTGAGTTTACCTACGGTTTGGAAATCAAACCGTAGGTTAACTAATTTCCACACCTTAATTTTTAGTTGTCAGCTTTGTTAAGTTCATTATATGTATTAAACATAGTTGCTGACATTTTTAGGAATCGACAACCAAAGGCTAGGGATAAGGATAAGGTAAAGAAGAAGAGATCGCAAGAAGTAACACCATCTCATGAGCGGACTCTACCTCCTCGCAACAAGATTGCATTGGGTGCTGAACAGAGGAACAAAGGCATCGTCATTGGTGGACCAAGAGAAGAAGTGACTGAACGTGCACTTGCGGTTGCTCAACAAAGCAATCCTGAAACGGAAGAACATGGTGATCTTCCACCTACAAATGAAGGTGATCTTCCACCTACAAATGATGACAAAGGAAAAGGAAAGAAGAAGTATAAAGCTCCACCTTCAGCAAAAGAAGTGATCGAGGCTATGGTGTTAATGTCGCCCAAGGTAGACGGAAGTGCTTGGGGTTTGCCTAGAGATGGGGGTGAAGTGTTATTTAGTTATGAAACTTCATGGGCTGCAAGAGTTTGTGCAGCAGAGGTAAAGATCTCTCCTTAACTTTGTCGATTCTCAATTTTTTCTTACCATATTTAATCTTTCTTTAACAATTTCATGTTTTCTCTAGGATCATACAAAAGCGGTTCCTAAACCGAAGGCGTCATACGGCTCAATATTGGCCATTGGATGATGAATGTGATGTCATTAAAGCCTTGGTAGAAGGTTCGGGTTTATGGTCTGCATTTGAGTATTCACAAAAGCACTTCGATGTTGTCACTTTTTCTGGATTCAGAGAAAGGTTTTGGGCCGAAACCACCACCTTTCATCTCCCGTTCGGCAAAATGACCATCACCCCTGACGATGTTCATCAAATTACTGGGCTTCCCGTGGAAGGTAAAGCTGTTTTTGAAGATTTTGACGACTCAATGCCTTTTGACAAGCTTTGTGACTTGGCTCGAGACTGTCTTGGGTGGAGCAAGGCAACGGCGGAAGAACAGTTTGAACTTGCCGCTGGAGCCGAACCTAGAGCCAAAAGGGTAAGAAAGAGGAATGAAACAAATGTGGCCGTCAACATTGTAAGAAAGATTAAATTGAAGAATTTGAGGGAAATGTTTGAAGGATCCAAAAATAAGGAAGAAAAGGGATTGATGAAAGAAGATAGCATTAGACATACATCTATTGCTTATTTGTTATATGGTCTTGGCACCATCATTTTCCCCGATCTTACGGGTAACCGGGTCAAAGCTTCTTATCTCCAATTCTTGAAGACACTTTCTCTTGATATGAATAATGAGGTACCGCATTACTCATGGGCCACCGCGACCCTTTCTTATTTGTTTGATAATCTTGGTAAAGCTACAAGATGGAATTGCGTTCAAGTTGGAGGAAATGTTTTAATTGTCCAGGTAATTTTCATTTATTTTCTTTCAAATTTCATTTATAATTCGACTGTCCAAGTAGCATAACCAAGTATGTATCATTCACTTTTGTGCAGTCATGGGTTTATGACCATTTTCCTACGCGAGGCCAAGTGAGGATTCAAAATGGGATAATAATTTACCTACTGGAAGGAGATACCCTTACACTGGAGTTCAACGAAAACATAAAGAGCCGTACATTGCTAAGATTAGGGAAGATTTGGATGCTATGACAGTGGACAAGGTAGTGTTTGACCCATACCTAAGGCTCAATGATGGAGTCGACCAACGCGAAATTTCAAGTGTGTCAACCTACAACGGGCCATTGTATCATCCTACGGGGTTTGTGATGTACAATCCTCATAGACTTCTACGTCAACTTGGGTATGTCCAAGAAAGTTACCAAATCTTCTTTTGAGGTAGATAAAGAACACTCCGCTATTTCGTATACTTCAACACCTCCAAAGTGAAATCGAATTTCACCCTAACACCAGGTTGGAAAGACCATATTGCACTCCACAGCCAACTTAAATTGGATGAGTTAACAGCAATTCCTAACACTAGCGAAGCCGATGACAATTACTTGCCTTGGTTTCTTGAGTGGGGTCATCCTTATGTGCTTAATATGGATCCAGAAGCGGATAAGTATAATGAATAAAAATCGTACGCAAACCGTACGCAATCTCAGAAATATGTCTTTTGAATTTAGGTTGTTATTCATCAACAAGTTTGGATTCAAAATCTGTGGTTTAATGAATAAAAAAACACAAATGAGTAATTCAAAATACAAATTTTATTCATAATGAAGCATACTAAAGCATCCATCATAACAAGTTTTATGAAGCATACAAATTTTTCTCTACCTTTCACTATATCTATTCATCCTCTTCGTCACTCATAACAAGTTCAAATGGGGCATCCCTCGACAATTGTAATGCCCTCCAAAGTTCAAACCTTTCCTCGAACCGATTACACCAACCCTTGGGTATTTCGCCATCACCACCGTCTCCCTTCCTTAATGGAGGTAATGGGCAATCTTCTCTCAATTGGAGGCCGATAAAATGGTTCATCAACACAAACCCCATGATGACCCTCCTTGGTGACATTTCTTCGGTAAAAATACGTCTTGTTGGTGCGTATGTAGCACTATATCCATAGGAGAAAGTATGAATAACGCAATGCGATACATAGAGATTAATTCCTCGGAGCCAATGACTATCCGGATCAGTAGTTTCCCTTCTAGATCTATTAAACTCAAAATCCTCATTTACTCTATCGAGATCACGCTTAAAGTACTCATCCATAGCTTGAAAAATCACAACAAAACCACCATCGCACCCATTTAACCTCCTCTTGAATCGAAAGTGAGATGACTCCACCGTGCTTGTGGCTTGGTTGCCATAATGTTTATGCTTGTTTACCCATGCACTAACAAATTTTTCCTTGTGAGGATCCAATATTTCATTCTTCAAATATGCTATCACCTCCGGGTAGCTTCCCCAATTGTCAAATAGAATACGCTCCTTTACAAAATACATTCCTTCCGTGGTCGACCATGTCAACTTATCCCACTCGTCTTGGAACCTAGCCCATTTAACCGCGGCTACTTTGTCATCTTCAACAAATTTCTCTTTGGCTTCTTGTTGTTTATCCAACGGGAGTTTCTTAATCATCTCCATAACGGTTTTTCTTGGTGTTTGAATCATATTCTTGCAATTAGTTTGCACATTGTTCCATAAATGAAAAGTGCAAAGATGATGGTGTGCGTCGGGAAAAACACGTTCTATCGCCCACATCAATGATTGCTCCTTATCCGTGATCAATACCTTAGGAGTGTAACCTTCTTGGTACAATAACTTTACCTTTCCTAATGCCCACAAATAACTCTCCTTCGTCTCGTCTCTCAATAAACAAAAACCGACACTAAATGGCGCCTTTGTAGATGTTTGCCCCACAAAGTTCAACATCGGCATATTGTACTTATTCGTTTTATAAGTGCAATCCATGAAAAGTATTTGATGGAAACATCTCGCCAACCTTACGAATTCCGGATGAGCCATGAAAAGATGTATCACCTCCCTTTTCTCATTTACGTCATAGGCTACCGAGTAGTTTGCCTTTTCTGCCAAATACAATAGTTGTTGCATAAGTAGTCTATCTTCCCATTCCTCGCTCCTAAGTTTTTCTCTTTCATTGTAGATGGTAGACAAGCTAGATGTGTTTTTTTCATTTAATACCTTCACACTAGCTAGAATATCAATAGGCCTTGTTCGTTTTTTGGTCAACAATTTTACTAGCTTCTTTTCTTCGGGGTTGAGCCTTGCTTGGGATAAGGATGATTAAGCAAACTATTCGGGATAGGATGGTTATGATAACCCGATTTAACTTCACTCATATACCACACTTTCTTTTCTTGGTTGAAATTAAATTGAAGTTTAAAAGGACACCCGGTCTTTTTTGTATGAGTAACTTTCTTTTTCCTCGAGGTCTTTGGTTGATACTCATAACCTTTTCTTTGATGACTCTCGTATTTTCCACTAGACTCGCAAACCATTTGAAAGCTGTATTTTTTAACTTGTTTATTTTGGACTATGATACACATCTTCTTCAACCCTTGTTCTCGAGCCCACTTTTTTGCATCCTTTTTATCTTCCCATTCAAAGTTGTTGGCATAGTGAGAACTTGTATCTTCGGAAAAATATCCGAGCTGCAGTTGATCTTCCATTGGTTCAAAGTTGATCGTCCATTGGTTCGAGTTGAAGATCGAGCTATAAACATATGAAAAATATTGCAAAGGATTAGAAAAATATGCATCTGAAAACATACACATACGGTTTGGAAAGAAAACCGTAGACAAGGATACTGGTGAGGACTTCCAAACCGTATGACACCCCGTGATTTCCTACGGTTGTGTTTCCAAGACGTAGTCTTACCTGTGATTGGATACGGTTTGGAAACCAAACCGTATATGCATGAATATCATTAAATGCATTCATGTAACTACGGTGTGAAACACCACCGTATGTACCTACGGTTTGGAGTTTATATTTTCCAAACCGTAACTTCTGGGTTTACAATTTCCGACGGTTAGGAAATATGAATTTTCCAAACCGTATACACTTCTACGGTTTGGAAGTATGAATATTCCAAACCGTATATAACATCTACGGTTTGGTCGATAATTTATCCAAACCTTATGTTTCTCACGGTTCAGATTTAGGGGTTTTCAAAAAACAAAAAACTCCAACTTTCTACGTACTTCATGCGATTAAAAAAAAGAGAATTGTTATTAGAGTTAAGTTAGAGGTATACCACACTCTTTAGAGCCTTTGGTTCTTGATATTCATCTTCTTTGGGTTCTTCAAATTCATAATAGTGTTCATATTCTTCATGTATAGGTTGAGGTTGTGGTTGTGGTTGGGTTAGAAAAGGATTTTTGTTTGATTTGGTAGATGAGGATTCACCTACCTCACTAATCTTACTAGAGCCACTCATTTGGATTGAGAAAACCTAGATTTCTAGGTTTTTCTTAAACTTTTTCTTCTTCCTTCCCTAATCTTGATATTTTGATTTTCAGAGACTAGGTATAAATCAAATTATTCATAGAGGGCAAATTAGCCAATACATATAATAGTTGGATAAGGGGTTTTGTTGGTTACTATTTGGAAACCCATGTTTTGTCATTTTGTGAGCCCTCAAAACTTTTTCTAGGAGCCCTATAATAGGTTTCAAAATAAAAGCATTACCAAACCCAGCCTTAATGCTTGACCTTACGGAGTCTCCGAAGAAATTTTGCTTTTTGGCATGGGCTGGTGCCTAGTGGTAGTCAGCAGACTCAGCACGGGGCATCACCAGTTTGTGTCTAACCGTACCAGCGAACCCTAATTGCCTAATAGCAAGTAACTCATAAACCAAGAATCCCTCTTTAAAACCCTCAAAGTCGTGAGGAACTGATTATCAGTCGCATTCTACACAACGATTTGCCTTTGTTTTCACTAATTCATTATTCCCTCCAGAAATTTACTCTAATGGCGAAGCGTCTGATCCCATCTTTGAATCGCGTTTTGGTGGAGAAGATCGTTCCTCCTTCCAAAACCACAGCCGGAATTTTACTCCCTGAGAAAACCGCCAAGGTATAGTCTTCCAAAAATAACTTCTTTCTCCCCCTCTATATCTACATGTAACATTGTGTTTATCAATTTTCATTTCGTTGTTTACTTCATGAGTTTTTCAATTATTAAAATAGACAAGTTAAAAGAAAATACCTAGGCTGAGATAAAATTTGATTTGAGTTGGATCATGCAAACTATATCGCCTATTGATTAATGTCTTTAGGTTGTTATTTGTTGTGTTTGGTTCAGTTGAACTCTGGGAAAGTAATTGCAGTAGGTCCGGGAGCTAAAGATAGAGAGGGGAACCATATTCCTGTTTGCGTAAAGGAAGGTGAAACTGTCCTCTTACCTGAATATGGAGGAATGAATGTAAAGCTAGGTGAGAAAGAGTAAGTTACAAAATACTCTCTCTTTAACATTGCAGCATCAAATAATTGTTTTGTGTTTCTCCCTGTTTGCTTGTTCAAAATGGGATATTTCATATTTTAAATGGTTCTGAATAGTTTCTATTACCACCAATTTGTGCCCTCTTTTTTGTAGAGTTTTGAACATTGGTTAACAAATTCCATTACCATGACTTTGTGAAAATTGGGACATTAAATTAGTATATTGATTGTATTTTCAATTAGCTAAAGGATTGGGTTCAGCGTTAAACAAGACAGTGCTAGATCAGGTTCAAATTTTTTTTGGGAAGGAGTTGACATTGTGACATGGAGATTTCATGTTTACCTAGTTAGGGGAGACCCTTATGCAGGTGGTCCTATGGTGGTTTTGATCTAGTTCTTGGCCACTAAATTGAGGAGTAGTTTTTTTAATTTTACATTCTCAACTGATAAAACAGAACCTATAAAAATCAGCTTATTTTGTATATACTCTGGGAGATGTGCATGATGTGATATACATATGTATTATGTGTCTCATATCCCTGACTAGTACTTCTAAAGCTGACAACCGACTGCATAACAGAAAATATCTCTTGTTTTCTTAGTAACACTAGTTCAGATTGACTGGATAAAGTATACCTCTTTGCATTGTTGTCTTTCTGTAAACAAAGTCAAAAGGCTAAAGTCCATACCACATATCTTATACCCACTCCCTATATATTGCTCAGTTTTCATTTCCCCTTTCTTTTGGTACGAGGCATTTTCAAGAACCTTAGAAAAATGACTTTCGGTCGAGAATCCAAGGTCTAGTTGCTCTTCTGAGAAAAACCTAGTCCCCTTGTTTTTACTTTTTAGTTGACGTAGCCGAACTTGTTGCGTTTTTCACACTAGGAGATGTGCATGTGATATACATGTGTCTCAGGTGCCTTATCTCTCTGATTAGGACCTGTATTAGCTAATATATAAATATGTATCTAGTTTGCTCTTACACAGTGATTCAGGACAAAGAATACCTCTTTTCCTTGTTTTCTTTCTGCTTATTAACTAAAAAGGCCAAGTGCTTATAAGCCAATACTAAATATTCAATACCCACTCGCTATGTATCTGTCAGCTATCAATTTCTCCTATGCCTTCTTGTTTCTGTATGAGGATATCTTATGGGTGAGAATCCAAGGTTTAGTTATTAGTCTAAGAAAAACCTCGATATTGTTGTTAACCCTTTGCATTAAATTATTTCTTTCGAAAAGATGAACTCTTTAGGATGTTTTGTACCTTTAAAATCGTATATTTTTCTTAAGATGCGTGTATTGATTGTTTACAGTCGATTTATAAATCCATTAAATGGCGCAATATGTGATTTTTTTTTCTAATGTTCCTTTGAAATCCTTACAGGTATCTCTTGTATGGAGATCAGGATATATTGGGAATTCTGCGCGAGTAATTCCATCCTTTGGCGACAAGCATAGAAGTTATTTCGAAGGGTTTTACTGATAATGGTCACTAATTGCAGTTTTAGGTTGTAGGCAATAAATAAAAGTTCTACTTTGTGCCGACTCTTTTATGCTATTGAGGCTGCAAACTCCCATCAAAGTTTTAACATTTATGAAGATTGAACTTCTGAATTTTAAGTATATTCCCTAATCGTACTCGCTGGTGTGTTGCCTGATAATCTTGGTGATTTGATTTCATTACACTGGCCTTCCGATTGATCGCTAATGCATGCAATTTGCTAAAAGTGTCAAGCATCCATCCATGCCTGTTGAAAACTGGACGAGGGACGAGGGTGAACATACTGAGTACTTTTGGACAAATTTGCATTAGCACAAAGGTCTTTTAGCCTATATAGAACATCAATGAAGGGGGAGGGTAGTGATGAGGAAACTCAACAAGCATTGTACAACACGAAAAGACCTTTACACCTTTACTAAGAGACCCTCCTATCTTGCGTATCTGTGACCAGTTTCAGTGTTTTACACATTTCGTTTTAATAAAAGCTTTTAAGATATCTCAGTTCAACAAAAAGTAATATCTCAGTTCAACAAAAAGTAAATAAAAATACATACAAATCCGAGGGTTTATCACCAAAACTGAAGTCATACATCTAGTTGATCTAATAGGACAATCATCCTTTGCTAGTAAGTTGGGATAGATGGATCAACTTTCTCTGAATATGCATGAATTCCTCCAGCAATGTTGAATACTCTCTTGAACCCCTACAAGAAGCAATAACAAACTATCAGCAGCGACGTGATTAAACGAGATTTTTTCTTCCCAGCCAATCCGTGAAAATCGTCGGCAAAAGATTGATCACTTATTATAGGGAAAGTGAAGGTATTCACAATTCATGTTTCACACAATCAAATAAAATGGTCAAAGAAATGAGGATCTAACCTGTGCCTGGAGCCACTTTGCAACCTGTAGAGACCGAACTCCGTGATGACACTGCAGTTCGAAGAATGAAGAAAATTAAAACATAATCTTTATCAATACCGAGTATATCAACCTAGAAAAATGTAAACACTTCAAGAATACCAGAACGTAAGTGTCTTTTTTAGGATTGAATTTGGTTGTTACTTCTGACCCCCAACTGCCAAACTGACGAAGAGGAAGAACCTCAAAACCAGGCAACGAAGCTTGGGTGCTGTTTCAACAAAATAATTAGAGATGAGAATATCGAGCCTTGAAGATAAAAAGCTTCGAATTTAAAATGAAGCTCCCTTAGATAACTTAGAGAAGTCAGCAGAGACATTTCGTAAGATTCATACATTTCTTCAGGTTCTCGAACATCTAATAGTTGGGCCTCTTCATGGAAACTTGGGTCTTGCATTTTTATATGAAACTCCTCTGGCTGAACATCTTGAAGCACAGCTTCTTCCCTATATACACACAAAGGATGTGAGAGAAAATTCTTTGGGAGAATTCATGTCTTCTTTTTTGAGATCCTTCTAAAATACCCGACATTCAATATTTACCCCTGATGCAACAGAGTTTGTTGCATAATGTATTAGTTTCTCTTTGCAACAAGTGATTAAATGAATAACTAAGCTTCCTTAATTATTCAAACAGATGAAGGTCAAGAATATATACCTCTCAGACACTACTTGAAGCAAGTGCCACCCAAACTTGGTTTTACATCGAACAACTTTGTTTAAAGGGGCACTAAAAGCTGCTTCCTCAAATTCTGGCACCTTATTTAGGATAGTTAACCAAGAAACAAAAGTCAATCAGGGATCAACAAAATGGAAGAAACACTATTCAAGAACAGATGAACAGAATTTAAGAGTGCTTTAATACAACATGTGAAAGTAGCATATGAATAGTTTCAAGATGTACCATCTGCCCCTTCCTAACCCACCCAAGCATGCCACCCTGATCTTTTGATGGACAAATTGAGTACTTGACAGCCAAGTCACTTAAATCCAGTCCTGCATACATGAATAAATTACCACTTTATTAAACAACAACAAGGTGCTGCAAATCCCTTACTAGAAATATGTAGAAAAGGGAGAGAGTAGCAGAATGGGGATGAGGGGGGGTAGATGAAATAAGATAATTTAGCCCTTCATAAGTCACCATGTCAGTGTTCAACTATGCTACTTGACTAAAAGACATTCTTCTCATTCAAGTATGTACGTAACATGCTAACAATAAGATATGAGACAACCCCGTCTCACTGCATGTATCATTGACGATAAAAATAGGTAAATGTATCATTGACTTAAAGTGCAGGGAAACAATTTATCACTTTTATGGGTGTTAAACGGAAAATAAAAATAAAAAAATCCATCTTTCACTTCATGAATCACTGGCATAAAAGCTAACAATCTAAGCTCATACTATGTAAAGCCTAGGACGTGTCGTTTTTTATTTGCTTAAAATGCAGTTCATTGTTTCTGACCTCTTGCAATACTGGCTTGAAGCTCCACCAGAAGTTTAAGATCCTCCTCTTTAACAAGTAAATGCTGAACCAGTATTTCCCGGCTTTCACCACTTGCACCACCTCCTCCACTGCTTCCAGAGCTACAAGAGGCTGTAGACATACACATACACACTCAGGGCTTGAACCCATACAGAATGAACAATAAATCATAACAAGCATTTTACGAAGTAAGAGATACACAGAAAAAACGTAAAACATCCGTATTTATGCTTCAAACTATTCAATCCCACTTTACACAATACAATAGAAGACCTCCTACCGATGGATGAATGCATAACAAGAATAGCTATTCATGGTTAATTACCAAGTTATTAACACGCACGGTTACTTCAATAAAAGAAACAGATTTGATCAATCCCCTATTATGTCTCACCCAGAATGATACAGAAAGAAAATCTGAAACTAATAGAAATCAAAATTAGAACAATCCATTCACCTGAAATCATCCTAATTACATGAAGAACCAAAAATATAAGAACTAACATGAGGGTTTTACGAGAACCCAGTACTGACCTCTTCCATTAGGAGTTGTCATGCCTTTTCTCTTAGACAAAGTAGTATCCTTGAAGCTAATAGGTGTTAGAAAATGGGAAGATGAAAGTGAAATGGATGCAAGTGTGATGAAAGGTTTAGAAAAAGAACAAGTATGAGTTTGAGTAGGTTTCAACTGAGATAATCTTAATCTATTACTGGTATTCTTGAGAGTACATAAATAACTTGTTGTTGCTGATGGTAGTTTTATTGAATTAGGGATACAACAAGCTCTACTCCACATTATTTAGGGTTTCTCAGCTCTTCCTTTCTCTAGATTTCTCTTCCTTTTGCGGATCCAATTGTAGTCGTCTCAGTAATGGCGGGCTTGCTTCTCTTAAACAGTTCTCAACTTCCATCCACTGCTTCCCCAGTTTCAAGAAATTCAACCAAGCCCCGTGGGTCCGTGCCCGTGTCGGTGCTTCCGTTTTGGCCTGATATTAGTGACAAAGTTCTCTGATACGTTCTTTCACAGAATAGGGTGAAAAGTTAAAACTGTTGGAATTTTATTTATTGCCATGGAATGACATCTGAGGAGAACCACCGGAAAATCTCCACAAGTGAATCTTTCCCATGGAAGTTGAAATTGATATGACAAAAAGGATGATTTTTGGATGCTGAACTGTGTATATTTTAATTGTAATAAGCACTAACTTCGATTGTTTGTTTCAGTATCCACACAACTCTTACCTAAAATGCTTAAATAACCATCAAAATTTTACCAGAAAGTAAAGAGTAACTCAAGTCACAACAACAAAACCTTGATCTGCACAACAGAACCTGGAGGGAGGAATACACAGATGCAACTCACTTCCAAAAAAATACCATCACATTGCCCTTTGTAAGTTTTAGGAATCTCATCTGTGGATTCACAAACAGGAACTAAATTGTTTATAGATTAAAGATTTGAACAGGATAACTTTGTTTTCGACCATCTACGCCGACTGCAGAAGATTCCAAGGATATATCAATACTACGATGCTCTGCTGCACGAACAATGCTGATGCGTGCTTGGATTTTTGCAGCGGGGTAAGATTCAGTTCCGATTTTTGCCATTCCGTCGGCTTCGGGTTTTGCGAGTGCCAATGCAATTGGTTCCCGGAATGTAAATATAGTCTGGGACCAATGTGTACTAGGAGTATAAGGTGATGTAGAGAGGACCGTTGGCATTTCCTTGCAGAATCTGCTACTGAAACCAGTCTCGAACCAAAGGATCACTCCATAACACCAAGTTGATTTGGTATTTATTTCTTTCATTGAAAGATCCGACTTCGCCTCCAACTCGAAGCTTGACGTGAAGTCCATCTCTTCAGGCTTCATAGTTGCCAAATCAAAAGCCTGAGAAACAAAAACCAATTTCAATTAAAAATCAGATACAAAGTGTTATTGACGGTTCAGAAAGCAACCTATAATAATGAAAAAAATCACCAAAACTGATAATGCGTGGATCTAGGTAATCCCACTCGATGAGTGACATTTGATAGAATTGAACTAACCTGGAGAACAGCACTTTGGGTCACTATATCACGACTGTCCAGCACATCAACAATAGGGTTTTCTGAAGCATCGTCTACAACCTCCTTACTAATGCAAGACATATTGAAACCATAAACATTTTCCCAGAATGGGATGCTGGTTCCACCTTTTCCAAAACCTGCTACGAACTATACAAGATACTTCTATGAGAAAGTGTGTAAAAATTCAACAAGGTTACAAGTTAAGATGCACAAAAACTTGAAGCAGAAGCAGTTATAGAGAACTTACAATAGTTGCAGTGTCAGGGAGAATGGCACCACCTGGTTTTAACCAGCGATCACGGGCATAAAGCACTGAGGTAAGCATCGTCTCGTAGAGTAGACAATATCCCATCCATTCACTTAGTAATACGTCAACACTGTGAGGTGGAATTTGCACCACTTTGTCAAGCTCTTCAACCATACCTTGAACTATATTGACTACTCCAGCACTTGAGTTTGCATCATATAACATTCCATGTTCTTTGGCAATCTGGGTTCATGCACACATCCACGCTATTAAAACAAATCCCAATCTACACATACACAATTAGAGGGAAAAAAAAAAAAGGGAGATGAGCCTATACCTGAGTTGCCACTGAGGCCATTTTTTCACTGCCTTCTATTGCATACACCCTTGAAGCCCCTGCTTGGGCTGCAAACAGACTACAAAAGATAATATACAAGCACAGACATGAGAAACAAGTAACATTCAAAGTTTAGGACTGCTCGAGTGGAGGCATTTATTTAATAAATATACAAACACATGTAGGGAAAATAACCAATTACTTACTGAACCTATGCAACTAACAGATCTTTTTATTCAAATACAAAATCTAAATACTTTTGACAGAATCCACCAACAATTACTATCCTTCGATTTCAGTAGAAGTTGAACCAACCATAGCAAGACTTCAATTTTCATGGAAGAGGAGACTACTAGAAGAATCTGCAGCAAGATTTCCTAGAGAATTTGTAGGATTCAACTAGGTCCAGATAGCTCATACATACATAGGGACCATTGGATCTGTAGCTCTACCGAGACTTGGTATAATCTCGTACTTTGACATAATACAGGTAAACTACTTTTTTCAGAGATTAGCAACTAGTATCTGATATCATGGAAGAACTAGGACGAGGGTTCATAAACTGGGGCGACCTCTGAAAGAAATGAGACGATATACACAGGGATACAAATGACCAAGAAGAACCAACCTTAGTATTCCAGTACCGCAACCAACATCCATAACAGTTGCATTATTCATGAGAGAGGGATTATTCAAGATTGCTCCTTTATAAGCATCCATCCTCACCTACATGATAGGATTTTGTGAGTCTATACTGAACTTCTATAGCATCAAAAGTAAAAAGTGAACTTATGCTAAACTCTGATTTAATGCAACACATATTAATAACTAGTGATTCTTCTGATTGAAAAATGAGAAAATACCTTATCACTGATCATCTCTCTATGGATGCCAAATTTTCCGTATGCCCCGAAATAATTCTCGTTTACAGTCTTGATTTCCTTTGCAACAACATTTGCAAAAGAAACCTTCCCAAGCTTACGCTTTTCCTTACTATTAGATGATTCGCTATTGTTACCTACTACTCCACCATTAAGCGTGACCTTCTCCAATGATCTTAACATGTCCAAAGACCCATTTGACTGTGGGAATTTGTCTTTGTTTCCATTTTCCTTACTGCAACTGGGTCTAGAAGGAACCACATCCATAATGTCCTCATCCATGAGCTGATTCATTTCAACATCTTGATTGTTTTCTAGCTCCATCAGTATTTCCTCTTTATCAACCGCCATTGTATAATCTTCTTCCTCATCATCTTCATCCTCCCAGAAGTTGTGCAATAAGGAATCCTCTTTCATGAAAGGTTTCAGATACTTGTCATCTTCCCAACATCGCTTTTCATTCTCCAAAGAACTCCAACTCCAACCTTGATTTTCTGCTACCTAGGAACCAAAAATATCAACTACGTTTGACAGATTGACACATCAAACCAAGATATTAAGTAACAGACATAAACAAGGATAAGAAGTACCTGAGACCTGACGTAATTGATGAGCTTAAAGGAATCGTAAAAATTCAAGCTTAATGTTTTCTTTATACTTTGAAAATCAAAAGAATGATTAGAATTACAATGTTTGAAAACAGATTCGATGGATTTGTGCTTTTCATCACAGAACAAACAGATAAATTCTTCTGCTTCGTATTCTTCATCAGTTTTCCAATCCTCCCAATCTTCATCAAGCTTCTGTTCCAATCCTTCGTCATCGTCACTTTCTTCATTAAGTCCATTTACAATTTTGAATTTGTCCGCCATTGGAGTACTAAGTTCTATTCAGTGTGAAGAAGTCTCTCTCTGATTAAAACCTTACAGAAACCCTAGCAACATCAAGGTTTTGTTGTTTCCGAAACTTCCAATTTACTCCCTAAACACCTAACCAAATCACTCGTAGGCCCTTGGTATGTTTTAGAAATGGACTGTTAAAACTCTTTGGGCGAAAATATCCACTTTATGAACTTCTGCTACATGAAATTATTAGGGTTTAAGGAATCTCCCAGAGAGGTGAAGTTGGTGTAGGAGGAAGGATTCGCTGATTTTGTCCAGGAATAATGGAATTAGGGTTTCCTAAGATAGAAACAGAGGTGGAGGATGAAGGAAAAGAGTATTCAGTTAAGTTGGTTCCTTGGTTAAGCTGGAATGAATGGAACTGGGTTCGTGAATGTTTATTTTCCTCTTCTACAGAATCCATTAATGAAGCTCTAAAAAGAATATCGGCATGGAGAAGTAGAGGTTGTCTTCCTATTGTTATTGAAGTCACAGTCTCTATAATTGAAATTCAGCTGAAAGATCCTTTCTTCAGGTAATCCCAACATGTTCAGTCATGATATTTGGTCAACATTGGTGTGTGTGTTTTATTACCCTTTTTTATTTCCTGTTTGATGGTGTAGATTGGGTTCCAGTAATGAAGCAGTAGAATCAGACGAGATTCTGTCGATGCTACACTGCATGTCCATTCTGAGGTGAAATGTTTTACTTGTCCCACTCATGAGAAAATACAAATTATATAAAACAAATCAGAGTATTAGTAATGCAAGATCCCATTCGGAACCTGATATAAATTGTCTGCAAATTTTTGATTGCCATGGATGAAAAAGAAAAAGAAAAATTAACTGGTTGTTAGGAATTAGGAAGTCTTGGCTGATTTTAATGTGTAATTCAGCAACACGAAATTCACCAATTTGATTTTCTCGGCATTATGTTCCGAGCCATGGTGCAGTAGAAGTGTAAATGGAAATTTGGTGCTGACAGATGACTAGATCTTTTTGTTATACACAATGTTTGAGTTTTATAGAGACGTTTAATTAATGTGCTTACACTTGTTATTTCCTTTTCATTTTCTTTTTGGTTTATATTTGTGGTTTCATTAGAATTTTAGGAAGAAGTTTAGAAGAATTTTCTTTTTGCTTACACTTCAATCTCATTTGTGAAGGCTTGTAAATGGGGTCGTTGAGAAGACACGGAAGAAAACAGAAGTTTCGATTGCTGATGCAGCAAATGCAATCGGTATCCCGCGTATGCTGATAGATATTCGTCATGGTGAGGATACTTTATCTACCAATTAATATATATGCCCTCAAGGTGAATTTTATTTAATTCCCATTCAGGCCCACAATCATTAGGTTTGAAATAGATGGGATTTCTAATAATTCTTTTTAGCTTTGAAGTCTCTGAGTTTTGGGCATATTGTACCTTATGCTGTTTTATTTGATTTTGCAGAGAGTTCTCATCGTAATCTACCTTCACTTAACATTGTTCGTCTTGCCTCTGTAAAGGTACGTAAAGCTTCTGTCACTAGTGGTTATAAATATTTTCAGGAGCTGGTAATGTATGTTTTTCTTGGTTGAGATACAAAACTTCCCTTTAGTTTGTTTCCATCATATAAAGAGTAAGTTTGTTTCCATCATATAGGAGCTGATAATGTAGGAATACTAAAATAAAGGAAATCCGGTATTATCTACATGAAAATGAAGAATCAAGTTTCTGTGTTATGGATGACAATATTATCCACCCTTATCCAGTTTATATTATTTTGTTGACAGTTTAGGCCTATTTCTTTTCTACTGTCTTGAGTCACAGTTCATTGCCCATGGTAGGGAGTCTCAGCTAGATAACTATTACGAAATTTAGGCAAAAACAGAATAATAGAGCTATGATATAAGCTTAGTTTTCATCTTTGAATGTTGGCGAAGAAAAGCAGACATGGACTGGGTCGGGCTGGTTCATTACTGTGTATTCATCTTGTATCGACCTGGGCATAAGATGTCACTCACAACAGAATCTGGATTGCACAATAACTAGGATGGCACTAATTTAATTTCGCACGATGTAATAGAACCAGTTGGAATAGGAACAGTTGATTTAGAAACTACTGGTGCTTCTGAGAAGCTTATACGAATCAAACAGGGAAAGAACCTGATACTCCATCATCCGACTGATCTCCAATATCACTTTTGCCCTCAATCTTTCTTATGAATCTTCAGCTCATTATGCATGATTTATTATTGTTTCTACCTTTTGAACTTTCAGGCACTTGACTGGCTTAAATCTTATTACTGGGAGCCTCAAAAGAACTCCTTGCCATTTAACACGGATGGAAGCACTAACATCAAAGAAGAAATCAAGTCTAGATTGCATGAATTAGCTTCTCATTTAACCACGAAGCAGGGTTCAGAGCCTCCATCAAAGAAGGCAAAGCGTAAGTTTAATAGTTTAGTTTTATCAGGTTAAGCTTTGACGTCGTACTATGGTTTAACTTGCTTCTAATCATATGAAAATGAAAATTCTGTTCAACATTTTGGTCCCGACTTTAAATATCTTTCACTGGATATCCTTCGGCAATCTGCCTTTGTTTTGTAGTCAGTCTATCGTGGTTCTTTTGCTTGCCTGCATTAATTGGCTCATGTATAAGATAGTGATCGGATAAACAGTTTTAGACTTCAGAAGAATCTTACAACAGCGTGGATGCTACATTATGCTTTTGTTCTTTCAGTAGATGAAATAAACAGTCTTTTTGAGCCTTCCTTCATGTGTCCTGGAGGCTGTGAACTCCTTATTATCTTTTGATATAACGTATCTTATATTGCTAACTTTTACATCAATTTTCTTTCCCGTTATGGACATTTGCTAGGATCCACTAAAGTGCTCTGAAGTTGTTTTATTCTCGTTTATGAAGAAAAAGATCCTCAAAAGTTGTCATGCGTATGAAGCTACCACATAAAATCATTTCGAAGCATTTTCCGAGCTTATTAGCTCCACACCCTGGCTTATATGCATATGATTAGGTTATTTCAGGAAGTACATCTCTCCACATTGGAGTTTTTGGGACCTGCAAGATGTGCTTGTTCGACTATAGACCCTCAATGTGCATTTGGGGAGCTGATAAACTTTGGAAAACCAATGATCTCCGGAGTTTTTTCCTTTTGCGCAAATAATATATGCTCACGCACAAATGCTTATAGGCGAAAATTTGTTTTCAGGTTCAAAGAAACAGGTTAAAAGGACGCTGCTTGTCCTTGTGCAGTTGTACTCTTCATTCCCCATGGAAGTGGTTGCCATGATGCTGGAGTTTCTTTGTATATCAGGGGGTGACGAAGTAGGGCCTGTGGATTGTTCTAAAATATCCGCAAGCGCGACAGATATCTGGAAACTCATGGTGACCAGAATTGCATCTAAAGAGCCAGAATTTCTGCTAATGATACTCAACGAACTTCTTCAAATGATTGGGACTCGAGAAACCAGGGCACTTGAAACTGGTAATTTGGCTTACGACCGTTAGTAGCATTTTCTAATTCACTAAAACTTCTGTTTTACTAAAAATTTGCTTATTATTGCCCGAGAGCACCCTTTTTGTAACCCATATGCATAGAAACTTATTGGGTTAGACCTTTGGTGCTGAACTTTTCAATGTCTTCTCCTTGTGAACTCAACAGGGTTATATCGACTCTCCGCGTCGCAGTACAAGTCTGAAAATCGTCTCCTTGAATACCTTTCTTCATTGGTTCCATGTCTCATTGACAGATTAAAGAAAGGAAAGGGTCCCAGTAAGATAGGATCTGGGGATAAAAATCTAATGGAACTTCTGAGAAAGTGTCTTCTGGTATCTTATCCTGGCAATACTCGCCTTTCTGAGTCAGCAATACTTCTTGCTCAAATGTTAGGAAATGAAAATCTGGTAATAAAACTAAAAAAGCTTTCTAACTTAAGATTACCGAGTATTACATATGCTGAAGAATGCTCCAGTCTCCCAGGGGTTGAAAAGATCCTTTATGAGCAAGAGGTCTCTATCAGTGAAGCAGCAAAGAAGCTGGAGCTTCTCAAACTTCGTCGAGCAAAGGGTAATTCCGGGAACAAAACAGCAATGCCTGCTAGTGCCAGAGAGAAAGAAAGCACGTGGAAAGAAGCTGAGTTTTGGAACGCATGTCCCATTGGTATGTTGCCTCGTGTTCTTGGTTCAACAAGTGTTCTTCCCGTTCTCGATCCACAAATCAAAATGCCTGAGGATGAGCAAGTTACAGAAACCAGTCGTTGCAGTAAGAGACAAGCTAATTGTGATGTTGAGTCACTGGAGATTTCCACTATAAATGAGATAAAGAGTAGTGAAGCAGAGGATTTGAAAGGTTATTTGATGATTGGTGGTGTTTGGAAGAAGGTCAGACAAGAGGAGATTCATGCTATTGAGTCTGCTATCAGAATTTTGGTGTAACGCGTTAAAATAGTTGTCTTTTCGGTTTCAGGTAAATTTGGAAAAAGTCTTCACTTATATGATCATTGGACAAATTATTGTCTTTTGTCTTTAGCATTTCTTTCTTTTTACTAGCATCCTTGTGATAGTAATATGTGGCTTTATTTATCTATAGGTTTTTCTTGCTTTGTTTTATTCAACAGAAAAAAAAAATGCTTATAATTTGGAAAGTAGAAGAGAATGGCAGCTGCACTTACAGTATTAGCGAAAATGGTAGAACAGTTACAACACAGTATTTATGTTCAGAGAGACAGATACACTCCCAGTAAGATGCTATTTCTTAAAAGCAGAACATCTCTAAGTGAAATCCCTGTCCATAACTTCACATAATTATGCAGCAAAGACTGGGTGCTCTTTAGAGCATTTTTTGAAACAGGAAATCATCAGTCATGTCCTTGAAGGATCTTTTGAGCTGTAGCAGATATGCAGCCTAACTAATCATTAGAAGGGTAGGTTACTTCTCACCGCTGCTGAACTGCATGATTTATAAAAGGGATACTATTATTAGCGGGGCTGATACCATTTGACCGATCCATAGTCAGGATCTGCTAAAATTTGTTTGTCCCATATGTAATGGTATAACTCCTCTAATAATGGTATCCCTCTTTATAAACTGTCGTGAATCTTATGGATGAAATCAAATTGCACTTCTTTTAAGATAGTTTCTTGATGCATAGTATCGCCTATCCAGCACTAACCATCTATTTATAAGATTTGCAATCTGATTTGATATAGCAAGTAAAACTGGTTTTGATAAAATTTTACGTAACACCATCCCTTGCTTTCCAGATGAACCAGGTACTCTCTAGAACAGTTGGTGTTTGAAATTTGAAAGTTAGTGTTTGTGGCGTGTCGAGCCAAACCTCTCTAAAATCACAATGCATGTACAAGTGAGGAATATTTTCTTCAGCTTTAAAGTGGAGAATGAGTCTTTTATCAAAAAAGAAAAAAAGAAAAAAGGCGAAGAATGTCGGGTGTTATTCTATGCTGCACACGCAAAGCGAGAGCATTTCCACACAGGAAAAAATAAAATAAAATTAGTTTCTACAAATAGTATTCTGGTTCCAAGATTCTCGTAAGAGTCTTCATGTTGCTTTCATTGCTTGGTGGTATAGTTAGCTTGTGATGCAAAGATTTCACTTTAAAAACAGCATTATTTGTTAGAGACCATTTGATTAAGTTTAAGTTTTACTCCAACACTCGGAAACAAAGTTCAGGTGGTCATAAAGCTCATGAACTTCTGTATACTCACAAGGTTACTAGGGAGTACAACAACAGAACCCTCCGTATAATAACCATGTATGCATATATAGGGGCGAAAATGCCCACTTTGCTAGGATCTCTGAGGGGCGAAAATGCCAGCTTTAATGGAAAATCTATGAATGAGAGAAATAGTTGGGTTAGGCACTTCGCCCAGTACCGTGGTCCGTGGAAAATCCCAACTAAGAGAAGTAGGTGCTCCATTTTGCCTGGTACATATCTCAATGATAGAAAGACTGTCCAACTACCGTTGGAACTCAAATCGAGATTTTTACCTTGGGAAATCCCTTAGTAAATCTAGCATGTCTTTGACACTAACTTCACACTTGGTGCTACACTCTAAGGTAACTTTAGTGCACTTCGTTATGTGTTATATCATATTATCTACCCGTTTAAATTTCAAAGAGATTGAAATCCTTAATATATTCCTCTATTTTTTTCCCTTTTTGAGAAAAATTTACGTAGAAAGGAACTACTAATTCTTTTTTTTTTGAAGCATGCGAGGAACTAGCTGTACGTTCCATAACTTTGTTTATTTTTATTTTGTTGATGAAAATGATCAACTGAAAACTAATTTAACCGCTTAATCTAAATAAACATATTCCAAACATCTTCAATAAAATCAATAGGGACTTTTTCATAGATAATTTGATAGCAAACCTGAAATTTATATTCTCAGGTAATTCATGATAGACATTGATCTTATGTTGCAGTCTAATTTATTCAAATAAACACACATGCCACAAACCAAGTTTACACAAATAAACCGTCCAATAATTATTTATGCTGCCATGGACGAACACTCTCGTAGTAGTCGTAGATAATCATATTGCCAAGTTCCAGTTATTGATAGGTTTAGTGTTGAAAGGCATCTCCATTGAATCCGCGTTGGAGAAATCCGACTTCATTAAGGTGACTAACATCACTCCATGTCTTGAATACCCATTTCTTCTCAGTGAGATGGACTACATTTATCGATGCATTCATTATTTTTCCTGCACTGGCTTCACCAGTAACCGCCATATAAATGGCTCTTAGAACACCACCGTGTGTCACCACGATAACTCGCTCACCTGTGCATACACAACAAACGGTGAATTAGTGCTAGATCTTTCTATTGGAATGCGCCCATTGGTATATGTACATTTTTTTTTTAATGTGAAGATACACTTGAAAGTTTTGTACCAAATCTCAAAATAATCATGTAAATCAGGACGGATGGAGTAATATTTATGTACCTTTGTGTTTAGATGCAATTTCTTCGAGAGCAGAAACAGACCTCTCGCATAGCTGATTAAAGCTCTCTCCTCCCCCCCTATGTAAATGCCATGCACATGATATTTCAAATTTAGAGATGGCTTGTAGCTGGATGAACCACTGATGAAGTTGATTCTCTAAATTTTATTAGGTAGTTACTTACAGGGATTTCAAGGTCTTTCTCGGAAGAGAAGAAAGCAAGGTAAGCCTCGGGTTCTTTCTCTTGAATTTCACTCCAGTAGTAACCTTGGAGGCTTCCTACATGTCTCTCCTTCAAGTCCGGCACTTCTATCACCTGATATCAGTTGATATTATACACGTATTAGTGAACTTATATTTGCAAACTCTCGTTACAATCACTAGTAAGAAAGGTAAAAACGGAACTAGCTAGCTAGCGTGAAGTTAAGGAAAGGAAGAACAATTAAAAATCAACCTCAGGGATATGGCATGCTTTGGCAATCATTTCTGCGGTATTTTTAGCACGCTTGAGGTCGGATGAGTATACGGCCGCAGGTTTCAACTCTTTTCCTAACCTAGCTGCGATCTGTAACAATAACATCCATAGTTGCATTACCAAATTAATAAGGGGGTAAGATCATAATATTTTGGCGTTTTTCTCACCAAAAAATATTACCATATGCCGGTAAATCACAATTAGGTTATCCAAAACAAAATGGTTAATTTTTTGTGACAGTATATAGGGCACAAGGAAAAGAATATTTTGCCAACCATCAAGTGGTCTGATGGTTGGTATACTCCCTCCCACTGCGGAGGTAGGGGTTCGAACCCTGTAATTGTCAAAATCCACTCCAAATTAAGGAGTTTGGATGTAGTCTAGGGTAATCAACAAAAAAAAAAAGAATATTTTAAGAAAACTTTTTTACTTAAAATTCATTCATTTAGGCTGTCACCAAAATAAATAAAAAATAATAATAATATCAAAGAAGCGCCAATTTAAACAAGTCAAAAAAAAAGTGTCTGATATATTAATCCACAGGTTATGTTGTTGGAAAGGATATTAACTGCATCGGCTTGCTTCCATCCAGCCTCATTAAGCTCGGATTCTAAGCTTCCTTGAATTCTTCCTGCGTTATTCCATGTGGTCTCCCCATGTCGAACTAGTACGATCTCAACCACATTATGTGGAACTTCTCTCAGTCCCTCTGTGTCAGCTACCATTCCAACCATGGCGTTGATTCTGGTATTTTGACAGAAATAAGTAGACAAAACTCATTATCTGGTTTTACACGTAAAGCAATAGAGCATATATAGCTGCACATATGCAGTTAGTTTTTCTGGTTGGTTGCATATAGCTAGTACGTATTGGATATTGTGGGAAATATCACAAATATCGTTCAATGAAATAGCAAAAACGATTGAGTAACAACGTTTAATGTCGAAAAGAAAATGAAACTCTTGTCAAAAAGGAAAAAAAAAAAAAAAAACTATATACTCCTACAATCGAAAAAACAAATCTACTTGATGAATGATGATCGAAACCAAAATGGTTGATAAAACAGTAAAATGAAAACAAAAGGGTTACGAAAAATGATTGTGTATATTGAGTATGTAAAGGAATAAATTCAGAGGAAATATAAACGTACGCAGACTGTTCATTAGAAGAAACAACACAAGCTGCCATTTGATAGATACTGTACGAGATAGAAATATTTATGGTTTAGAAAAAAAGAGATGGATAGAGAGAAATATTTAGTGCAATGCTATAAACTTGGTTTGTGAATGAAGAGTAGCGAAACCTAATGAGTATTTATAGAGGAAAAAGTAGACCCTTTATTGACACCTGAATACTGAATTATTGCTACGAAATTATTGTTATCTTAAAATAATGGTATTTAGTAATACGAAAAATAAAGGAGAGCAATTTTTTAAATTAATTATAATCAGTTAATGAGTGATTTAATAAATGGTAACTACGTCTCCTCTCAAATTTGGGAGGAACCAATAGCCGTGTTGTCATTGGACGAAGTTACAACTCGTAAGGCTTTCTTTGTTTTATCTGGCAAACAAAACGTAAGGGTAATTGGGCAACTATATGTCACCAGTAGCGTATTATGGCTTAAACTTGTGCAAATATTTTGTAAACTTGCCGATTAAAACAGGGAAAATAATTTAGACTTTTGTTTTTTTAGTAACTACGCTGTCAAAACATGGGAGCACACAGAACCAATGGGTTATTTGTTGTACGGTAGAAACTCCATATACTTCTTCTATATATTAATAACCTCTATATATTGATAAAAAGTCATAGCCCCAATTTGGGCCAATTATAAATGGTAATAAACTCCATATTTTAATATAATACTTTTCTTCCCAGCCCTGTTGTAAAGAATTTACCTCCATATAGTAATAATGGATTCTTAGAAAAATACAGATCTTTTTTAATCAAATTTATAATTAAGTAGAAGTAAAATACTTAATAATGGCTTTTTAAGAAGAGGAGGTAATATTTTAGTTATTACCGCATCTTCTAATAACATATACTATTTATAGATGTGGATAAAAGAAATATTAACGGCCTTATAAGTTCATAGATACATGCATGTACTTGTATATTGGAACTATACTGTATGTACACAATCTAATACCATTTACATACATGAACTAGTAAAAAATTTCATTCGGAAAACATAAAAGAAATATTAATGGCCTTATAAGTTCATAGATACATGCATGTACTTGTATATCGGAATTATGATGTATGTACACAATTTAATACCATTTACGTACATGAACTAGTAAAAATTTTCATTCTCTTGTTATGCCTCTCTATATTAATAACCTCCCTATATCAATAATTTTATGAGTTCCTAAGGCTATTGATATATGAAAATTTTACTGTATATAGGTACACTAATTAGTAACAACGAGAAAATGAGAGTTTCCTCTTAGGCCGCACCCACATGATATTGTAAACAGTCAAACATATATGGCTAAGTGGCACTTAGCCAGAAAATATCTACCGATTGATAGAGAATTCATTACTCGGAGGATTTTTATATCGTCTGGTAGTCATAGAGCATCAACGATAGTCGTTATATCGCTCAGCTCTATGGTCATCGCTCACTGGGTCATCATCTAACAGTCAGAAATTTTGTGGGTGATAATTGGGGATTATCCTTGGTTTTCCATCGACGGACTAGTGAGTATCTTACTAACTTTTTTTCTTTTTGGCAACTCATATTATTTAATTACAATCATATCAACTTATTATTCATATGTATTTTCAGAAAATGAGAGCTCATTCCAATTTTTTTGAAGCCACAAAAGAGAGTTTCATAATGAATGATGTGAACTCTATAAGATTCATGTGCAAGGATATAAATTTGATTAAGTGTTACGTAATCCGATTGTATTTTCTTTATTAAATGTTGGTCTAATTAAAACTTAATGAAATATGAAACAAGTTAGGATTTGAACACTAATTTTAAGATGTCTTTCGTTTATAAAAACAAAACAATTTCATTAGAAGATTTAAATTGAATTACATCCATAAACTACCAATTTACATGTCCATTTCCTGACTACTAATGATCAAATTGGCCAGGTTTTATGGATCAAGACAGTTGCTATAAAAAATAGACTGTTGTTTAACATAATAGAGATCTCACCAGTTTGAGACTCAATCGGTGGTTGAGTCTCATCACAATCTTCAAAACCTTGAAAAGTAACCCGAAGGGGATCATTCGTACGGAAGGCAACATGATATCAATCTGCAAAAGGGTGAGCTTGAAATGTGTGACCTTGAAATGGTTGAAATGCTGATGCATTTGAGGAAATTGGGGTATAAAGAGTAGATTGCCTAACTGCTTCAATGTTCAGACCACCATCAGGAGTCATGGTGTCAGTTGGAAATTGGTTAAACAAACCTCCAGAAGATGTTTCCATCACCTCCTCGTACTTGAGTATCTAACATTATATTTGGAGTAGAACTATCTACCATTACATTGTGCATATAACGACTGCTCAAACTTCGTCGACTTACATAACTTCCATGACTTCTCAAACTTCGTTAAAGTCCACCACTAATACTTGAACCCCTTGTACCACCGGGACTTGAACGTACACTACCATGATGTTTGACATCATGGTTTCCATCATTCTTTGCATCTCTTTGAGGTGGAATTTTTGAAATCCCTGTATTAGATGGTTATAACCGTTCAACTGCCTCTGGTGCTACTATGGTGTAACATCTACCCCCCATATGGATAAGACCGTCTGAGACCTTCATCACTAATTGGAACAATAATATTATTTTCTTCCAGAGATATAGTTTGTACTTCCTAACTAAAGTGTGGCATTGCCGAATGCGTCCGTCGTCTGTGGTGGAAGTCGGGAAGGAAGATACTCATCAGCAACTGGTATCCTACCTAAAGCTGGGAATCCACCCGACCCAAATTTTGCGGATGCAAAACAATATTTGGCTTGTAAATCCTTTCAAACCAAGAAAGGTACTCAATATCATCACGAATATCCTGGACCAAAAATCTTCAACTTATTCCCAATGTCGACCATCCCTTATCAATCTCTCCTAGTCATTTTGAGAAATCTCTCCACTTGGATAGGGGTTAATAACTTTCACCTTTCTTCCTAGCGATCGAAGAAGGTGTCTTTCGCCATAATACCAAACACACTTTTTAGAAATAGAACTGTATAACACAATACACTTAAGGCTTAGCTATAGCATACACTGGGGTTCCACTTCTTCGAACTTAAGGATTGTTTGATATGACATGGTAATAATGTTATTACTTGTTCTACACAACTGTTGAGTCATGTGAACAACGACAATATGTTAAACATATTCAATTTGTTCCTTTGTCTAATTATCGGCATTGTACTTCCACATGATTGGAAAAATAACGATGTTATTGTGAAGATATGGTTCACAAACAAGGAAGTAAGTATACCGCCAATACAGAAAAAAAAATAACATTGTTGGATTAGTACATTTACCATTTCAAAATTTGCAATAATAATAAATAAATGATTGGGAAAAATGGTTCTTACCTCAAACTCTCCCCGAAAACCATTCAGGTTTTCTTTCAAACATGACGAGCATTGACCAAGGGCCAAGTAAAAATATGATAAAATTGGAGACCCTCAGTCATATGTTGATACTCACCCTAAATCTTCTAACGATTCGAGAAAACCAAGTAATGTCATTAAGCTAGCATTTGGAAATAGACATTGGCCTATTGTCCACAATATAAACACACGTTCGATCTCCTCATAATATTCAGGGGACAAATATTGTGTTTCTCCAATCATGTTTTCATTCAGTTTCCTAGCATAACGTTGTAAATAAGTTTTCATTCAGTTTCCTAGCATAACGTTGTAAATAAGTTTTCAACCTATACATCTTTAGTCCATGAGCTTTTGGTTTCCTATGATCTGAATTTACTTCTAGCTCATTTGAGTATAATTGAAGTCGGTCTCTCTATCTTCCTTCCGACTCCCACTTTAAATTTTTAAATGGAAGTACATTTTCCTCACATGTAATTCCCGTCAACATGTAAAAATCTAGCAGTGTAACTCCTATTAAAAATCGCATTAATAATTAAAGTTGGTTGAATTTCCATAAAACCAAAAAAATATAGAAATTGAATTAAAAAACAAAAGCTAACCACATTCGAAATCTTCCACCATCTTTCTAATATAAGTCGAAAAATTTATTGCACAAAATATAAACGCTACCAAGGATATCTGACTCTATCTTGAACACTAAGGGAAAGTAACCTGAATATTGTATTGAACTGAGACCACCCACATCTTAGAGCTACTTTATTAACTCGCTCCAGATCACCTGCTAGTTATCTAACATTTTGAAACTCATATTCTTTAACTTGCTCATAATTTAATCCAGCCGCTGGGGTGCTGGTTGATGGGTTATAATATAGTTGTAGAAAGTGGTAAAAAGAGATTCGTTCAACTCAGACTTGATGAGATTCGATTTCAGACATAAAAATAGAAAATACTAAAGACAAAGAAAATATATATATACAAGGTTGTCACAAATATCGAGAGGTACTGAGACTCATGATTCCACCATTAATCAAAATCGAGTGATGCATATATTGATTCTTAACAATTATAGCTCTTTTATGGACTCTATTTCTTTGCCAAAGTAGATTTCTAAAATATTAGATGTAAATCACAAGCATGGTATATCAAAAGCTCTTACGTCTAAGCATATACCATCAAACGAAATCACAACTAATTAGTGAAAATCATAAATCAATTAAAATAAGTGCAAAAAGTCATAAGGAATCAAATATAGTTACCAAACCATTGTGAAATAAGGCTTTCTCCGTCGTCCCAGTGATGGGGTTTAGCTCATCATGCTCAAAACACACTCATAAGAAAACAACATGGCTCAAAAGGTGTTTTTATTGAGGAGAAATAATAATACAACGAATCTGAAACACTTAATGGTCGTTACAGAAGTCACCGTTACAAAGGAATAAGACTGTATAAAGAATGATAGTTTTATGTTGCAGCAAAATCTGCGACTGTCTATGTCCGTCCAATGTTCTTCGTCTCCTTCTTCTTCAGCAACAGCTGAGAGCTTCTCTGCAATTCATTCCTGAGCCCTCTGTTGGCTCTCCCAACACCCCAAAACTTTCGACCCCCTCTACTGTGATACCCGAGCACCTTATATACACAACATGACCCATAAATCCCGAGAATATCTTTGTAATAACTCTTTTTTTTCTCTCTGCAAGTCACAGTATATTTCCCTTTTCTTCGAATCTTCTTTCTCTCTTCTACGCGGTTGTTGGTTGTAAAACTCTCTTATTTATCTAAACTTTCCTGATATCGTTAAATCTCCCAGAATATCTTCTTGTACCGCACGTAACTTCCTCCAACAAAATCCGAGAATATCTTATCTTCCATGTTCAGCCGTGATCTTCCTTTTTTACGTGAATAAACCTATTACCTTCCTTGTTTAACCAAAACAGGGTTATCAATCGACAAATAAGCAGAACCGGGCCAGAAACACTTCTCAATACTTCACCGAAATTCAAAACTCCCGATAGTATTTCCACCTCCTCTGTTCAGCTAAAAATCAATTATCCAGCCCAATTCAATCCAATCCAACGCCGATACATATCCTGTCTGGTTCATTCAAGTCCAGCTCAATTGAATTTGGAAATTGAATCTCCATAAAACTCGCCTAATTTTGATCCTGAAATTTACTCAGTTAACAGGTCCTTTTTCCCGCCATTCTTCCATTTTGAATTTGAGAAGACAATGGAATCCCCCTATCCAGCACGGGAGTCCCTTTAGCACTTGGGGTGAAAATAGTAATATTCCTGGGGTTCCCTTAACGATTATTCTTGGGTGCCAATAACGATTCCTCCCGAGGGTGCAAATACCACTTTTCGAGCCAATTTTGCCGCAAAAGCTTATTTCTCCAAAAACACCTACAAAAACATAAAATGATCATATAAATACAAAATCGAGCACTAACAATACACATAATTGATAACAAAATAGACACATAAATGCGTCTATCACTGGTTGATCCTCTAAATTTTCTGTTTCTTTTTGTTCTTGGTCTCGTTTTGGGGGAAAATGGTACAACAAAAATTTAGAGAGAAATAACTAGGGTTCAAAGATTATTGTTTAAGAAAAATTGGAGAAAAAATAGAAGGTGTGAATGAGGAATGGTGGAAGGCATGGATATTTACAAGCGGGATAGAATCTACCGTTGGCTTTATTAATTCAATCGTTGGCGACATTGATTATATAGAGCGGTATAGACAAAATCGCCAACGATAAAGACTCTACTCTATGCTGGCGCTATAGATGTAGCCGCTCAATTGCAAGTTTATCTCTGGATAATTTCCCATAGTGGATCGGCTAGTTTACCAAGACACTTGGTGTAGCAATTGAATTTTTTTGACATATGCCATAGGAACCGGCCTAATGGCCTTTCTAAATCTGAGGAAGAGTTAAATTCATTCTATTAGATCCAAATTTACACATTCCAGGAATATACCCGTTACAATTGTTGTTACGTTCTCCATTGAATCATAACATATATGGACGGATAATTGATGAATGAAATCATGTTTTGTAAGGAAAACAACCATTGTTTATAGGAAAACAAACCCTAATATTAAAAATATGTTCAAACAGGTAATGTATTTCACCAATCATCTTCTGTTACCACACACCCATGTATATATTGAAAAAACGTGGGTATAACAACCACACCCAATAATTATTTTGGCAATCTGTATGGACTAAACTCCAATATTAATTCCGAGAGCACCAACTTAAAAGTGAGACTCAATCAAAAAATATATCAAAGAGCTTTATCTCTTTCTCAATACAATCAGCAAACTGAACAAAAAGAAATCTGTGAGCCTGATTGATGTGAGATAACTTGGACGGTACCAAAGACCAATGCTCAAGTGTCAAGCAAGTTATATCCAACAAACAAGATTGGATTTATCAATTGTAATTGATCTACGCACAACCTGTGATATTTCTATTATATAAACAAATATAATGCGAAAAATAAATAACACAGACGCCATAAATTTTGTTAATGAGGAAACCGCAAATGCAGAAAAACCCCGGGACCTAGTCCAGATTTGAAAACCACACTGTATTAAGCCGCTACAGACTCTAGCCTATTACAAGTTAACTTCAGAATGGAATGTAGTCAGGCAATAGAAGACGGTTACAAGTAGCTGCTATTAATCAGACTCTCACTGTTTGGAAGGAGCCAAATGGGTGCCTAAATTTGATTAATAAAATACTACAGCAGCCTGTTCACTTGGGGTCTAAGAAGGTTGATGGGAAGAAGCAGGGAGCGACCAATTTAACGGCCTGTCGAAGGAAGATGAATTCTGGACATTTCGCGGCTGCAATTCGCGTTTTATCCTCGTCTGGGTTAGCTCCTTGTAATGAGCAGACTTACTCCGACCTACTCGACAAGCATCCATCTGCTCATCTCCCTGTGGTTCCCGTGGATGAGGTTATAGCTGAGTCCATCACTGTAGACTCTAAGGCAGTCTTGGGAGCTATAAAAAGTTTCCCGAAAGGGACGGCTTGTGGTCGTGATGGTTTAAGGGCGCAACATTTGATGGACGTGTTGAGTGGGGCAGCGGCTGCCGTGGCTGATGACCTACTCTCTTCAATTTATGGTGTTGTCAACCTTTGGTTGGCCGGTAAATGTCCCGTGGAGTTAGGTGAGTTCATCGCTAGTGCACCCTTGACTCCGTTACTTAAACCCGGGGGTGGTCTCAGGCCCATTGCAGAGGGTACGGTCTGGCGCATATTGGTTTCCAAAATTGTTGCTTTCTCTGTCGGGAAGGACATGACTTCCTATTTAGGTGATTACCAATTCGGAGTTGGTATGCCAACTGGGGGAGAAAGTATTTTACATACTGTAAATCACTTACTGGAGATGAAAGGACACTCGGATAAAATGTCAATGTTGCTCATTGACTTTTCTAATGCGTTCAACATGGTGAGCAAGTCTCAACTCATTAAGGAAGTTCGGCTTCATTGCCCAGGTATTTCTCGCTGGGTAGAGTTTTGTTACTCACGTCCAGCTAAGCTTTACTATGACCATTATATTTTATCTTCTGCACTTGGTGTTCAACAAGGTGACCCTCTCGGTCCCTTTCTTTTTGCTTTGACTCTTCACCCCTTAGTGAATACAATTACTTCTCGCTGCAAACTTGATTTGCACGCTTGGTATCTTGATGATGGTACAATGATCGGAGATACACTGGAGGTATCCAAGGCATTGGATATAATACAAACTGAAGGACCAAGCAGGGGTTTGCATCTCAATATAAAGAAAACGGAAGTTTTTTGGCCTTCTATTGATCCTAGAGGTACAGTGGATGGTGTTTTCCCCCCCGGATATTGGTAGACCTTCTAATGGTGTTAAGCTTTTGGGTGGACCTGTGAATATGGATTTGGACTTTATTAGTGACATGGTGCTGAATAGGGTGCACAAGACTGTTAGCCTTATGGATGCTATCAAGAAACTCAGGGATCCCCAAAGTGAGATGCTTTTACTGCGCAATTGCACTGGTGTGTCTAGATTATATTTTGCAATGCGTACTACCAATCCTGCGGCCCTGCAATCAGCCACCGATCTTTTTGATGATCATTTGCACAAGTACTTGAGACTCCTAATTACCGGTGATGGTGCGGGTTTTGGTCCTTTACAACAAAGACTAACTACATTGCCTATCAAAGATGGTGGACTCGGCATTTATACTATGGCGGATACCCGTAACTACTGTTATCTTGCCTCTCAGAGCCAGACTGCTTCGATGCAAAAGGTAATCTTTGGTGATCTATTCTCAACGGACAAAGGGTCTGCTTATCGGTCGGCTCTTCAGACTTTTATTCAGGTATGTGGATTACCTTCTACTTACCGTGTCAATGATACTGCCCCCCCTTCCATGCACTCCCTGGCAGTCACTTATTTCGATGCAGTTAAGAAACAAATCCCAGACCAATTCTCTATGTCTGTAAGAGATTCTATCCTATGGCAGTGTAACCAAGTCAAGCATGCTCAAGATTATTTGTTAGCAGTACCTATCAGTGGGCTTAATCAGTGTCTCGGTCCGCGACAATTCAGAGCTGTACTTTGCTATCACCTTGGTATCCCTCTGTTTGTTGATAATAGTTTATGCCCATGTTGTAGCAAATCTATGGACATTTTTAGTGATCATGCACTTTATTGTGCTAAGGATGTTGGTTATAAGTTTCGACATGACCTTGTTCGAGATGTTATTGCTGACATTTGCTACAAAGCTGATGTGCCTTCCCGCAAAGAAGTTTCTCTTGGCTTTCTGACAGATGATGACAGAGATATCAAGCCTGCTGATATCCTTGTTCTTAACTGGGATAATGGACAAGACGTTTGTATGGATGTCACAGGTGTCTCGCCTTTTGCTGGTGAAGGTGTTCGCTCTTTTGTCCCAGGTAAAGCTATCTCTAGTGCGGTTTCACGAAAGCGTACTAAATACTTGGACAAATGTGCTTCGCATGGTTATGGTCTGGGTGTCCTGGCTTTCTCAACCTTGGGGTAACTTGGGGATGATACTTTGAGTTTCTTCAAGCGCCTGAAGAATTGCATTCTCAATAATGATGCCAGTAGCGGCTTGGGTAGTTTTATTTTTTATAGATTAGGCATTGCTATTCAAAAGGGGGTTGGAGCCCAGCTTGTTGCTAGGCTGCCAACCAAAAGTTTTGTCTGATTTGTAATAATTTATTTATTTATATAAAAAAAGGTAAAATGAATGTAGTTGTGCCCTAACCAAGTCTCACACCGATTAAGGTACTGTCGCATTCCTTACGCCTCTAGAACCACGGCGGATTTTGCGCACTTGATTCCCTTAGCTGATCTCACCTACAACTAAGAGTTGCTACGACCCAAAGTCGAAGACTTATAAACAAATCTGTCTCCCACAGAAATGTCTATTCTTGGTTTTGTTTCCGTCTTAAGATAAATCAAGGTGAATAGGAAACTCAACTAATACCCAGGTCTTATACTCCCGAAGAGCAGCCTAGAAATATTAGTCACCTCACAATAACCTAACTGATTAACATAAGAAGTTATTGGAATCACAAGAGTTCGAGACGAAGAACTGTTGTGATTACTTTTTATATCTTACCTATCATAGACGAATCTCGAGTAAAATATTAGAGAAGATAAAACTCAATACAATAAAATAAGTAAGATCAGAATTCGCAACTACATAGAAAATAGTTGGATCTGGCTTCACGAATCCCAAATGAAGTCTTCAAGTCGTTAACCTAATAATAGTTTTGGAAAACCTAGGTTAAAGGAGAATCGACTCTAATTTGCAACTAGTACACACGAAAGTGTCGGGATTAAGTTTCCAGATGCTAGAGTTCTCCCTTATATAGTCTTTCAAATCAGGGTTACTTACAATCAAAGCTAAGATAGCTTAGTAACAAAGATGAAAAGACGAGGGTACCCAAATATACCTCAATCTAAAACTTTTCCACCTATAAGTCCTTTCTCCAAAAATGATTGTCTATGGAATGAGTCGAGACAATACAACAACGAAGTATGTTTACTTGATAAAAGGTTCAGACTTAACCAAACACAATAGGATTACTTATCAAGTAAATAGGAATTAACGTTTGTGTAATTTACTTTAAATTATAATAACAACAATTATAATTGCGGAAAATAAAAGTAAATGACACATCAAGATTTTGTTAACGAGGAAACCGCAAATGCATAAAAACCCGGGACCTTGTCCAGAATTAAATACTCTCAGGATTAAGCCGCTATACAAAATCAAACCAACTTCGTATAGTTGAGACCAAGCAACTAAACCTATAGTTCACCTAATTCCGTCTGTATTCCCACGCCTCCAACTTATGAATAAGTCACGTACTTGGAACAATTCCTTTGGTTCGTATTTCAAACAGTAAAGGAACAACAAATCTGTTTGGTATCAACTCTTTTCAACCAAGTGATGTGAGTTCGACAAAAGGCTCTTCTGTTTATCTTAATAAACTCCTTTGTCAGGTTCTTAGATCTATCTTATTATCAACTACCGTAGTAATTGTTAAGATTTTGCAATCAATACTTTTAATCACAAAGAATTGTATTGATGCCGATCTACACAACTAATCAATCTAATCTACCACAAGGATAAACCGATTATAGTTAGATCCTTTTTTACCGAAACAAGTATTGTGCACACCAAAGATTATGAACCCAAATCAGAAATCTTCAAAGTCTTATTTGTCTTCAAATCTTCATAGATCTTCAATAAACACCAGCACACAATCAACTTGAATCTCTTGTGATCAATCACGCACATAACGGAGTCTCATTAACAATGTATTATCACAAGACGTCTTTAGATCTACAAACAGTCTAAAGATCCCCGTCGAAACTTCGATCTAGTTTGAGTGAACCTTATATCAGAAGAGAAGATTCTCTAGCATAAACAAACTAGGTGCAATCAAAGTTCAACCACCGTTAATCAATCAAATCAATCGAAAACAAAAGATAAACCGCAATTATCTAGTTTCACACCAACGGTACTAATAAAGCTTCTCAATCCCAAAGAAGTCTTTAAACTGAGCGGTCGTAAGATATTTTGCCTAATCAGGTTACTCTCCTCTCCGAATAGGCGGCTTCACCGGTATCAGCACAAACGAGATAGTTTTGCTGTCTCTGAGGATTAGTTTGCTCGAAATGCAAACTTTCATATTTATAGACCAAGGAAGTTTGGACAACAAGGAATTTCCAAAACCGAAAATATTCTCAAGATATGCAATATATTCCAGATTCGGTTTCCATAATTCCTGGAAATGCTTTGTCCAAATAATGACCGAAAATCTCATAGAAAATCTCCAACTAGCAAATGCACATTACTAATTTTCATTTTCCAAAAATAAAATTAAAAACCTTAAATAAAAGATTCTCAATTTATTTTATTCGATCCGGGATTTTCTTCCTTTAGCTATTAAGGAATAACTTTGAACAATTAAAGATTAGCGTTACTGCACATGTTCAAAGTATGTCGACATCCTTACTTTGTAACTCCTCTTTCATACTTACAATCTTGAAACCGATTTGCCACACTTCCAAACAAGTTTAGAATTGGTTCATCTGACTTTCAAGAACTACGTGATTGATCAAGAACACTCAATCACCAAACATGGGTTTCACGGTTCTACCAAAACAAGTTTCGGTTCTACCTCCATGTGAGTACTTTGCATAGTCATGCTAGTTACCAAAATTCGGTTGACTAGGTACTAGGATCGGTTCCCCACATATATATGGTATCTAACTTGTACTTGCTGCACATGTCCATAGGATCGGTTCCCCTTTGCCTAAAAACGTGTTGCACATGTCCAAAGGATCGGTTCCCCTTTCTTCTAAAAACTTGATGCACCTCATACAAGGATCGATTCCCCTTTGTGATAGGTTTCACCTCTTACTAGGATCGGTTCCCCTTTACCCAGAGTCGGTCATACCAATAACACAAAATCGATCATACCATCTCAGGTGATTACTTAAGATCGGTTTCACTAATAAAAGTCATACCAATACAAAAGTCAGGCCTTTGTCAATAGTTTTACCAAGAACATAAACAAGTCATGAGCGGTCATACTAATCACACATATTGGTAGTTCAAAACATATGCAATGAATAACAATACCAATAATGCCTGGCGATTTCTCTTTCAATTCACAAAACAAGTTCATGAATTTACTTCCTTAAAACAAATGAAAAACATTGTTTCCTAGGATGAAATCTCCACCTTATACCCATACATATTCACAATAGCATTCAAACGATTATGTCAATGTCTTATATACAAAGTTTAATGGTTAAGCAATAAACCTCGTATTGTATTCCTTAATACTATGTCTAACTAGAGTATAATCATTCATGCTTCGCAGCTTTGTTTTCAATATGCACGACTTGAAAGATACGTTAGGGAATGAAGCAGTTCAAGTCAAATATTACTAACCTCAAGTGGAAGGATGATGTTGTCGTTATAGCTCCTTACTTCTTCACTTCTTCAAGTCTTCGCAATACTTGTAATGTCTCATAACCTAATAATTTCAAGCTAACCTATACGAAGTTGACTCTAGTACATAATCAAGCGACTCTTAAAATGAGTTTTGGCTCACTAAAATATGATAACCAAACTTGACATACCAACGCTTGGTGGGTTCAACCGAGCTATGCTCTAACAAAAGCATTCAATATTCACCGTTAAATGAACTCCTGATTTAAGATTCAAGCTAAGTCTGCTTAGAAACTAAGCAATCAATCTCCACCGTTAGATGGTATTACCTTGATACACACAAATGAAATATGCTTATATTTAGATATGGATGAACCGTACCCAAACATGTATACTTGTTGGCTCAATAATAGTTAACCGAAGTTAGCCATATTAGCACTTATAACTTAGCCATATTCATCTAACACTTCTAGATCAAATATGATGATACATCAATCATGATAGATAATCAAATGAATCTAAATATGTTTCAAGAGAGTTGTTCAAATGTTCATCATTCCATAGAAATATGTATATGGACCATTTGAAGCATAATCGGTTTGGTTTGTAATTGTACAAAGTACTTATACAAGAACCAATTCATGAACATAATGTCCCGGTTTGTAAAACTAGTTCACATACCTTAATATATTAAAGTTCCAGAGACTTTAAGTTCGTGAACGAATCCTGAGTTCATGAGTATGAAAGTCACACTTTTCGATTTTAGAACATAACTGCTCCGTTCGCAAACTGAGTACGCAAACCATAGTTCCGGAATTTGGCTTTGTCCATCCGTTTGCAAACAGCATACGCGAACAGGAGTTCCAGACTTGGTCTTGTGTAGTCCGTTCGCAAACAGGGTACGCGAACACAAGCTCCGGACCTTTTTACAGGTAAACCATTTCGCAAACAGAGTTCGCGAACAATAGTTCCGGGACCTGAACTAGACTTGCACAATTAGTATACAAATTATGCAACATGTATTATATCCAGACATGGTAGTTCTAAAACTTTCATTTAATCACTGAAACATCCTTTCGAAGACAACAATGGTAATCTCACACATACCACTAGCTTCAAGTAATTTTCAAGTGATTAATTGATCAATATGAAACTTCCCATGATCATCTTTTGACTTAACATTTAGTTCCCAACAAATTTATCATCTCCAACTAAACTCGTCAAGAATACGATGAGCTTAGCTAAAGCTAAAATCTTCCAACACATATTTCGGGAAATAGATAAGCGAGATAAACTCGGCTCGAAATATCAAATGTGTATAATGTAAAATTCAATATAGATATACTACTTAGTCTCATTAGAAGATATAATAGAATAGACTTCTGAGTGATAGATAAGTTTTAGTCTCCACATACCTTTTGTTGATGAAGTTCCTCCAAGATCTTCAGTAGATCTTCTTCTTCAATTGGTGAACACCGTGAAGTCTAAAGCTCAACTACACACTTCTATCCTAATCCGAGACATAGCTATAACTAGACTAGAAATCAAGTATATAGTTTTGATCAACTAAACTTGACAAACAAGTTTGATATAACAACGCTTGCGAGTTTAACCGAGCAGTGCTCTAACATATATATACTTCATATAACTAATCCTAACCGCACATTTTAATCCCAATCTGATAACTAACTAAAATAATAAATATTTATCATTACAATTGATATTGTTAATCACGTAACATTCCTACCCCCATTAATTCATACTTGTCTTCAAGCCTGTATATTAATTTCTTTGTTATGTAACATCCCCTCCGCCTTGAGCTTGACCTTGTCCTCAAGGTTGCTAATTTGACAGGGATTATTGATTAGAAATGAGGGTCAAAGACGACCTAGATACCTTCCAGCATATTGATTACTAATGACCCCCTTCAAATAAGAAATCATTCGCAAATATATATGCAAATAAACTCGAAAAAAATTGATATAAAAAATTGAACTTTATTGGTTGAAGATGCTTGCAATGGTGGAATAACAAAACATGAATCTTCGTTGTCACTCGATTTATCAAATAAAAAAAATAGAAATATAAAAGGCGTGTCAATCCCTGATATTTGTTCTTGAGATCCACTTAGTATCTTCTTTAAAAATATCAAGAAAATCACTCAAATTGAAAACCCTTGTCTGTAGAGATTTTAATTTTATAAAACCAGAGGGTCTATGAGATTTTTGATATTCTTGTTTAAAATCTATAAAGCCTCTTTGAATTCTTTGAAATCATCTTTGATTTCTATAGTCGGTTTCAACAATTCTTAAATATGGTGATCGTTGCAGGTCTGATACCAACAGTTACATTCTCCATAACATATATAGACGGATAATTGATGAATGAGATAATTGATTATAAGGAAAATAACCTATGTTTATAGGAAAACAATCCCCAATATAAACAATATGTTCAAACACACAATATATTTCACCAATCATCTTATGTTAGCACACACCCATGTATAAAGATATTTCATATAACTAATCCTAACCACATATTCTGATCCCAATCAAACGACTCACTAGAATTATAAATATTTATTATTACAACTTATATTGGTAATCACGTAACAATTTTTCTTTCTAATTGGCTGACGTTTGTCCGTCATTGATATATCTTTATAAATAATATTATTTTTATATTGACCTTTCTCTTTCAAAGAAGAGAAAAAAAAAAAGACGTAGGGTCAATGAGGAAAATGCTCACATCGAAAAAAATATTCATGTATGGTAAATGGAACTTCTGAATAATACATTTGAGTCGGTGATATTATCTTCAGTTAGTCGCTGCAGTCATCTAGCAGTGTGGAAATTTTAACGAGCACCACCAAGGTTATATCTAGACCGGACATTTTAAATGTAGGGGTTCTTTCCACCTTTAAGTCAATTAATAAAAAGCTTTGAAGAAATTTCACAATATATCACTACTTAGATTTCATTTTACCAAGGTACCTCTGCCAAATTATAGGTATTACAAGACTATTTGTATCCTTTTTATGCTTGGTTTAACCTAGCAAGATGAATTGATACTGATGTGATTAATTATTTAAATATCTAACTAATTTATATGATTCATGTGATGAGTAGTCTATACGATCCTTAAAAAACTCTTTCTCATTCTTTCGCTTAAAAAAAAATCCCTGATAAACTATTTTTTTCTCTAGCAACCTCTATTTCCCCTAATATAAGTTATTTTTTTAATTTTCTGTTGCTAGCCAAATTTGTATTTTCGTTGTCAGATCTTTTTCCTAACTCAATTTCAATTTATCTTCTCTTCTCTTTTCTTCGTTAAAAAACTATACTTGTTTTTAAAACATGTTTCTCTTTCATTTCCATATTGGTTCATCATATTCATCCCAACTCCTTTCTTTCATACTTAAAAACAAAACTCATTTCTTTCTATGACGACCCGACCTCCACCAATATTATCCCTACTTAGTCACTACAGTCATCCAGTAGAGGAAAATGGATTTTTTTTAGCAAGGTTGAGGTCATCCAACACTAGCTTTCTAGAGGATCACTCATCTATGGATTACTCCTGATCCAAGCATGTTAAATTTCCGAGTTTTTTTCCTCATTCTGAAGCCAATTGTGTTTAGAAATTCCCCTGGAAACTTTCGGATATCTGATTACATATTGCATTCTACCAACCACTATCGCTAATCAGCGATATTAAAGTTTCACCACCTTAGAAGGGTAATCCCCGTCTTGGGAATATACATTACCAAATCTCCAATTCCATGTATCTCATGGGACAAGTATTTGACCCTTCCATCTATCTTTTCACCCTTGATAAGTGGTACATCTTCAGTTTCGCCAAAATTAATAACAACCCGACCTCTAGTGATATTTCCCTTACTTGAAATTTTCAATGGGTACTGACGTGGTTATCCAGCAATAGCTTCTTGGCAGGTCACTAATCTATGTAATGCTCTTGACGGAGCATGCTTAACTGCAAGATATTTCCATCCTTGAAGCCGTTATGTTAAAAAGGAAACGATAAAAGTTTGAGGTATATTGTTATATATATTGCATTAGGAAAACTGCTGCCAAACCCAGAGTGTTACACTTTTCAAAAATAAATAAATAAATTATCAAAACCATTTCGCCATTTCTTCCTTTGTTTCTGAATATGTACCCTCAGAATTTTCTCTCGAAATAAGGTGTTGCAAGCAAATCAGATAAACCTAATCACCAAGATTAAATATTAGGTTGGGAAAATGGATTGTGTCATTCAACAATATATTATAACAAATCTAAAAGCAATTGTGACAGAAAAACATAGATGCATGTGTACAACAAAGTAAATATCAAGAAGTTAAAATATATCATAGTGGATCACAAATACATCACTTGTATCCTTCAGTTGTTAAATTCCATATAAGCAGAGTAAAGAAAATTTCACTACCTTCATCCATTGACACGTAAAAAAAGAAGACTGAAAAAATCTAGAATAACCTTGGTTCTTTGGTGATCATAATTTGTCTCTAAAAATGAACACTTAATTTTAAATTTCTGAGGCAATTTGTTTTAAAAAAATCCATAATGTAGGTTGGATAACCTAAACTACCTCTTAATTATTATGATAAGGACTTCTCTTCAATGGAGGCAACATGTCTGGAAACTGGTCGAGTTGGATGCAAATAATGAACTTGTTATAGGGAGGAAGTTTGGACGATTTTGTGTATAAATAGATACTGATTTCTCTTAGAAAATTATTATTCGAAATTGAATCTTTATAGAAAATTATAATATGTAACTGTTAGAAAGTTACAATGTTGGAAAATTGGGTTAAAAACAAGAGGATGAATAAAGAAAAACAGAAACCAAACAATGGTGTACCCCTGACTTCAAGGCTCTTTCGATTCTTTTAGACAATAATTCGACCTTTCCCAATTAAATTGGCGAGTACAACAGGTCTCTCGAATTATGCCTTCAGGATTCAATGAAGCCCTAACACCGTAATCGAATTCAAGGATTGTACTTCCTTGACCCGACCAAGAATCACACTGTATAAGATTCTGATGATGCTATTAGAGAAGAAGAAAACATATTGTTTTTGATGTTATGATAAACGAGTTTTGGGAGATGCTATTTATAGATGTTTTCGCATCTGTTGGGAATGGCGTCTGTTGGAATCGAAACGATGAGTCTCTTCATCATCAGACATGAATGGCTTATGTTGGAATCGAAGATTCTGGATATGATTCTAACTGTCGAAACAGTTACGTACCACCAAAAATTCTTCCAACATACAATACACATATGTTAATGATATTTGTTTCCACTATGATAAGATAAATCATATCTAAAGACGATAATTGTCCTGACTTAGTTACTTGTCCAAATTTTAATTTGGCTAATAATATAGATATGTCCTCTTTGAATGAGCAAGAAAAAATATTAAGGCCTTGGATGATGGTGAGTATGAAGAATATCATGGCTAGGTCATGGGATCAAAAAAAAAAAACTAATAGACGTGATCCCAGTAAAAATACGGAGATCCAAGATTGTTTATCCACACTGAGTGAGTTTTCGAGTCATACTGAACCTTTAATTTAGATTAACGGGTTCATGTAAACAAAAACAAAAAGGCAATTTAAATGGAAGAATCATCAAGGATGGTCGACGAAAAAGGCAGAAAAACTGTTTAAAAATGATTGATTATCTCTCAGTGAATGCATGGACGATATATGGAAATGACTATTATGTGCTCGGAAAGAATAAAAGCAAGGCAGTTGAATTTGGTGTTAATGAAAGGTTTGTAAGTGGTGAGATTTACAAAAGAAAAATAAAAGGTGAGATTATAGATATGGGATTGAGAAATAAAATGGAACATCAGTCACAATTCTCAATTGATAGAAACGGGATAAGCAATCAAAGTTTCAACATGTTCTTAGTGGCATCACCAAGCATTGTATTGGAGGAATGAATGGTACGATACCTAATAGTCCTTCAGGTACAATAAAAAAAATACAAGCTATGGAGGAAACTTTGATGAAGTATGTTATGGATCAAGTTTATCAATTCCTTGAGGAAATTAATCAACATCAAAAACAATTGAGGAAATAATATCAAGGATAACTCATGTACCAGAGCCTGTGAATTTGGGTGGCATAAACAAAATGATCTACCCAATGGATCCAACCGTCATCTAAAAGGCACAATGAGAGGATTCACATGGTGCACTGGTGCTATTATGAATTAAAGTTTCCTAAGAATCTAAAATAAAATAAAATATGATTTTCATTTTCAGTAAACTTTTTTTTTTATACAAAAAGCAAAAACTTTTTTTATTTATTCCCTCTGATGTTGTTACATTCCATAGCGTAACAACATCAGAGGAAATGTTAGAGCTAGTCCATTTAGCTTGGACTTTGTGAGACACTGCATAAGATGCAAAAGAATGAGCAGCAGTGTTTTCCTACTTTGGAACAAAGTTGTTAACACTGTTCCTATTGAGTGTAACCATCATCCCTTGAATGTCATCTTTTAGTTTCCAAATCCTCCAAGGGTAGTTCTCGATTCCCCATATTTTAACTACAACTTGATTATTATCTTCAATGGCGATAGTGGATAGATTCAACCAAGTGGCCAGTTCAGCATTTAAGAGAAATCCACCAGCTTCCATATAAACCAGTGTGTCAGACCTGCCAAGTCGTGTTCTAATTCCACCATAGAATCCACTATTATATCTAGCAATCGCAACGCAGGCTTACAAGCCATCTTTCTATGTTGCGTCAACGTTGATCATAAAATATGAATGGTAAGAGGTCAGAGGGAAAGAGAACACAAAGATTAGAGTGGTTCGGTCACTTGACCTACGTCCACTATGAAACCCCATAGGGGTGAATTTTATTGATCATCAGACTATGCTGAGATAAGATTTACAATTACATATGATCCAATTTATAAGATAGCACGATAATTAGTAACCCTAAATATGGATAACCAACTATCTTGAATATAGATGACTTGGTCTTCTACTGACTTAGTCTTCTTAGCATATCTTCTCAGAATTTCATTCACAACCACTTATACGTGGCATATACTCCAACACCCCCCCTCAAGTTGGACACGGAGAAACTTGTAGTGTACAACTTGGAATCTAAACTTTGTAGCTTGAACTTTGCTGACTTGATCTTCTAGCTTGATCAGGCATCACCGCACTTAACTTCATGGTTGGCTTTCAAAAGTAATAACAAACTAGCAAACTTTTTTTTTTTACTTCTGGAAGGGGTTATGAGTGCAACACTTCACAAACGAGAAAATGCGACAGAATATTGAAACTTTCAAATTGGTGAAATAAAATAAATCCACCGTAATTAGTGTCCCTAAATGTAGGGAGAAAAGAGCAGAAGTCAAATGACGACATACTTCACACAACGTGAAGCAAAATATACTCTGCGTATATATTTGGAATAGGAAAAATACTCCGGGAAAAAAAAAAATTCGATATGTCGGGAGATACCGTTTGACAGTGAGATATCGTGAATTATCAGCCAAAAACTTGATCGATGAATTGGGTTTAATCCACATTAAAAAACATAAATGAGTGAGTAGCGTAACACAATGAAGTTACCAAATTCAAGAAGAGAAAAAACTGATTTGAAATTGATCATCTTGAAAAAGTCACAATGATATCATTGGATCTTAACTGAGAATCAAAACCAATATAGAATGGATATTCAGAAAATGGAATACAATTAGTTTTGGAGTTAGGATATACTAGGCAACAAGAATAACTTTTACCAGCTGCTTAGTTTTGCCATAAATTAATGGATTAGTTTTGCCTTAAATTAATGGCCATATAAACTACAAATTAACCAATGCTCTTCATGGAGATTACAAATAACAAAAGCAATCAGATCTTCTGTCATCCCACTTGTCATGAACATGGGTATATACATTGCAGCAAACTAAAAATTAAGCAAGGAGTCCAATCAACGCTTCCTTTTTAAGAAACAACAGTTCTCCTTGGAAATAAAATTCCAAAATAAACGAGTCAAGAACTTGTAAAAGAAACCTAAATAATCAACCACACTACACCAAATCGATGCAATAATGATAATTTGACTTGCTCGTATATTGGATCTTAGACAAGTCATAGAAAACATAAGAACTCAAAGAGTTCAGAATAATGAAAGTAGTCTTAAAAAATCAAGACTTCTTGAAAACACGAATGACCACCACTTGCATACCATTCACAAAAGGGCTCAAAAGAGCTTAGATCGGTGAAATGAGATTAATGCATTCACATTTCACAGTACATAGAAAGACTACCATATATGAAGATGATAGTAATACTGTAACGAAAGAATAGTACAGTACCAAGTCCGTAGAGAGAAACAATTGTTCTACGGTCAACAACTGCTATACAGAAAAGAAAAAAAAATTGAGTGAAATAAAGAAATTGATTTCATGTTTACCAGTATAAAAAACCGGTAAGGTAATTAACGGTGACCCGTATCATAAGGGTTTGAAATCCAGAATTCCCTCAAGCAAGAGCACAAGCACCATGGGTGTCAAAGAGAACTTAAAACTTAAAAAACTTTCTAAACAAATCACAGAGAAAGGGAAAGTTGATTAAAGTAGAACATCGTTACTGAATCTCTAATCCAATAAAACAAATACCGTATGCACTATCCAATCAAACACAAAGTGTGAACGTGAAGTTTCATTAGGATTTGCTAAAGAAACCTTAATAAGATGTAGAAAAATAACATCTTAGGAGATAAACGATTCTCATACCTGGCTGTTGAAAACCAAATTGGATGTGAACTTCAGATCACAGTCCTCAGTCTTGGGAAGTTCACCAGGATAAGGAACTGACACAAATTGCTGGACGCAAACAAATCGATGTAAAAAGATTAGTATGCAGAAGAATTGAAAACTAATTTTGTTTTCATTGATCAGAAAAATAACAATATGATGATGCTAAAAAATTAAAAAAAATAATAATAACATCAATCAAAAAAATATATATATATAGATGCGGAAGCAAGGATCTTTTCCTGCTCTGTACCATCATAAAATATGAATGGTAAGAGGTCAGAGGGAAAGAGAACACAAAGATTAGAGTGGTTCGGTCACTTGACCTACGTCCACTATGAAACCCCATAGGGTGAATTTTATTGATCATCGACTATGCTGAGATAAGATTTACAATTACATATGATCCTATTTATAAGATAGCACGATAATTAGTAACCCTAAATATGGATAACCAACTATCTTGAATATAGATGACTTGGTCTTCTACTGACTTAGTCTTCTTAGCATATCTTCTGTAACTTCATTCACAACCACTTATACGTGGCATATACTCCAACAGTTGATCTTGATGATTGGGAAAGATGGTGGAATCTAAACTTCATGGCCACCATTTATTAAGTCAGGCTTATTAATTTCCTCCACTTCAGTCTCTCATTCTTCGGCATAATTATAGTATAAGTTGAACCACTAAAGTGCAATAGCTAGAGTCCCTTGAACATTAGTATTCTTGTTCTCAAAAGCTTTTGTATTTTGAGTTTCCAATATAGCCTAACAAATGGCCATTCATGTATCCAGAATATTTATTGTTATTATTTTTTAACCAGAGCTAAACCAGATTTGAAAAATTCAGTTGGTGCTCTTCTTGAAGCCGTAATCCTAACGGAGAAGCAAATCAAACTTCCTTAGAAAACTTTCAATGGATTAAAAGGTGTTCTAAAGTTTCAAAAGCAATTGGAAAGCTGTTGCAGTCCATCAAGACACATTCGACAAACCTGCAAATTTTCTGAGCTATAATGATATGGTTATGCCGTGCTCTCCAGATAAATTTTTTTATCTCTGGAGAAACTTTCTTGACTGCCCAGAATTTCTTCCAAGGGAATTGATTCTCCCCCACATTTGAAGTTTTACCATGATGTTCTTCCAACAATTTGTGAAAAGATTGGGTGGTGAAGCCATGCACTCTAAACTTCCAAATGAGAACGTCTTTTGCTGCATTATTGATGGGTACTAGTTGGATTGATTTGACGTGAATGGATCTACAGTTTGTTTCGTAAGGCTCATATACCATTGTTAAGTTGTATCACTTATCAGCTGATGGATTTTAGTAATTTCGAGATTTCCATCTTTTTTCTTGGAAGGAATGGCTCTAGAAATTGTAGGTATCCGAGGATCAGAGAAGGTGTTTATTGAATGACCATTACCCATTTATGCACCCTTTTTTAAGGTTATCTCTGCTCTCCAACATCGCTGTCGAAGTGGTAGATTTTTTTTCTTTCGGTTTCTTTACTTCCCAGAAACAAAGCTTTCTAAGATACTTTGCATGCAGAGCTTTTCCCATAGTGAATCTTGGTCATGGAGAAATCTCTAGGCTAGTTTCGTAACTAGAGCACCATTAAGATTTAACAGAGATCTTAAGCCCATGCCTCCTTCTAATTTTGACATGTTAAACCATTCCAATTTTCAAAAATGCATCTTCCTCTTGTCTCTATTGTGTCCCCACCAAAATTTTTACATAATTTGCATGTGTTTTTTTTAATCTTTACCCTAATTTTGTGATGCACCACATGTGGCACAAAAAATAAATATATCCAATAACCAGATTTACTTAATTTACATGCTATTGGAGGAAATAAAAAAAAAAAAACCTTAGCGCTTGGCGAACTAGGTTTTATTCGCGTTTTTCTTCACCTGAAACTTTCCTCTTCTCCATGAGCAGCTAATTAGCCGTCTCATGGGCTCTGATGGCACATGCAAACATGGTTTCTTAGGGTTTCTAAGAGGAATTGAGATTTGGATCCGTTAATTTCAAAGCTAGACAACTTTCTAGGGAATTATGTTTGGAGATGAAGAAAAAGGGCATCTTTTTTAAAATTGCAGAAAAGAAAAAAAAAAAGATTTGGTTAGACTCAACCTCTGCAAAATCCCAATTTCAGGCGGCGGCATCTGTTGGAATCCTTCAATAGTCAGGTAATGATTTGCTTTGGTTTAAGAGAGTTGCATTGGTTTAGACAAGATGGAGTGAGTTTAAATTGGTAGATTTAATTACTTGCTAAGTGGATCAATTTATATATTAAGCTAGGACATCTGTAAGCTTTTCTTACATCTTCCCCCATCTGGTAGTTTATTATCTCTTAATTCAGCTTTTATCATCCTCTTGATTCAGCTTTAGCCTTCAAAACTATTCCCACACGCTGAAGTTATTGTTTTTTTTCTCTTAAAAATTTAATCTAGTTCTGTTAATTTTTTTTATTCCCTAAATCCCTGGTGTTAGACTATAAATACTCTTGATAATGTTTCTCATGTGTGTTGTGTGTCTCATATCAGTCTCAAAACCTTCAATTCATTCTCCCCTTACAAAGTTTTTAATCATAATCTTTATCACTTCAAAACCTTGTAGCTCTTTAGCTGATAGCTAGTGTATCACCATGTTTGCTGTCTAGCATGGTGATGTTTCTCAACTCACAAACCAACTACAACAATCCTTGAATCTGAGTAGTGGTAGGCAATTTAACCTCAATGAAATTATTCCTCCTAGATTCTAAAACACCCACCTTCTCTGGAAAAATTGCATGATTGGTACCTTTGCTGAACCAGTAGAAAGAAACTACTGGGATGTAAAAAAATGCTCTCTTATTCCATTGGGAGATTCATGGGGAAATTTCTGTAAGAAAAGCTAGTGAGTGGATTTACATCATAAGGTCTGAACATGACTATGAGATGCATAGGGTTCTGAATTCGGCTACTAGAAGAGTATTTGGAGACCTTTTCAGCATCAAAAAGTGGGAAGTCAATGATGATTTGCAGAACTGGTATCCCACTGAAGAGATGTTTTTTATAACGGTCAGCAACCTAACCCTAGCTCAGGTTACAAGTGACAATCTTCGAGGATATTTAGCCTGCAGTGGAGAGATTCTTTCTTTCTCTTATCCAGTGAGGAGACTTAATGAAATCTATTCGATCACAGTGAGAGCAAGTATCAGATTTAGGCAGAGACTCAAATTTAGTGTAAATGCTCAAAATGAAATGGGTAGGGTAAATGATTTTTTTTTTTTTAATTTCATAATTTCCTCAACAATTTCTGTGGACATTGTGATTTGATTGGTCATAAGGGGCAAAACTACATTCTCTACAATATGGCTCAACACCAAGCTGAGGTTCAGCAAGCACATGCCAATGCTGCTCTGGTGGCAATGCAGCAGGAGGTAATTATCCAACAAGAACAAATGCAGCCTGTGATGGTTCAGCAGGGCATGGAGTTATCTGAAGACAACATCTCTAGCTCCATCTCTGAACAAAATGCAACTGAGGTAACATGTTCTGAATGCTTCAAGTTGAATTTAATGGCCTTGCTGAAATTGGGAATAATAATGGTAATGAAACTCTTGCACCTGAAGTGATTAATGAAGATGTACAACATAACTAGTTGAAACGACAAGGGTACCCAAATACACCACAATCTTTAAATTATCCACCTATAAGTCCTCTTAACGAAAGTGATTGTCTATGGACAAAGTCGAGACAATATAACAAATCGGTATTCACACTTTGTGTGATCGTCTATGGATACGAGCTCGAGACAATAAAACAATCAAAGTATGATTACTTGATAATAGGTTCGGACTTAACCAAACTCCATAGAATCACTATCAAGTAATACAGAGTTAACGTTTGTGTATTTTACTTTAAATTATAATAAACAATTATAATTGCGGAAATAGGAAAGTAAAAGACACAACAAGATTTTGTTAACGAGGAAACCGCAAATGCAGAAAAACCCCGGGACCTAGTCCAGAATTGAATACTCTCAGAATTAAGCCGCTATACAAAATCTAAACTAAAACTTCGTATAGTTGAGACCAAGGAACTAAACCTAGTTCACTTAGTTTCTTCAGTATCCCTGCGCTTCCGATATTCAATAAGTGCACGCACTGGAACAATTCCTTTGGATCATATTCCAAACAGTAAAGGAACAACAAATCTGTTTGGTAACAACTCTCTTGATTCTTTCAGATGAAGATATCTCAAGTCATATGCAAAGGCTCTTACGTTTAAACTAATAAACTCATTTGCCAGGTTAGATCAATCTATCCAACAACTGCCGAAGTAGCATAGTTTAGATTTACAATCAATCAATATAGATTCCAACAAGAAACTATAAGGTGATGTCGATCTCATGCAACTAATCAATCTAATAAATCCAATTTTAGTTGGATCCCAGCCGATCAAGGTTTGTGCACACCCAAAGATATAGAAACCAAATAAGAAATCTTCTTTGTCTTCAAATGTTCTTTAATCTTCAATAAACACCTTCACAACACCACTTGAATCTCTTGTGATCAATCACGCACAGAACGGAGTCTGTTAACAATGGATTATCACAAGATGTCTTTAGATGTACAAACAGTTCGAAAGATCTCGTCGACACTTCGATCTAGTTTGAGTGAATTTTATATCAGAAGAGAAGATTCTCAAGAATAAACAAACTAGGTGCAATCAAAGTTCAACAACCGTTAGTCAATCAAATCAATCGAAAACTAATATAAACTGCAATTATCTAGTTTCCTACCAACGGTACTCGTAGAGCTTCTTGATCCCACAGAAGTATTTAAACGAGAGGTCGTAAGAGATTTCACCTAATTAGGGTACTTTCCTCTTCGGATAGACGGCTCCACTAGAAACAACAAAAAGATGAAGTTTGCATGGCTCTTAGGATAGTTTGCTAGAAATGCAAACTTGGGTATTTATAGACCATGGATGTTTGGACACCTAGGAATTTCCAAAACCGAATATTCTCAAGATATGCAATAAATGCCCAAATCGGTTTTCATAATTCCTGGAAATGCTTTGTCCAATATTTTACGAAATCTCTCAATAGAAAATCTCCAATTAGTAAATGCACATTACTAATTTTTATTCTCTAGAGATATGCATTTAATTGCTGGTAATTAAAGCATATAAAACTTACAACCTTAATTAAAAGATTCTTAATTTATTTCGGACCGGGATCTCCTTGAGTAATTAAGGAATATCTTTGAACTATAAAAGATAAGAGTTACTGTTCATGTTCAAAGTATGTTGACATATTTTCTTTGTAAATCCTCTTTCATATTTACAATCTTGGAATCGATTATACCACACTTCCAAATAAATTTAGAATCGGTTCATCTGTATTCCAAGACAACTATGTGATTGATTAAATATCAAATCACTAATCATGGGTTCACGGTTCTACCAAACACAAGGATCGGTTCCACCTCAATATGGTTTGCTTGTGATCGAACACACAAGTTACCAGGACCGGTTACATCAGTTACCAGGATCGGTTACGTCAATTACCAGGACCGGTTACCATATACTCATGAGATCACTTGTGATCGGTTACACAAGTCACTAGGATCGGTTACACCAATTACCAGGATCGGTTACACCAATTACTAGGACCGGTTACACCAATTACAAGGATCGATTACACAACTCTTTTGTGATCGGTCACACCAATTACTAGGATCGGTCACACCAATTACAAATATCGATCATACCATCTCAAGTGATTACTCAGGATCGGTTACACTAAAAAAGTCATACCAAATCATAAGTCAGGCACTGTGATTAGTTATACCAATATACATAACAAGTTATGATCGGTTCTACTAACTCACACATAATGGTAATCTAAAGATATGCAATGGATAACGATACCAATAAGCCTAGCGATTTCCCTTTCGATTCATAAAACAAGTTCATGAATGTACTTCCTTTAAACAAATGTAAATATTGTTTCCTAAGATGAAATCTTCACCTTTACCCATACACATAATCAAAATATCATTCATACGATTATGTCGACGTCATATATACGAAGTTCAAAAGATAAGTGTTATACTTCGTATTCTAATTCCTTGACACTATGATCATGTGATCATGTCTCACTACTAGAGTATAATTATTCATATCTTCGCAGTTATGTTTTCAATATAGCACGACTTGAAAGATACGTTAGGAATGAAACAGTTCAAGTCCATATTACTAACCCCAATAAGAAGGATGATGTCGTCGTTGTAGCTTGTTACTTCTTCACATTCTTCAGGTCTTCGAGTAATACTTGTATGTCTAATAATCCTAGACTTTCTAGTCTAACCTATACGAAGTTGTCTCTAGTTACATAATCAAGTGACTCTTATAGTTTTGATTCACTAAAATATGACAACCAAACTTGACATACCAACGCTTGGTGGGTTCAACCGAGCTATGCTCTAACACTAGTGTATGAGAAACATAAATTTGGATTCTTATATGTGCAAAATGATGCAAAAAAAAAGAGAGAAAGTCCAGGAAACCCTTTAAACTTTACGAGTGGTCTATGGGATGGAGATTCAGCTTCGTCTCAACAGCATCAAGATGGCGTAAAAAAGGATTATGTGAAGAATTGGACTTTGGTGCAGAATTATTTCCACTGGAAAACCCCCTTCCAATCCCCAAAAGACCAAGACTGGCAGAACTTGACCTGAGCTTAGCTTTACCTAACCACATTCAGGTGGTCATCAAGGAACTGGAGGATTCTGAGACTTCAAAAACAGTTAAGAACTACCCTAATCAGTGGTTCAAGGGTGAATCCTCAAGCAAGTCCGATAATGAGGCAAATTTCTATCCTCAAAATGGTGAAAATGAAGACAAGTCTAGCTAAATCCTTTATGAATCGATGTGTTCCTGCCATCAAAGCCTATAAGCTCTCCTCTACTGTTTCTTTTTTTTTTTGTTGCCGCTTGGCTTTTATTTCTGCTAGCTTCCATAGTAGTTTTCTGTGGTTTTCTTTCCTAGCTATTTGCTTTGCTAGTTGTTATCCTGTAATCAACCTAGTTTATTTCTGCATCTATAGTTGTATCTTTTTATGATACCTCTCTAGTTAGACTTTAGTTCTTGTTAATCTCTGCTTAATTGATCTTTTATCTGCACCTGCTTTCCTTTATATAACCATGTGTGTGCACTTTATGATTTGTGTATTCTGAATTTCTCCTTCTTATATTTATTTTCTTTTGTGCTCAGTCTATGAATTTTTATCTCCATTATTATTATAACTTAGTGCCCTACGCTTTCTTCCTTTCCCTAAAGGGTTTGTTTAAACAGTGAGTGCGGGCATCTCTAGCCTCGGACTAGATAGAGTTATTTCTTTAACTCCTAGTGCCTTGTCCTGTACTCATTCCCCTATTCTCTTTGTTCTCTCTTTAGGTTGTGTGGGCCTAGATTTAGACTTAGTGCATTGGCATCTGAATTTTCTGTTTTTTTTTTCCCATTCTCATAGTGAAACTTCAAGATCCCTTAATGTTTTTTTTCGTCCTTTAATCCCTCCATATAAGGATTATTTTCCTGTTTTTTTTTCTCTCTCACCATGAAACTGTTTTCTTGGAACGTCCAAGGAATTGGGACACCTATCACTAGGGATTATCTTAATCAACTTTGTCATTTTTACAAATTGGATATTATTTTCTTATCCGAGACAAAAGCACAATTGGACAAAATGGATTTTCTATTTAAAAAATCTGATTTTCATGATTGGTTCATAGTCCCTTCGGTGGGCATAGCTAAGGGGTTAGCAATAGCCTGGCACAAGCTAAAGTTGCTTTTGGCGCATTTAAGCGTTTGCCATTTTGAAACAACAATTGGTGAAAAAGAAATATAATTTACTTGTGTTTATGGTGCAGTTGAACCAGATGAAAACATAACCCAATGGTCACATATTTTGGAATTATCGAAACAAGTTAAAAAGCCATGGGTTTTAATTGGTGACCTGAATATAATACTCTATCCGGAAGAAAAACAAGGTGGCAATAGTACAAGCTCAAGCAGCAAAACGTTCGTTACGCAAATAATAAACTCTCTGGGATTACAAGATGCGGGCTACGAAGGCGCTCCATTCACACGGTCAAACAACAGAAGTGGAGAGGCTAATATTTGCGAGAGAATTGACAGAGCTTGAATATCATATCAATGGATTCAGATTTTCCATAACACTAAGGTAAGTCACCGAACAAGAGTTGGCTCTGACTATACTCCTATACTTTTTGACTCCATTCTGGAAACAAAAATATTAAATAAGCCATATAGAAGCCTTAGGTCTTGGCTTTCTCACCCCACTTCATCAACTATAGTGGCAGTGTCTTGGAACCTTCGTTCTTCCAATTCTTCTCCTAGAAACCTCTGTTGAAACATGAAATCCCTTTCCTCGGTTCTAGCCCAATGAAATTCAGACGTTTTCGGTAATATTCATAAAAATATCAAAAATCTTAGTATCAAAATAGATAACACTCATAAATCTGGAAACATATCGTCCAAAATAGATATTCTCAAAAAGTCTTCAAGCTAAACTGGGCAAATGATACGGAATTAAAAATGATTATTATCACCAATTCTCAAGGGATAAATTCTTCAGAGAATATGATCAAAATACGGAATACTTCCATGCTTCTGCCTCAAATAGGAAGAAAATTAATGATATACATTCTCTAAGAGAATCATCTGGTCTCTGGCTCTCGGATCGAGATCAAATCAATTCCCTATTAATCAACCATTTCACTCAAATAAGAACTTCGCAAATGAATAACTACAATGTGGACCTCTCAGAAATCATCCAGCCTTGCATCTCTGACTCAGAAAACATGAATCCTCGGGGTGCTCCAGTCCCGGAGGGTTTCCAGACGGGTTTTTTCAAAGCTAATTGGGATATATTAGGTCCGGGCATTATAAAGGCTACACAAGATTTATTGAGAACAAGAATTATGGAAAAAGATTTCAACCACTCGTTCATTACTCTCATACCAAAGATATCACTCCACAAACTCCAACAGATTTTAGACCTATCAGCCTTAGCAATACAATTTACAAACTCATATCAAAAATCCTAGCCAACAGAATAAAACCCATTTTAAATAGGTTGATATTCCCAAATCAATCTGCATTTTTATCAGGGAGACAGAGTATGAACAATATTATCATAGACCATGAACTGCTTCACTCGATGAAAACCTCCAAAAAGAAAAAAGGTTTCCTGGCTCTCAAGATTGATTTATCCAAAGCCTTTGATAGAGTTGAGTGACATTTTATTAAAAAATCTCTATCTTTGTTTGGGTTTAGTGATGATTTGGTAAACCTCATTTCTCAATGCATCTCCACCACTTCTTTCTCCATTCTCCTAAATATTATATTTAAATTTTAGTTTATATTTAAAACCAAAAACAGAAACGATTACACAAAGCTTTTTGTTCTCCTAAATGGTTTCCCGGACCCAAAATTCTCCAACTCAAGGGGTTTAAGACAGGGGTATCTGTTATCTCCATACTTATTTCTAATCTGCATGAAGATTCTCTCAAGACGAAGCAAAAAGTTTATTAAACATATTATCTAAGTTTGGAGAAATAACATGGCAAATGGTAAACCTGCAGAAATCAGGTATTTATTTCATCCCAAAAATACATCCCAAACATGGTAAAATTATTGCAAAAACCCTTAAAGTTCCGCTGATGACCAAAAAGGACAGATACCTCAGAACACCTCTCTTTTTTGATTAAAATAGAAAAGGGAATTTCGAACCGCTTCTCGAAGATGTTATAATACTTTACAAGGTTGGAAAGCAAAGCTTTTATCTCAAGCGGGCAGGATTGTTCTAATTCAATCAATTCTGCAAGCTTACCTGACATATCAGATGTGAATGATAGCTCTCCCAAAAGAGACGTTAGATAAATTAAACAAAATTCAAAGAGATTTTTGGTGGAAAAAAAGATAAGTCAAAAGAAAAAGGTGGTTATATAAAGGCGTAGTCAGGCACATGTAAACCAAAATCTCAGGGGGGTCTAGGAATAAAAAATCCCCATAATTTCAATATAGACCTTCTAACAAAGCTAGCAAGCAGAGTAATAACAGAAAAAGATCAACTTTTGTTGAAACTTCTTGAAGCAAAATATTACCAAGGTTCAAACTCTTTCGAACCTACGAGAAACTATGAGCTCTCTTGGATTTGGACAAGCATTCAAAAAGGTCTCAATATTATAAGGGGAAACTTTTTCTGGCAAGTGAAAAATGGATCTAATACGAAGATTTGGGAAGATAACTAGATACCTAATACAGACAAAATAAATAAACCAAGCGACAGACTTAACCCATTACCACAAAAAGTTCAAAAGCTATTAAATACTGAAGTGTCATTGATGAGCACGTAAATGCTATATTTTATACCCATAATTATATTAGCTAGGACTCTATATTTTGGTTAATGATACTTTTTGAGTGCTTTTGTAGAAAGTACCAGCGGATTTCGATCACGAAAGAATTTACGGTTAAATCAAGAGCTAAAAGAGCATTTGCGACTAAACCCCAAAAGGCTATTCACATCACTAATGAGAAATAATTAATTTGGTTGCTACTTAACAATCTGTGTTAGGACCACTTTATCCATCACGACCAGGGATGCACAAATGATCTTTGTCTTGTTCAAGCACGCCAATTTTACTTCAAGCTAGCACGTCAATTCCACTATCCGCAGTATGTTAGTGCTATAACAAGGTTTGGTGGATGTGGCATTGTTGGGTCAAATGAGTATTGGACGTGGCTTCATTACAACAACAATTTTGGGCGGTATTTAGTAAGTATGGAACAAAGACATCGTTCATTTCTCTCATTAGCGAGAGAAGAGATATAAGAGTAAATGGCAGATGGATGCTCCAAATGATGGAAGCAAAATCTTGGATCGAAACTGGTGGTGATCGACTGCAAGTGGAAGAAGAATGAGAAGAGACTGGTGCAGATGGAGATTTCAGTGGTTCATAAATGGGAGTTGTTCGTTGCTGCCACACTCTTTTCATCTCTTGGTTAATACATTTGGAAGGTCGAGCTAGTTCAGTCGATGGAGGAAAGTTGGCGTTGGCTCGAGTGTGCAATACAGGGAGTAGAAAGTAGTACTGGGTGCGATTGTTGGAGAATGAAATGGGTTAATGGCAGCAAAACAGTGCAAGCAATCACATGCATTCTCTTAAACTGGTGATATTTTTCTGTTACTCGAATGTGTTTGCCTGAGATGCTCTTGATGCTGTGGTGCCATTGTTCTGCGAAGACGGAGCTGTGATGGAGGAAAAGGAAGAAATTATGAAGTTCAGTTAGCTATTAATGTGAAGGTGCAGCTCGAGTTGGAGGCCGATAATGATAAAGTGTGAGAGAACTCTTGGAAGGAATGAAAATGCTGCGTACTGCAACTATAACTAAAGGGATTTTCATGAGTTTCGGTACTGAAATGTTTTGTGTGTCGGCTGGAGTTGGTAAGTGTTGGTAGATGCTGCTGTCATGGAGTTCGTGGGTTGAGAGAAGACTGCCGAGATAAAAGGAGTTGCTGCCAAGTTTGTTGTTGTTAACAATATTGGGTTCGGTTTGTTGGTCGTGGTTGTTCGATTCAATATGTGGAGCTGGTCAAAGAAGTTACAGCTGACGGTTAGATGGAGTTGGAGTTGTTGGCGGTGAACAGAGAAGAGAAGTGGGTCGAAGTAGTGGTGGCATGATAACAAGAAGAAGACGCTGAGAAGACAAGGAGCCGAACATGCAGGTGATTGCCAAAAACGTGTCTGTGACTGGAGTTGTGCAGGGGTCGGCCGGAATTGCAGTCGATAGACTGAATGTTGTTGTCAAGTCGCTGCAAAGATACAGTTGATGGAGGACTGAAATGGAAAGAATGAACTAGTGTTGTTGGCTTCGACTTATGGCTGCTGTACGGATAGAATCTAAGATGTACAAGGAAGATGAAACATGTTGCTGCCGTTGTTGCATGGCTGTGAACCGAGATGACAAGTTTTAATGGGAGCTGGAATTAGATGATGAGCTGTGTTTGCGATGACGGAAGACAAGAAGAGATGCAGATGTCGAGCGATGAAGGAAGGTGTTTGAGGGTTAAGAAAAGAGTCAAGTTGGAGCTGTGGCAGAATTGGCAACAGCCGAAGGAGCAATAAGTTGAATCTGTTGTGGGTCCTTCAGTCAGAGAGGAGTGATGGACTTTAGAGCCTGAATTTGGATTACGGTATGGACAAGGCCTTGGAAGAGAGTTTCTAGGTCTTATTTCTTCGCTAGCAACGCCTATATATTTACATGGTTTGAGAAACAGAGAAAAGGGGGCCGACGGCCAGAGAGGAGTTTGGTCTGGAAGCGCGGCTGGGAAGTGCTGAGACAGAGAAAGGAAAAGCGCCGCCGGCTTCAGATCCATAGAGAAGAAGACGGTTTGAAGTTCCATTATCTCAATTCCGTTTCGATTTGCTATAGATTTCCTTTCATTTGTTTATGGCTTTTGAGAAAGCCATGTTTGGCTAGACTTTTGTAGCTAGGGTTTTTATGGGTTGAAACCACTTTGGGTATTAGGCTACTTTGAATTGATTAATTGAGAAAAAGACCAATATGATTTGAATAAATTAATCTTTGAATATTGTTTATGTATTGATTGAAAATTAGTTGTTGCTTCACCGGTTTTGAAAACCTATGTGCCGAATAAATAGTTTTACAAATATATTTGTCTTATTATTTGATGATCCGTGCTTTGTTAAAAACTTTGATGGGTTATGCTTAGAAAAGCCATATAAAATTTGTGAACCTATATTTAGTTTCGTATAACTTTCTCGCTGATGCAATTTGATGGTTCATACTAGGATTCAGTCTTTTGATGTGCCATGCTTAGGGTATACCAGTGATATTTGCGACTCTAATATAAATAATAGGTGATGTCAATAGAACGAACAATAAATACATATTCATAATTATATTTCATTTCAGTATTTGCAAGGAAATAGTGGTGGATACCAACAAAACCCTGGTTACCGATTTTCACATTTGATTCATCTCATTTTTATTAGTTTAATTTTATTATTTCGTTTTCAATTATAAAAACTCAAAAACATTATTGTTGGTTACTCTTATTAGAGATACTGATTATTGATATTTCCACCGCTCCTTGTGGGAACGACCCGTACTTGCCTCTGTCTACTAGTTAGACACCGTGCGATTGCGGTTATTATAATATAGGCATCTCCGGATTACTATCAATTTTTGGCGCCGCTGCCGGGGAGTGGTTGAGGAATATTGTAATTAGTACTTTTGATTTTGTAAATAGTTAGGTTTTTATTTTTATTTTTGTACAGTATTTTTTTTATTTTTAGCGTTTCTTTTTCCTTTTGACTTGTTTTGTGTGTCAGAATTTTATTTCAGGTACCTTTTTGAGAACGATGAATGCTTTGCGCGAGATGTCGTCTATGACGCTTGGTGAATACATGTATGGGTCACGGTATAAGGAAGTTCTTGCTTATAATCGTCTCAGATATGGAACTTGGAATCCGCGTAATTTCGCTATAGGTGGTTATTCAGATGAGTATCAACCCCAATACCATGAGGGTGAAAATGAACTTGACACTAGAAGTGATTTTAGGAATTATGATACTGATATAATATCTGAATCTATTGTATCTTACCCAACTCATGATCATTTAACTGATTATTTGTCTATTCATAAGGACGAGAGTTGTGTTAGAGACGTCATTTATTCAGATAATGATGATTTAGAAGAACATATTTATACAGAAGATACTATTGTTGAGTCTGATGACTTAGAGACAGTAGACATGCATAATGAGATATTTTCTAATCATTCAAATAATGAGTTTCCTATAAGTCACTTAGTTGCAGATAGTGATGAGGCGATTATTCATGATATTGTTGCTCCACTGTGCTCTTGTTTTTCTGATCCATCTAGTGATTTTCTCGAATGCTGATGTGAATGTCGAACATATTGATATTGGTCAGATAACTTGTATCGATGATTTTGAGCCTTTATCTGTTTTTTTTAGCCCACTTTTCTGATTTCGATGACCCTATGATCATTGATATTATCAATGCATTGCAACCTCCAATAGTTAATCAAGGTAACTCAACCACGGAATTAATTTCTGCGGACTTAGAACCAGATTTAGGAGTTGCTGATTTTGATGAACCTGAACCACTAGATGCATGCATAGATCATTGTGCTCAGTTTGATAATCCGATACCTTTTTACGTTGTCAATACATTGATTCCTATGATTTCTAGTGAAGATAATGTGTCGACCGAACGTATTTCAGCTGATTTAGAACCTGATTTAGAGCGTGTTTCCGGAATAGAAAATAATATGCTTGTTTTCCATGAGAGTGATATGCTTATCTTGACTAAGGATTTCTTTCTATTGAAAATGGATTTACACGTTTGTTTTGAGGTTTATAGTGTTTGCAGGTTCACATTTGCAGCTGACCTGATTTGTTGGATTGATCCCAACTATTCAGACTTTATATATATGGTTTGCAAGGTACTTTGGTGTATTATCACCCGGTTTGAAATTCTTTGCCTGCAAGCTGGGATACGAAGATTATTCTTTATGGGAGTCAACCCATATGATTTCGCTTCATGGGAGTCAACCCATCAGATTTGTTTTCTTTCCTCTATCTTTTATTTGTTTGCTTCAGTTTCCCATCCTAATTTCTACCACTGTTTAGTGGATTCGTCTAGCTGTTTAGCAGACATTTCTATCCACTGTTTAGTGGATCCGTCTAGCTGTTTAGCAGACGATTTGTCTCATTGTTTAGCGTACATCACTCTTTATCCAGTTTATGTAGCGGATATATTCTTTGTTTTGCTCGAGGACTAGCAAAATATAAGTGTGGGGGTGTTGATGAGAACGTAAATGCTATATTTTATACCCATAATTATATTAGCTAGGACTCTATATTTTGGTTAATGATACTTTTTGAGTGCTTTTGTAGAAAGTACCAAAATGATTTCGATCACGAAAGAATTTACGGTTAAATCAAGAGCTAAAAGAGCATTTGCGACTAAACCCCAAAAGGCTATTCACATCACTAATGAGAAAGAATTAATTTGGTTGCTACTTAACAATCTGTGTTAGGACCACTTTATCCATCACGACCAGGGATGCACAAATGATCTTTGTCTTGTTCAAGCACGCCAATTTTACTTCAAGCTAGCACGTCAGTTCCACTATCCGCAGTATGTTAGTGCTATAACAAGGTTTGGTGGACGTGGCACTGTTGGGTCAAATTAGTGTTGGACGTGGCTTCATTACAACAACAATTTTGGGCAGTATTTAGTAAGTATGGAACAAAGACATCGTTCATTTCTCTGTTAAGCAGAAGAAGATATAAGAGTAAATGGCGAGATGGATGCTCCAAATGATGGAAGCAAAATCTTGGATCGAAACGGTGGTGATCGATCGCAAGTGGAAGAAGAATGAGAAGAGACGGTGCGGATGGAGATTTCAGTGGTTCATTAATGGGAGTTGTTCGTTGCTGCCACACTCTTTTCATCTCTTGGTTAATACATTTGGAAGGTCGAGCTAGTTCAGTCGATGGAGGAAAGTTGGCGTTGGCTCGAGTGTGCAATACATGGAGTAGAAAGTGGTACTGGGTGCGATTGTTGGAGAATGAAATGGGTTAATGGCAGAAAAAAGCAGTGCAGGCAATCGCAGCGTTCTCTTAAACTGGTGGTATTTTTCTCGTTACTCGAATGTGTTTGCCTCGAGATGCTCTTGATGCTTTGTGGTGCCGTTGTTCTGCGAAGACGGAGCTGTGATGGAGGAAAATGAAGAAATTATGAAGTTCGATTTAGCTATTACTTGTGAAGGTGCAGCTCGAGTTGGAGGCCGATAATGATAAAGTGTGAGAGAATTCTTGGAAGGAATGGAAATGCTGCGTCATCGCAACTATAAATAAATGGATTTTCATGAGTTTCGATCTGAAATGTTTTGTGTGTCGGCTGGAGTTGGTAAGTGTTGGTAGATGCTTTCTTTGTCATGGAGTTCGTGGGTTGAGAGAAGACTGCCGAGATAAAAGGAGCTACTGCCAAGTTTGTTGTTGTTAACAATATTGGGTTCAGTTTGTTGGTCGTGGTTGTTCGATTCAATATGTGGAGCTGGTCAAAGAAGTTACAGCTGACGGTTAGATGGAGTTGGAGTTGTTGGCGGTGAACAGATAAGAGAAGTGGGTCGAAGTAGTGGTGGCATGATAACAAGAAGAAGACGCTGAGAAGACAAGGAGACGAACATGCAGGTGATTGCCAAAAACGTGTTTATGACTGGAGTTGTGCAGGGGTCGGCCGGAATTACAGTCGATAGACTTAATGTTGTTGTCAGGTCGCTGCAAAGATACAGTTGATGGAGGACTGAAATAGAAAGAATGAACTAGTGTTGTTGGCTTCGACTTATGGCTCTTTGTACGGATGGAATCTAAGATGTACAAGGAAGACGAAACATGTTGTTTGCCGTTGTTGCATGGTCAGAACCGAGATGACAAGTTTTAATGGGAGCCGGAATTAGATGATGAGCTGTGTTTGCGATGACGGCAGACAAGAAGAGATGCAGATGTCGAGCGATGAAGGAAGGTGTTTGAGGGTTAAGAAAAGAGTCAAGTTGGAGCTGTGGCAGAATTGGCAACAGTCGAAGGAGTAGTAAGTTGAATCTGTTGTGGGTCCTTCTGGTCAGAGAGGAGTGATGGACTTTAGAGCATGAATTTGGATTACGGTATGGACTGGGCCTTGGAAGAGAGTTTCTAGGTCTTATTTCTTCGCTAGCAACGCCTATATATTTACATGGTTTGAGAAACAGAGAAAAGGGGGCCGACGGCCAGAGAGGAGTTTGGTCTGGAAGCGCGGCTGGGAAGTGCTGAGACATAGAAAGGAAAAGCACCGCCGGCTTCAGATCCATAGAGAAGAAGACGGTTTGAAGTTCCATTATCTCAATTCCGTTTCGATTTGCTATAGATTTCCTTTCATTTGTTTATGGCTTTTGAGAAAGCCATGTTTGGCTAGACTTTTGTAGCTAGGGTTTTTATGGGTTGAAACCAATTTGGATATTAGGCTACTTTGAATTGATTAATTGAGCAAAATACCAATATGATTTGAATAAATTAATCTTTGAATATTGTTTATGTATTGATTGAAAATTAGTTGTTGCTTCACCGGTTTTGAAAACCTATGTGCCGAATTAATAGTTTTACAAATATATTTGTCTTATTATTTGATGATCCGTGCTTTGTTAAAAACTTTGATGGGTTATGCTTAGAAAAGCCATATAAAATTTGTGAACCTATATTTAGTTTCGTATAACTTTCTCGCTGATGCAATTTGTTGGTTCATACTAGGATTCAGTCTTTTGATGTGCCATGCTTAGGGTATACCAGTGATATTTGCGACTCTAATATATATAATAGGTGATGTCAATAGAACGAACAATAAATACATATTCATAATTATGTTTCATTTCAGTATTTGCAAGGAAATAGTGGTGGATACCAACAAAACCACAGTTCTACCGATTTTCACATTTGATTCATCTCATTTTTATTAGTTTAATTTTATTATTTCGTTTTCAATTATAAAAACTCAAAAACATTATTGTTGGTTACTCTTATTAGAGATACTGATTATTGATATTTCCACCGCTCCTTGTGGGAACGAACCGTACTTGCCTCTGTCTACTAGTTAGACACCGTGCGATTGCGGTTATTATAATATAGGCATCTCCGGATTACTATCAATTTTTGGCGCCGCTGCCGGGGAGTGGTTGAGGAATATTGTAATTAGTACTTTTGATTTTGTAAATAGTTAGGTTTTTATTTTTATTTTTGTACAGTATTTTTTTTATTTTTAGCGTTTCTTTTTCCTTTTGACTTGTTTTGTGTGTCAGAATTTTATTTCGGTACCTTTTTGAGAACGATGAATGCTTTGCGCGAGATGTCGTCTATGACGCTTGGTGAATACATGTATGGGTCACGGTATAAGGAAGTTCTTGCTTATAATCGTCTCAGATATGGAACTTGGAATCCGCGTAATTTCGCTATAGGTGGTTATTCAGATGAGTATCAACCCCAATACCATGAGGGTGAAAATGAACTTGACACTAGAAGTGATTTTAGGAATTATGATACTGATATAATATCTGAATCTATTGTATCTTACCCAACTCATGATCATTTAACTGATTATTTGTCTATTCATAAGGACGAGAGTTGTGTTAGAGACGTCATTTATTCAGATAATGATGATTTAGAAGAACATATTTATACAGAAGATACTATTGTTGAGTCTGATGACTTAGAGACAGTAGACGTGCATAATGAGATATTTTCTAATCATTCAAATAATGAGTTTCCTATAAGTCACTTAGTTGCAGATAGTGATGAGGCGATTATTCATGATATTGTTGCTCCACTGTGCTCTTGTTTTTCTCGATCCATCTAGTGATTTTACGAATCTTCGATGTGAATGTTGAACATATTGATATTGGTCAGATAACTTGTATCGATGATTTTGAGCCTTTATCTGTTTGTTTAGCCTACTTTTCTGATTCCGATGACCCTATGATCATTGATATTATCAATGCATTGCAACCTCCAATAGTTAATCAAGGTAACTCAACCACGGAATTAATTTCTGTGGACTTAGAACCAGATTTAGGAGTTGCTGATTTTGATGAACCTGAACCACTAGATGCATGCATAGATCATTGTGCTCAGTTTGATAATCCGATACCTTTTTACGTTGTCAATACATTGATTCCTATGATTTCTAGTGAAGATAATGTGTCGACCGAACGTATTTCAGCTGATTTAGAACCTGATTTAGAGCGTGTTTCCGGAATAGAAAATAATATGCTTGTTTTCCATGAGAGTGATATGCTTATCTTGAATAAAGATTGCTTTCTATTGAAAATGGATTTACACGTTTGTTTTGAGGTTTATAGTGTTTGCAGGTTCACATTTGCAGCTGACCTGATTTGTTGGATTGATCCCCAACTTTTCAGACTTTATATATATGGTTTGCAAGGTACTTTGGTGTATTATCACCCGGTTTGAGATTCTTTGCCTGCAAGCTGGGATACGAAGATTATGCTTTATGGGAGTCAACCCATATGATTTCGCTTCATGGGAGTCAACCCATCAGATTTGTTTTCTTTCCTCTATCTTTTATTTGTTTGCTTCAGTTTCCCATCCTAATTTCTACGTTGGATGACTCAATTACATTGAGGACAATGTAATGTTTAAGTGTGGGGGAGTGGCATTTTCGTTAGGCTTTAAAAAAAAAATGAAAAATATGACCAGCTGTTTAGCGGGTCTGCAACAAAAAAAACAAAAAAAAAGGGGTTATTATTTTTAGAGTATTTTCTATGACCAGCTGTTTAGCGGGTCTTTTTCATTCTTTTTCAGATTTTCATTTTATGACCAGCTGTTTAGCGGGTCTACAATTTTAAAAAAAATATATATAAAAAAAAAATGATCAGCTGTTTAACGGGTCTTTCTGTCTAGCTGTTTAGCAGACATCTCTATCCACTGTTTAGTGGATTCGTCTAGCTGTTTAGCAGACATTTCTATCCACTGTTTAGTGGATCCGTCTAGCTGTTTAGCAGACGATTTGTCTCGCTGTTTAGCAGACATCACTCTTTATCCAGCTGTGTAGCGGATATATTCTTTGTTTTGCTCGAGGACTAGCAAAATATAAGTGTGGGGGTGTTGATGAGCACGTAAATGCTATATTTTATACCCATAATTATATTAGCTAGGACTCTATATTTTGGTTAATGATACTTTTTGAGTGCTTTTGTAGAAAGTACCAATGTGATTTCGATCACGAAAGAATTTACGGTTAAATCAAGAGCTAAAAGAGCATTTGCGACTAAACCCCAAAAGGCTATTCACATCACTAATGAGAAAGAATTAATTTGGTTGCTACTTAACAATCTGTGTTAGGACCACTTTATCCATCACGACCAGGGATGCACAAATGATCTTTGTCTTGTTCAAGCACGCCAATTTTACTTCAAGCTAGCACGTCAGTTCCACTATCCGCAGTATGTTAGTGCTATAACAAGGTTTGGTGGACGTGGCACTGTTGGGTCAAATGAGTGTTGGACGTGGCTTCATTACAACAACAATTTTGGGCAGTATTTAGTAAGTATGGAACAGCACATCGTTCATTTCTCTGTTAAGCAGAGAAGAGATATAAGAGTAAATGGCAGATGGATGCTCCAAATGATGGAAGCAAAATCTTGGATCGAAACTGGTGGTGATCGACTGCAAGTGGAAGAAGAATGAGAAGAGACTGGTGCAGATGGAGATTTCAGTGGTTCATAAATGGGAGTTGTTCGTTGCTGCCACACTCTTTTCATCTCTTGGTTAATACATTTGGAAGGTCGAGCTAGTTCAGTCGATGGAGGAAAGTTGGCGTTGGATCGAGTGTGCAATGCAGGGAGTAGAAAGTGGTACTGGGTGCGATTGTTGGAGAATGAAATGGGTTAATGGCAGGAAAACAAGTGCGGCAATCGCAGGCGTTCTCTTAAACTTGTGGTATTTTTCTGTTACTCGAATGTGTTTGCCTGAGATGCTCTTGATGCTGTGGTGCCGTTGTTCTGCGAAGACGGAGCTGTGATAGAGGAAAATGAAGAAATTATGAAGTTCAGTTAGCTATTACTGTGAAGGTGCAGCTCGAGTTGGAGGCCGATAATGATAAAGTGTGAGAGAATTCTTGGAAGGAATGGAAATGTTGCGTACTGCAACTATAAATAAATGGATTTTCATGAGTTTCGGTAGTGAAATGTTTTGTGTGTCGGCTGGAGTTGGTAAGTGTTGGTAGATGCTGCTGTCATGGAGTTCGTGGGTTGAGAGAAGACTGCCGAGATAAAAGGAGCTGCTGCCAAGTTTGTTGTTGTTAACAATATTGGGTTCAGTTTGTTGGTCGTGGTTGTTCGATTCAATATGTGGATCTGGTCAAAGAAGTTACAGCTGACGGTTAGATGGAGTTGGAGTTTTTGGCGGTGAACAGAGAAGAGAAGTGGGTCGAAGTAGTGGTGGGATGATAACAAGAAGAAGACGCTGAGAAGACAAGGAGCCGAACATGCGGTGATTGCCAAAAACGTGTATGTGACCGGAGTTGTGCAGGGTCGGCGGAATTGGTTTCGATAGGCCAATGTTGTTGTCAAGTCGCCGCAAATATACGATTGATGGAGGAATGAAATAGAAAGAATGAACTAGTGTTGTTGGCTTCGACTTATGGTCTTTGTACGGATGGAATCTAAGATGTACAAGGAAGACGAAACATGTTCTTTGCCGTTGTTGCATGGTCAGAACCGAGATGACAAGTTTTAATGGGAGCCGAATCGATGATGAGTCTGTGTTTGCGATGACGGCGAGAAAGAAGAGATGCGAGATGTCGAGCGATGAAGGAAGGTGTTTGAGGGTTAAGAAAAGAGTCAAGTTGGAGCTATGGCGGAAATTGGCAGTAGCAAGGAGCAGCGATAAGTTGAATCTGTTGTGGGTCCTTCGGTCGAGAGGAGTGATGGACTTTAGAGCCCGAATTTGGATTACGGTATGGACTGGGCCTTGGAAGAGAGTTTCTAGGTCTTATTTCTTCGCCAAAGAACGCCTATATATTTACATGGTTTGAGAAACAGAGAAAAGGGGGGCCGACGGCGAGAGGAGGAGTTTGGTGCCTGAAGCGCTACTGGGAAGTCTTTGAGACAGAGAAAGGAAAAGCGCCGCCGGCTTCAGATCCATTGAGAAGAAGACGGTTTGAAGTTCCATTATCTCAATTCCATTTCGATTTGCTATAGATTTCCTTTCATTTGTTTATGGCTTTTGAGAAAGCCATGTTTGGCTATACTTTTGTAGCTAGGGTTTTTATGGGTTGAAACCACTTTGGGTATTAGGCTACTTTGAATTGATTAATTGAGCAAAAGACCAATATGATTTGAATAAATTAATCTTTGAATATTGTTTATGTATTGATTGAAAATTAGTTGTTTCTTCACCGGTTTTGAAAACCTATGTGCCGAATTAATAGTTTTACAAATATATTTGTCTTATTATTTGATGATCCGTGCTTTGTTAAAAACTTTGATGGGTTATGCTTAGAAAAGCCATATAAAATTTGTGAACCTATATTTAGTTTCGTATAACTTTCTCGCTGATGCAATTTGATGGTTCATACTAGGATTCAGTCTTTTGATGTGCCATGCTTAGGGTATACCAGTGATATTTGCGACTCTAATATATATAATAGGTGATGTCAATAGAACGAACAATAAATACATATTCATAATTATGTTTCATTTCAGTATTTGCAAGGAAATAGTGGTGGATACCAACAAAACCCTGGTTACCGATTTTCACATTTGATTCAACTCATTTTTATTAGTTTAATTTTATTATTTCTTTTTCAATTATAAAAACTCAAAAACATTATTGTTGGTTACTCTTATTAGAGATACTGATTATTGATATTTCCACCGCTCCTTGTGGGAACGACCCGTACTTGCCTCTGTCTACTAGTTAGACACCGTGCGATTGCGGTTATTATAATATAGGCATCTCCGGATTACTATCAGTCATGGGACACTGGGAAACTAGATGAACTCTTCTTGCCAGAAATAAAGGAAAAAATATTAGCTATAACTCTGAATAAGGAGAAGAGAGACAAAATCATATGGAAACATCACAGTTCTCTGAATTTTACGGCAAAAAATATCTATAACTACCTCATCAGTTAAAATTCAGATAATGAGGAGTTTAATGAATTTACGTGGAATAAATTATGGAAGTTGCAAGCGATCCCGCGAATTAGACTATTTATTTGGAAACTAATTCAAAAAGCGCTTCCAACCAATATCAGATTAGCATCTCATAACTCCGAAATCTCATATGAGTGCCACTTATGTAATAACCAAGAGACAAAAACAGAAGATCGTCTATTCAGAAAGTGCCACTTTGCTAGATCGATTTGGTTTGGTTGCTCCATGGACGCCGTTAATTCGCAAATTAATGCAGAATCCATTAGCAAGTGGGTAGAAAGTTGGCTAACGGATCTAAGATTTTCGCAATATTGGGTGCAGATTGCAACAATGCTTTGGTTTATTTAAAAATATAGATGTGAAGTGGTGTTTAGGAAAAAAAATCTCCAGATCCAACTTCTTTGATTCAACAAATCAAGAAGTTCATCCAATCCTCTCCGAAAAATACCAGAAGAAAAAACAAGAAGTTTCAGCATAAGAGTTCGCCTAAACATTATTGGAACAACTTAAACGCGGATTGGATAATATTCACAAATGCGTCTTTCAATAAAGATAACTTATCCATGGGATATGCTTTCATCCTGTATTCGATCGACCAAAAAGCTTTTATGCATCTTTCCGCAGGTTCAGATTGAGATTCTTCGGCTTTGCACGCAGAAGCAAAAGCTCTTCTAAAAGCATTAATTTGGCTAAAAGACAACTGTTAGAGCATAGCTCGGTTGAACCCACCAAGCGTTGGTATGTCAATTTTGATTGTCATATTTTAGTAAACCAAAACTCATTTAAAGAGTCGCTTGATTATTTACTAGAGTAAACTTCATATAGGTTAGCTAGAAAGTTATTAGGATATGAGACATACAAGTATTACTCGAAGACTTGAAAAATGTGAAGAAGTAAAGAGCTACAACGACGACATCATCCTTCCTCTTGAGGTAATATTTTGACCTGAAATGTTTCATTCTTAACGTATATTTCAAGTCGTGTTATATTGAAAACATAACTGCGAAGCTATGAATGATTATACTCTAGTTAGACGTAGTATTAAGGAATTATAATACGAAGTATAACGCCTATCTTTTGAACTTCGTATATTAGACATCGACATAATCGTATGAATGCTATTGTGATTATGTATGGGTATGGATGAGGATTTCGTCCTAGGAAACAATGTTTTACATTCGTTTAAAGGAAGTACATTCATAAATGTATTTTTTGAATCGAAAGGGAAATCGCTAGGCTTATTGGTATTCTTATTCATTGCAAATCTTCGGATTACTAATATGTGTGTTTAGGATAACCGCTCATACTTGTTGTAGATGGGGCAAAACGATTTGCTGGTTTTTACGGAATTGAGGAGATGATCGTGCGGAGGAGACTCCTTGAACCGAGCGAAATGTTTAACCTCACACAGATGCACTGCAAGAAGGGAGTGCTTTGAATTCGAGAGATCAATCTGTAGTACTCCAGCCTAAACCAAGACAATGGCCGTTCCAAAGTAAATTCAGTCACAAGAGAGGATGGGTCGATCTGTAGGAGGGAAGCTGAGAAATATGTGAGATCAATGGTGATCGAAGATTGTAGGTGTGTTGTGTATTCTGAGAATAAGATAAATTCTGAATGATTGAATTTGCTCTGTTGAGAGTTGGATTGTTAATCTCGTGTTGTCTGTTTGACGTGAGATTGTCCTTGTTTCAATCATGATTCAGAGACTTATTTATATTGTTGGAATTGAAAACACCATGATCTCATGAAGTGTGACATTGATGGAATCAAAGAAATGGGGAAGTGGAAATCGTGTTAAAACCAGGTTGCTCAACGTGCGGAGACTTGGTTGATTTTCCATCCACTACTTTGTTAACTCCTTCAACTCGATTGCACGACTTGCTCACATTCTCATCGTGTGTATGAACACACGTGCCGTAGACCGCTGCACCAAAACCCTAGTTAATATCCCCCATGTGACACGATTGATGTCTCGTGTGATTGTGGAATCTGCAAGGAAGACGTGTATTTAGTTAGTCAGTTGCTGACTTCATGGGACGATGAGTCCTTGTATTGTTGAGTCGAACGTGGTTTGGAAATGTTCTGAGACTCATGAATTGAACATGTTTGTTGAGACATGAGAAAATGTTGCTCATTTTATGAATTGTTGAATATTGATAATTGAACCAATATTCTTTGATTTGAGCAAGTATTGCTCATCTGAGCAAATATTGCTCGTTTGATGAATTATGGTAGCATGACCAAATAAAATATTAAATCGAATCTCGGCAATTGAACCGAGTATGATAAATAAAATGTTTATCATGGGATCAACGTAAAATTATTAGCGTTTGAATCTGGAATCATTAACCTTGGACTCAAAACCCTAATTTAATTGGTGATTTATTGATGGTTTATTGAGAATCAACCACATAAAAGAAGGGACCGGCTACATGGGATTATGAGTCAACCATGTAGTTCCCAGATGCTCACATGAGCAAATATTAAGATCTCTGCAGACCAGTTAATTTGTTGATGAAAGGATGATTAAATGCTGGTTTAATCATTTAGTCGAGCCTTAGATGATAAAACCTAATTAATTATGAAGAGATGAGGGACCGACCAAGGGACCATGAAACCGGCCCTGGGTGTTCACGGGATCAATTGATGATCGTTCCATCAAGTTCCAAGTTGTTTGGAAGAGTTTTGGACCTAATACGTGCAATTGTGCAAATTAGGTTAAATCATGAGAATACGTGGGATCGGCTTCTCGTAAGCCAAAGACCCAACCTTGGTCGGTCAAGGTAACATGCTCACGTCACCAAAGTGTCCGTATGCCAATTTTGAGAATTTTGATATTTTCTGGTGTGCATTTGAGCAATCATTTGATAAAATATGAAGAAATCAGGGTTTTTGACGAAACCGTCAAAACTTCATGAGATGAAGGAAAAATAATAAAAGTGAGGGAATCATTAAGTGTGGGACCGTCCATGGCCAAGGCATGGCTGGCCGGCCAAGGAGCTTGGTCCCACATGTTTTTTTCCCAATTTTCATAATATTTTCATGATTTTAGGGAAATATGATAAAACCAAGGAATTTGTTAAAACCAAGGAGTTTTTGTTGAAATCAAGGAGTTTCCATGAGATGAAGGAAACAAAAGTATTAATAATAATAAAATAAGGGCGTGTGGGACCGGATTGAGCATGGTTGGCAGTCAGGCCCGATTCGTGAGTTTTCCCTTATTTTATGTATTATTTCATGATTTGAAGGAGTTTTCATAATTTGAAGGAAATATCATGAAATCAAGGAATTTCATAAAATCAAGGAAATATAAAAATAATAATAATAGAATAAGGGGTTTGTGGGACCAAATAGGGCATGACCGGCCAGCTTGGGCCCGGTCCCACAAGTTTCCTTAATTTTATGTATTTTTGTGTATTTTCCCATAATTTGAAGGAAACATCATGAAATCAAGGAGTTTCATGGGATTAAGGAAACATGAAAAATATAATAATAATAATAAAATAGGGCGTTGGGGCCAGCTAGGGCATGACCGGCCGGCTATGGCCCTGTCCCACGGGTTTCCCTAATTTTATATTATTTTTCATGGGATCAAGGAAATATCATGAGATTAAGGAGTTTTCATAAGATTAGGGAAATAATAATATAATAATGAGGAACCATGAGGTGTGGGGCGTAGGGATCGTGGCATGGCCGGTTGGCCAATAATCACGGCCCCACAATATTTTCCTTAATTTTATATTATTTCTTTGGTGTGAGGGAAACACCATGAAACTGAGGAGTTTCCTCAAAATAAAAGATATTTGTTCAAGTGAAAGGTTTTTCATGAACTCAAAGAAAATAATAAAAATATGATAAAAATATGAAACTGGCGTGGGATTGACCACGGCACGTCCGGCCGGTCAGTGGGCCCATGCTCCCAGCGCCTTGGTCAATTTTTTAATTATTTTTTTCTTCCTATTTTGTATAGGTTCATCATCTCGTCGTATTTTGAAATACTTGTTCGTGCGGTGATTGTTAGTGCATCATCGTTGAGTACACTTACACCATTTTGGTCGGGGCTTACTCAAAGGTAGTTTAGATGCCCGTGTGTTGAATATTTATTACTAACCCATGGAATTCTGCTGGGAAGAACCATAAATTGAAGTAACGAAATATTATGAAAATATCGAATATTTTTCAGGGATTTGAATCTATTGATTTTGAAAATAAATAATTAATGGCTCTATACTAGTACGATCGTCTGGGAGCATTAATTATTCAGGAATTGAGTGATATGAGCTTGTTGAAGCGTCATACTTCTTTCATATAGTCGAGGAAAACATTGTTACATCCTGAAGACGTTATTGCTATATACTAGCAGGCAAGCTGTCTAGGAGCCGTCTAATCTTTCGATTCTATATAGAAGTAATTACCGAAATTGCTCGTATTCATGAGATATGTCGTTGCCTCGGTGAGACTACATATCTATATATACTCCGAGAGACAAAGTATTCTCGTCGAGATTCTCATAGCATGATCTTTCATGCTTTCGATAAGAGACACGAGCCTCAATATTCATCGATTCTTGGATCGGGAATACATATAAGTATGGGTTTACGATTTTAGCCTTTGTCAAAAATCCACCATCTACATTAATTCCCCTGCTTAGTGAGAAAACCCGTGTTCCTCAGTCAGCATTGAATGGTGATTTTCCGGTCATAAACAATATAAGTAATTGAACTTAGTCGTAAGTTAAGATGTTACCGGATTTCGATAGTACGAGCATACCATGACTTGAATGAAGATCCAGTGGCATGATAGAGTGTCGTTTGGTGGACATAAATTGGTGTTGAACCGCTGATTTTATGATGGGACCTTGGTCGTTTTAGGATTCACGGGCCGGGCCCAATAAGGAAATCCTTGTGTGATTAGGTTTTGGAAATAAAACTTGATATAAAAGGGGTAAATCCTTTTTTTTTTTATTTTTCCTGACAACCGGCCATCACCTTCATCACCGCTTCATCTTCATCGCGCCAGCAACCAGTGGAAGAAAATTTTCGCCGGAGCTCGCTGCCGTTCGACCGTCCGATCACCGTCCAGCCATACTCCGGCCGGCGCTGACAGGTACGCGTTTTTTTTTTTTTTTAAGTTTGTTGAGTTCATGAGTTGTTCATGCTTTTATCATATTGAAATTATATACATGTGTATATGATGGTGAGTTTTGTTGAAAACCCTTATTTTAGAAAAAGTATGTTCGCTTCATCGTTAGTTTGAGAACCCATTAATAATCCCTGACTTAGTAGAGATTTTTCTTTGTATATGAGGATTTAGGTCCAGTGATAAAACTAAGTTTATGAGCTTTCATGTGAACTAGAGTTTCATCATGAAAAGGTGAATTTTCACAAAACCGAAATAAATTCTTCTTTTAAAGAATGACGATGATATGAAGAAAGAGTTTTTTTTTTATATATGAACTTGCGTCCAGTGATAAAATTTTGTTTATGAGCTTTCATGTAAATCAAAATTTTATCTTATAATGTGTGAGTTTTTCACGAAATTAGAATAAATCTTCATTTCGAAGACGTATGACGATACGAAGGAAAAGAAGATTTTATTTTTATATAAAACCATGGTCTATTCATGGATTATTTTTTTTTGCTAAAACCGTGGAGTGTCCACAAATTCATTTTCGTGAGTCTTTCTCACGTCAAAAATATATACATTATATATATTTTTTTTATTTACGTGATTGAATCACGTTTTCTTATATATATATATATATATATATATATATATGTGTAAAAATATATATTATTTTCTTTAAAGTCAAAACTTGAGTTTTGTGTAATATTATTTAGAAGTGAACAATTATTTATGAATAATGCTTTTAGTTTTCATAATTTCGTAGTGAATGTTCACACAATCGAAATATTTATGTTTTTATGAAAGTCTGAGTTTCGTTCGTTTTTTGTAGGTTTCAAAGAGACGAACGATTTTGGAGTTGTTAACTCTAGCATTTCTATCACTATTGTTAGTGGAATCATAAAAGGTAAGAGTTGAGAATTACCATTTTGTAGACGTTTGCATCTTGTATGAATGGTATACTGAAGCGAAGTATTGTGCGCACATTACAACTACTTTGCAAGGATGTCTGATTCTCAAGTCAATGATGCTTCCAGAGATGATGTGTGTGGACAATGATGCTTCCATGGGAGACTCACATATTGATAATGATGCCTCCAGGGATGATTCATGCATGGATGAGACCTCCATTGGTGAAGATGAAACTCCTGGAATTAAGAATGTTCCGAACATAGAGGATGCATTCTTCATAGATCAAGGGCCTGAAAAGCGTCTCAAAACTCCAGCATTTCGTCTTCTGATAAATCCCAGAGAGGTTACTCAGAAAAAACTGGTGACTCCTCGGGCGACTATTCGGTTCTGTCTCGAACGAGGATATTTTTTCTCGCATCAATCATTGAATTCAAGCTTTCTCGACGGCCTTTGGAAAAAAATTCTGGATGGGTGAGGTACATGCTGGGTTTTCCTCGTGTTCGAGCTAAGTTGTATGATGCACGAGTAATACGAGCTATTCAAGCTTCTGGAGACTTATTCATTTTTCATGATGCGAGAGGTAGCTTTACTTGCTCGATGGTGTATTCCAACTCACTCTTTCATATGCAGATGGGGAGAGTTTACCATTACTTTAGAAGATGTAGTTGCTTTGTTGCATCTTCCGATCACATGCAATCTTCCCGAAAATCTTTCTTCACTGTGAGGAAGTTGCAATCTCTAACATCTTGACAACCACAATGGATGAGATTAACAAAGCATCCGGCAACAAAGGTTGTTATGCTCATTATTTAATATACTTGGTGGCGAGAGATACTCCTCTAGAGTGGCCTCGTTGACGGTACGTTATCTATTGCTTTGCTTTCTTGTGTTTATGGTTGTCCGAGACGTATTTGAAGATCTTGGAAACTTGTTGAAGTCGTTCGTGATTCCTTTTGCGATTAAGATGGCTCAGGGTGAGCAACTCCCAATAGGTAGCTTGTTCCCGGGTTCTTTGTATTCCAACTTGGACTCCTTGATCATGGACTCTAGTGTCTCGAATGGTTTTATGAAGATTGAATGTTATGCTAACACAATGTTTCTTCAAGCTTTGATGTGGGAGCATTTCAAGAATTATGCACCTATCCCTCGTACCATTTTGCAAGGATTGAATACTGATGCTCGTCATGTTTTCTCTGAGAAAGTTAATGCCAGGATCATGCGTTGGTCCACAAAGCAACCTCGACTGAAGACTCGCTTTGTTGATGTTCGGATTGTGAATCGAATTCAACTTCCACCCATGGGTCTCGCCCCTTTACATCTCTCGATTGAGAACTTTTAATGATGAAGAGAGCATGACTTTGAAATCCGGTGCTAATTTGGACGAAGGCGAGAGAGCTTTTATGCTAAGTTGTACTCCCGGTTATCTAATATCCATAATGCATGGCGAATTCTCAGTGGAAGAATACAATATTGATAGGGCGGCTCGGAAAATGGGTATGGATCAGTGTTTTCCGACTTTCCGAAGAAGAAAACCCTCAGTTGATCAGCTTATGACCCGTCTGGACCGCACACATGTGGAAGGAAGTGAATTCTGGTTTCCCAGCTCTGGAAGAATTTCATATGTAACTCCAGGTTACATAGATTTTTGGGATCAACAACTCAAGCGCTTATCTGATTTTGTAAGAGTTAATCAACCCTTAGTGAAGGAGCCTCCTTCTTCTGAGATGATTGCTACTCGACCAAGATTGAAGCATTTCCCTGGTAGCGACAAACGGAAAACATCTCCAGGATGTTCACAAGTAAGTATTTTATAAAGTCTTTATAAGATTATGATGATTGTATTTTGACTATTGCATCAAAATTTTCTTTTCCACAGGGCGGTCGTAATGTAAGACCGAGAATTGATGTAAACCTCTCAAAAGCTGAAGCGACTGTTCATGGTGGAGAAGGCATGAGTAAGAATTATAAGATGATACCTAACACCATAAAGTCCCCAGTGATTTGTTTGGTGAGTTTATCGATATCTCTTTCGTCGTGACTTTTTCTCACCCATGTGCTTGGGATCTTGAAAACGACTTTTTGTTATTCGGTTGTAGGATTTCACTCCATCAAGTATTGACGGTCTTCAATTCTCTGTTTGCACAAGGGCGGGCGGTCTACGACTTGAGCGTTGAAGAAGAAAATATAGTGAGTATTCTCCCTCATAGCCAATCATGAACGCCTCATGAGAAAATGCTAATTATTTGAGAATGTGTCCAGGAGGATGTTGTCGTGGAGGTAGAGAGTGCTAATACTCGGTCATCTCCCGATAATAAAGGCTAAGGAAGTCCCAAATATTCGAAATCGAATGAAAATGATGAACCTCTTGATGTCGACACGGGCAATCCCAACTCCTTGAACACTTCGAGGACCCCCCAAGTAAGCACGTATCTTATAACCTCTTCATAGAAGCATGAAATCTCTGATTGATAAGTGAATGAATGAGAATCCATGTAAATATGAAAAGCTTTGCCGAAAACACGTCACCAGAAAATTCAGAACTCAGCCTCTTAGCATAAGTGCCATAGAATCTTCGTCCGATGTCAGATTTTCGTGATCCACATATGTATCTTCAAGCCCAGAGAATTTCCAAGCTTTTTCGAAGAACACTTTTGGATTCCGAGCGCGTTTAGGACCTGAAAAAGGCGAAACAGTAAACTTCCAGGAGACTTCCAGAATTTTTTCAGATTGCATGTTGCCCGATGTTTCGACCACATCTTTTTGCTCGTTCATCGGATTGTCATGAAATTTTGACATGTGGTAGAGGACATCCATACGAAGAGAATGGTATATGACCCATCCTAAGATTCCTTGTAGGTTGCTCCCAGTTTGTCTTTTAATACAGAGTATCTCTTGATACTGATCTAGAAGTTGTCTTGCAAACAACTTGTGTAAACAGGATAAGTTCCCTATCTAAAGTATCTCTTGATACTGATCTAGAAGATAATTTCTTTTCGAAGAAAATTGTGATTCAGTAACACATAAGATGCGAAAAATCCTTTCAAATCTTGTCAGAATTATTTATTTAAGGCTGACATCTATGTTTGGTATGTGTTAAAGATATTTCTAGTATATGTACTCAACGTGTTTGAGAACTTATGCTAAAGGATGTATTATCAAACCTGATCTCAAGCTAAACTTCTAAAAGCGCTGAGTGCAATGGCTTCTAATAAGACTATTGATATTGATTCCTTCAAGAAATCTGGTTGTGAAGATAAAGAAAAGGAAGATGTGACTCATATCCTTGTCCAAAATAGTTTGGATGCTAAGATTGATATTCTCAATCTCCGACAATTCCTCCTCAGTACTATTGAAACTCATCATAGACAGGCAGCATTAATAAGAATTGTTATCTGTAACCAAAGGAAACTGATTAAACTTGGAATCGGTAATAGGGAGTATGCTCGGAATATTAATCGAAAGGTTAATGATTTAGCATGTGAACATAACCAACGTACTGTGTGCAGAATCCGAGATATCATTCTAGATGTTGTTGATGAAGATCCTGAAAAATTTGAGGACGTTGAAGATGATCTTTAAGAAATTGTTTAAAGATCTATCAATGAAAAATAAACATTATTTTTTTTATTTCTTTCAATAAGGTCTATTTTGAATAAAACTATCTATTATTTATGAATAAAATTGTTATTTTATATTTTTCTTGTGATAGTTTTTCGATTACATAACCTGTGCTTGAATGCTTTATATTATTGCTATGTGTTTATGGGATGTTTGATTTCGGTTTTCATAGATATTCGATCTCATATGGTGTGAACCCTTATGGTTTGGGTGATTTTTTTGGTTTAGCAGGATTAAGTTCTAGCCCATGTTGGTAGGCTTTATCAAAGGATCATAAGGGGTTCTGATTGAAACTCATGTGTGAAAAAGTCACAATATATTGAATCGTTTTTGGTTTAGCATAAAAGCATACGTGTTTCGGGTTTTCAACTTTTGTTACGCATTTGTTAAAACCGATTCAACCTTTCTCTAGTAAAGGTTGATGTTGTTGTTGTTCTTTTGTTCTTGCGAGAGGATGACAACATTAATGGGGGAGAGTTCTAACTTGAAATTGCGCTTAATGACATATCTTTGGGGATAAGAGGATGCGGAATTTGAGATAACGAATTTGTTAGTTAATCGTTTTCCTGTTTAAGAAAAGCCTGATTTTATTGCATATATTTTGCTTTTGCTTAACAAAATTTCGGTACAATTGATGTTTTATTCCATTATTGTGTATGGATGTGCGTGTGATTCAATTGGTTCCGGTTAAGAAAAACTATTGTTATCTTGCTTTATTGTTTGGTATCAATCGTTTATGCTTACAAAATTTCGGTGCAATTGCGGTACTTTAATGTCTATGTTTGTTTCAATTGCTTCCGGTTAAGATGAATAATTATGCAAGTTGATTGATTTGGCTTGTATGAATTGTTTATGGCTTAACAAAAGTTGTCGGGATCGTTTGTTTAGTCCAATTCGATTCCGGATAAGAGAAACTAAGTTAATTCTGATCTTAGTTAGACTTATCAAAGTGGAGGATTCGGTTATTCAAGTATAATCGAATGCCTTAACAAGAAATACTAGTTAACTAACCTAGTACTTGTCTTGTTTAAAGTAAAAGATCTAAGTTATTGTTCGAATAATTAGAACCTAATGAGAAAAATAAAGTTAATTCTGATCTTTATTTTGGGCTTATCAAACAAGCGATTGTATTTGTGCAATTGGTTTAGCAAAAGAACTAAGGTGCTTAGTCAATTTTTAATTTGCTAAACTATTAGGGAAAATTTCTTCGGGTAATTATTTCCTTGGTAACATATCAAAACAAAATTACTTTGTAGTTTCGGTTTTGATATTGGTTATCTAAAATGGTGTGTGGAACCCTCGTGTTTAACCCTTATGGGTTGCAAGTCTTTAGAGATTTGTAATATCCTTTCGGTTTGTCCTTTATTTGCTCGTACCTTTGTCATTTTGTGACAAAAAGGGGGAGAAATATATGGAGTAAACAAGCGATTTAGTATCACTAAGGAAAGGACAATGGTGCTTAAATGTTATATCTAACGAAAGAGTAAAGCATAGACTAAGGGGGAGTAACATGTCATATCGATACTTGTGGTTATCTTAACTACAAAGGGAATAACAAAGACGTGCGGATTGAAAATCTACCTATCTTGCCTTTAGGGGGAGTATTAGCTTAGTTATTCCAATGTCAACAACGGCATTTATGGATTGAATGTATACAGGTTATTGTGTTGTTGAAACTTGGAATCAAGCGTATGTATAATTAATTCTTGTAATTTGTTTATCCATATGATGTAAGAGTTTTGTCACTAAAATTGACAAAGGGGGAGATTGTTAGAGCATAGCTCGGTTGAACCCACCAAGCGTTGGTATGTCAAGTTTGGTTGTCATATTTTAGTGAACCAAAACTCATTTAAAGAGTCGCTTGATTATTTACTAGAGTCAACTTCGTATAGGTTAGATAGAAAGTTATTATGATATGAGATATACAAGTATTACTCGAAGACTTGAAGAATGTGAAGAAGTAAGAGCTACAACGACGACATCATCCTTCCTCTTGAGGTTAGTAATATTTTGACTTGAACTGTTTCATTCCTAACGTATCTTTCAAGTCGTGCTATATTGAAAACATAACTGCGAAGCTATGAATGATTATATTCTAGTTAGACGTAGTATTAAGGAATTATAATACGAAGTATAACGCCTATCTTTTGAACTTCGTACGTAAGGCATCGACATAATCGTATGAATGTTATTGTGATTATGTATGGGTATGGGTGAAGATTTCGTCCTAGGAAATAATATTTTACATTCGTTTAAAGGAAGTACATTCATAAACGTGTTTTGTGAATCGAAAGGGAAATCGCTAGGCTTATTGGTATTGCTATTCATTGCAATTCTTTGGATTACCAATATGTGTGTTTAGTATAACCGCTCATAACTTGTTTATGTATCTTGGTAAAACTATTCACAATGCCTGACTTATGTATTAGTATGACTTTTATTAGTGAAACCAATCTTAAGTAATCACCTAAGATTGATCGATATTTGTAATTGGTGTGACCATTCCTAGTCATTGGGTAACCGATCCTAGAACTTGGTGGGACTAATCACAAGATGTGTAATCGATCCTTGTAGTAGGTTAACAAGTTTTAGTAATTGGTGTAACTGATCCTATAACTTGTGCAACCGATCACAAGTAAGTACCATAAATAAGTGGTAACCGATCCTGGTTGTTAGAGCATAGCTCGGTTGAACCAACCAAGCGTTGGTATGTCAAGTTTGGTTGTCATATTTTAGTGAATCAAAACTTATTTTAAGAGTCGCTTGATTATGTACTAGAGTCAACTTCGTATAGGTTAGCTTGAAAGTATTATGATATGAGACATTACAAGTATTGCGAAGACTTGAAGAAGTGAAGAAGTAAGAAGCTACAATGACAACATCATCCTTCCACTTGAGGTTAGTGATATTTGACTTGAACTGTTTCATTCCCTAACGTATCTTTTAAGTCGTGCATATTGAAAACAAAACTGCGAAGCATGAACACTCTAGATAGACATAGTATTAAGGAATACAATACGAGGTTTATTGCTTAACCATTAAACTTTGTAGATAAGATATCGACATAATCGTTTGAATGCTATTGTGATTATGTATGGGTATGAGGTGAGGATTTCATCCTAGGACACAATGTTTATACATGTGTTTTAAGGAAGTAAGTTCATAAACTTGTTTATGAATCGAAAAGGAAATTGCTAGGCGCTATTGGTATTGTTATTCATTGCATATCTTGTGAACAACCAATATGTGTGATTTAGTATAACCACTCATGACTTGTTTGTGTTCTTGGTAAAACTATTCACAAAGGCCTGACTTATGTATTGGTATGACTTTTATTAGTGAAACCGATCTTAAGTAATCACCTGAGATGGTATGATCGAGTTTGTGATTTGTGTATGACCAACTCTGGGTAAAGGGGAACCGATCCTATGAAGAGGTGAAACACATCACAAAGGGGAATCGATCCTTGTATGAGGTGCAACAAGTTTTTAGCAGAAAGGGGAACCGATCCTATGGACATGTGCAACACGATTTTTAGGCAAAGGGGAACCGATCCTATGGACATGTGCAACACATATAAGTTAGATACCATATATATGTGGGGAACCGATCCTAGTACCTAGTCAACCGAATTTTGGGAAGCTAGTGTGACTATGCACAGTACTTACATGGAGGTAGAACCGAAACTTGTTTTGGTAGAAACGTTAAACCCATGATTTGTGATTGAGTGTTTATTGATCAATCACATAGTTCTTGAAAGACAGGTGAACCAATTCTAAACTTGTTTGGAAGTGTGGCAAATCGGTTTCAAGGTTGTAAGTATGAAAGAGGACTTACAAAGTAAGGATGTCGGCATACTTTGAACACGTGCAGTAATGTTTATCTTTTATTGTTCAAAGTTATTCCTTAATAGCTACAGGAAGGAAATCCCAGGATTGAAACATAAATAAGTTAAGAATCTTTTATTTAAGGTTTTTAATTTTATTTTAGGAAAACGAGAATTAGTGATGTGCATTTACTAGTTGAGATTTTCCAAAGAGATTTTCGGTCAATATTTTGGACAGGGCATATCCAGGAATTATGGAAACCGAATTCGGAATATATTGAATATCTTTGAGAATATTTTCGGTTTTGGAAATTCCTTGGTGTCCAAACTTCCTTGTCTATAAATACTTGAAGTTTGCATTTCTAGCAAACTAATCCTTCGTAACATCAAACTTCCTCGGTTGTGTTGTTACTGGTGTAGCCGCCTATTCGGAGAGGAGGGTAACCTAATTAGGCGAAATCTCTTACGGCCGCTCAGTTTAAAGTCTTCTTTGGGATTGAGAATCTCTATTAGTACCGTTAGTGGGAAACTAGATAATTGCGGTTTATCTTGTGTTTTCGATTGATTTGATTGACTAACGGTGTTTGAACTTTGATTGCACCTAGTTTGTTTATGCTTGAGAATCTTCTCTTTTGATATAAGATTCATTCAAACTAGATCGAAGTTTCGACAGGGATATTTAGACTGTTGTTAGTTATAAAGACGATCTTGTGATAATCCATTGTTAACAGACTTCGTTCTGTGCGTGATTGATCACAAGAGATTTAAGTTGTTGTGTGTAGGCGTTTATTGAAGATCTAAGAAGATTTGAAGACAAATAAGATATTGAAGATTTCTGATTTGGGGTTCATAATCTTTGGTGTGCACAATACTTGTTTCGGTATAAGAGGATCCAACTATAATCGGTTTATCCTTGTGATATATTGTATTGATTAGTTGTGTAGATCGGCATCAATACAATTCTTTGTGATTAAAAGTATTGATTGAAAAATCTTAACAATTACCTTTGGTAGTTGAGAATAAGATAGTTCTAAGAACCTGATGAAGAAGTTTATTGAGATAAACAGAAGAGCCTTTGTCGAACTCACATCGCTTGGTTGAAGAGAGTTGATACCAAACAGATTTGTTGTTCCTTTACTGTTTGGAATACGAACCAAAGGAATTGTTCCAAGTACGTGACTTATTCATAAGTTGGAGGCGTGGGAATACAGACGGAACTAGGTGAACTATAGGTTTAGTTGCTTGGTCTCAACTATACGAAGTTGGTTTAATTTTTTTGTAGCGGCTTAATCCTTAGAGTATTCAATTCTGGACAAGGTCCCGGAGTTTTTCTGGATTTGCGGTTTCCTCGTTAACAAAATCTTGTTGTGTCATTTACTTTTATTTTCCGCATTATAATTGTTTTATTATAATTAAAGTAAATTACACAAACGTTAATTCCTATTTACTTGATAAGCAATCCTATTGTGTTTGGTTAAGTCCGAACCTTTTTATCAAGTAAACATACTTCATTGTTGTATTGTATCGATCTCGTATCCATAGACGATCACACGAAGTGTGAACCGATTAGTTGCATTGTCTCGACTCAGTCCATAGACAATCACTTTCGGAGAAAGGACTTATAGGTAGGAAAAGTTTTAGCTTGAGGTATATTTGGGTACCCTTGCCTTTTCACTGGTACTTAGTTAGCCATTTTATGGAAACTAGTGTGACCGATCCTAGTAGCCACTTGGAGGTAGAACCGAACTTGTGTTTGGTGGAACCGTTAAACCCATGAATGGTGATTGAATGTTTTTGATCAATCACATAGTTCTTGGAAATCAGATGAACCAATTCTAAACTTGTTTGGAAGTGTGGAAAATCGGTTCCAAGATTGTAATATGAAAAAGGATTTACAAAGTAAAGATGTCGACATACTTTGAACACGTGCAGTAATTCTTATCTATTATTGTTCAAATATATTCCTTAATAACTAAAGGAGAATCCCGGATTAAAATAAATTGAGAATCTTTTAATTAAGGTTTTTAGTTTTATATGCTTTTAATTTCTAGCAATTAAATGCATATCTTTAGAAAATAAAAAATTGTTAATGTGCATTTACTAATTGGAGATTTTCTACTGAGATTTCGGTCAATATTTAGATAGAACATTTCCAGGAATTATGAAAACCGATTTGGGCGTTTATTGCATATCTTTGAGAATATTCGGTTTTGGAAATTCCTTGGTGTCCAAACTTCCTTGGTCTATAAATATTGAAGTTTGCATTTCGAGCAAACTAATCCTTAGAGCCAGTAAAACTACCTTGTTGTGTTGTTACTGGTGGAGCCGTCTATTCGGAGAGGAAAGTACGCTAATTAGGCGAAATCTCTTACGACCGCTCGTTTTAAAGACTTATTTGGGATTGGGAAGCTCTACGAGTAGCGTTGGTGGGAAACTAGATAATTACAGTTTATTATTAGTTTTCGACTGATTTGATTGACTAACGGTTGTTGAACTTTGATTGCACCTAGTTTGTTTATGCTTGAGAATCTTCTCTTCTGATATAAGATTCACTCAAACTAGATCGAAGTATCGACGGGAATCTTTAGACTGTTTGTAGATCTGAAGACGTCTTGTGATAATCCATCGTTAACAGACTCCGTTCTGTGTGTGATTGATCACAAGAGATTCAAGTTGTTTGTGTGCAGGTGTTTATTGAAGATCTAAGAAGATTTGAAGACAAAGAAGATTTCTTATTTGAGTTCATAATCTTTGGTGTGCACAAAACTTGATCGGCTGGGGATCCAACTATAATCGGGTTATCTTTGATAGATTGGATTGATTAGTTGTGTAGATTGGCATCAATATATTTCTTTGTGATATATAATATTGATTGCATAGTCTAAACAATTACTTTGGTAGTTGTTAAATAGATTGATCTAAGAACCCGACAAAGGAGTTTATTGGGATAAACGTAAGAGCCTTTTGTCTAAAACATATCACTTGTTTGAAAAGAGTTGTTACCGAACAAATTTGTTGTTCCTTTACTGTTTGGATTACGAACCAAAGGAATTGTTCCAAGTGCGTAACTTATTACAAGTTGGAGGCGCATGGATACTGAGGGAACTAGGTGAACTATAGGTTTAGTTGCTTGGTCTCAACTATACGAAGTTGGTTTAGATTTTGTATAGTGGCTTAATCCTGAGAGTATTCAATTCTGGACAAGGTCCCCGGGTTTTTCTGTATTTGCGGTTTCCTCGTTAACAAAATCATGTCGTGTCTTTTGCTTTTCTATTTTCGCAATTATAATTGTTTTTATTATAATTAGAAGTAAAATACACGAACGTTAATTCCTAACTACTTGATAGCAATCCTATAGTGTTTGGTTAAGTCCGAACATATTATCAAGTAATCATACTTCGTTGTTGTATTGTCTCGATCTCGTATCCATAGACGATCACACGAAGTGTGAACCGATTAGTTGTAATGTCTCGACTCAGTCCATAGACAATCACTTTCGGAGAATTGACTTATAGGTGGAAAAGTTTTAGATTGAGGTATATTTGGGTACCCTCGTCTTTTCAACAACCTTCTATCTAGTGTTTTTATTGTCACAGATTGTAAAGTGCTAGCAAATACTATCAACAAAAAAGGATCAGATATTGGTTGGACATCAGAGAGTACTATAGAAGAAATTTTTATCTTCTATAAGAAAATTACCACAAAGATTCATAAATAGATCTCACAATGCAGCAGAAGACTCAGTAGCTAAAGAAGCAAGGATCAGAAGACTACACCACATGTCAAAACACTTGCAACAACAACTGCAAAAAGAAAGCATTATTTCTAATGTTTTTGATAAAAATGAAATTGTAAACCTTCTGTATTATATTGATAAATTAATATACTCCCTCCGCTTCTAGAAAAGAGATACTTTCATTTTTTCAATTTGGCCTATTTTTAGGCTAAAATGAAAAAGTGAAAGTATCACTTTTCCAAAAACAGAGGGAATATTAACCTTTCTATCATTTTTTTTTACATACTGTCGATTTTAAATTTGTTAGACTATTAGTGAAAGATATTGCTCTGGTGCACGAATTTAACCCCTTTTAATAATATTTTCCCCTTATTTTTTGCACGAGGTAAATATGAAATTTTTTTCTCAACATATGACGAGGAAACATCTACAGTTAACTTCAGAACTAACCCTTCCATAGATGCAGGAAAAGACGGGCTTTAGGCCACACAAAGAGCGGGGCGATAGATTAAAAGATTTTTGCTTTATATTCCAGACAAAATACTAATAGAGAAAATATTTTATGTAAAAATTATGGCATACATATAGGGGCAAAACAAATAAATAAACATATTTTGAGGGGAAACAAATAAAAAACAAATCTATGAGGGATCAAATGAAGAAGACTTTTTATTATTTAATTATTTTTATTGTCGAGGGGTGACAAAAAAATTTCTAACTTTAGGCCAAGCACTATGGTAAGGGATATCTCTTAGCCATCCCTTATATGAAGCGTAGCGAAATGCGCCCAAAAATCATTTCACTATGCGAAAAGGGGATTCCTTCGGCTAAACAACACAAAAACATAGTTTATGTATTTGTTTAGTTTTTTATCAAGCCTGGTGGTGGATTACGGCCGATTGCAGTCGGCACAATATGGAGACGGCTTGTCTCTAAGTGCGCTGCATCTTATGTAGGCAAAGAGATGAACTCCTCCTATATGGGTGATTTCCAGTTCGGAGTAGGGGCTAAGTGTGGTGGTGAAGCGATTCTACATGCTGTGAATCGTATGTTGGAAGAAAAAGGGAAACAAGATAATCTCTCCAGGCTGCTGGTGGACTTCTCTAATGCTTTTAATCTCATAGACAGAACCGCCATGATCTCTGAGGTGTGTAGTTTATGTCCTTCGATATCTCGTTGGGTTGAATTTTGCTACGCTTCTCCGGCTCGTTTGTACTACATGGACCACGTACTATTGTCATCTCAGGGAGTGCAGCAAGGTGACCCGTTGGGTCCTTTATTATTTGCTCTTACTCTTCATTCCCTGGTGTTGATGGTGGTTTTTAGACAAGGGGTAAAATCGTAAAACCCCATGACCTAGTGTTACCCGCAACACATTAACTAAGAGCATTTAACCCGGGTGTAAATAATTAATAGGGGTATTTTTCAAAATACCAGATTAGGGTTTTCAACACGTAACCCTAATTCCAAAATCAAGCCGCACCTGCGCGCACCATGGCAACAATGCCAAACCAAGCCGCACCCTCGCGCACCATGACAAAGAATGCCAAACCAAGCCGCATATCGCGCACCATGGCAAGAATGCCAAACCAAGCCGCACCGCGCACCATGGCAACAATGCCAAATCAAGCCGCACCCTCGCGCACCATGGCAACAATGCCAAACCAAGCCGCATCTCAAGCGCACCATGGCAAACAATGCCAAACCAAGCCGCACCCGCGCACCATGGCAAAGCAAGTGCCAAACCAAGCCGCACCCAGCGCACCATGGCAACAATGCCAAATCTCCAAGCCGCTATGCCTTTGGCCCACGCCAAACATAGCGCCCTAGGCTTGCAAGACTTGCAACTAGGTCAACATGGCTGCACGTGCCATTGGCACATGCCAACACGTGCCGCAAGCCATATTTCTAAGCCGCTATGCCTTTGGCCCACGCCAACATAGCGCCCTAGGTTTGCAAGACTTGCAACTAGGTCAACATGGCCGCACGTGCCATTGGCACATGCCAACACGTGCCGCAAGCCATATTTCCAAGCCGCTATGCCTTTGGCCCACGCCAAACATAGCGCCCTAGGGCTTGCAAGACTTGCAACTAGGTCAACATGGCCGCACGTGCCATTGGCACATGCCAACACGTGCCGCAAGCCATATTTCTAAGCCGCTATGCCTTTGGCCCACGCCCAACATAGCGCCCTAGGTTTGCAAGACTTGCAACTAGGTCAACATGGCCGCACGTGCCATTGGCACATGCCAACACGTGCCGCAAGCCATATTTCCGAGCCGCTATGCCTTTGGCCCACGCCAACATAGCGCCCTAGGTTTGCAAGACTTGAAACTAGGTCAAAATGGCCGCACGTGCCATTGGCACATGCCAACACGTGCCGCAAGCCATATTTCCGAGCCGCTATGCCTTTGGCCCACACCAAACATAGCGCCTTAGGTTTGCAAGACTTGCAACTAGGTCAACATGGTCGCACGTGCCATTGGCACATGCCAACACGTGCCGCAAGCCATATTTCCGAGCCGCTATGCCTTTGGCCCACGCCAAACATAGCGCCCTAGGTTTGCAAGACTTGCAACTAGGTCAACATGGCCGCACGTGCCATTGGCACATGCCAACACGTGCCGCAAGCCATATTTCCGAGCCGCTATGCCTTTGGCCCACGCCCAACATAGCGCCCTAGGTTTGCAAGACTTGCAACTAGGTCAACATGGCCGCACGTGCCATTGGCACATGCCAACACGTGCCGCAAGCCATATTTCCGAGCCGTTATGCCTTTGGCCCACGCCAAACATAGCGCCCTAGGTTTGCAAGACTTGCAACTAGGTCAACATGGCCGCACGTGCCATTGGCACATGCCAACACATGCCGCAAGCCATATTTCCAAGCCGTTATGCCTTTGGCCCACGCCAAACATAGCGCCCTAGGTTTGCAAGACTTGCAACTAGGTCAACATGGCCGCACGTGCCATTGGCACATGCCAACACGTGCCGCAAGCCATATTTCCAAGCCGCTATGCCTTTGGCCCACGCCAAACATAGCGCCCTAGGCTTGCAAGACTTGCAGCTAGGTCAACATGGCCGCACGTGCCATTGGCACATGCTAACACATGCGGCAAGCCATATTTCTAAGCCGTTATGCCTTTGGCCTACGCCCAACATAGCGCCCTAGGTTTGCAAGACTTGCAACTAGGTCAACATGGCCGCACGTGCCATTGGCACATGCCAACACGTGCCGCAAGCCATATTTCCGAGCCGCTATGCCTTTGGCCCACGCTCAACATAGCGCCCTAGGTTTGCAAGACTTGCAACTAGGTCAACATGGCCGCACGTGCCATTGGCACATGCCAAACACACACGCTGGTAGCCTAACTTGCAAACCGTGCAACCTACCACCAAGGCATTCCGCACATGCCATTGGCACATGCCAAACACACACGCCGGTAACCTAACTTGCAAACCGTGCAACCTACCACTAAGGCATTCCGCACATGCCATTGGCACATGCCATACGCGCCACTAGCAGCGCCGCTTGCACTCAAGATGCAACCAACACTCGAGACATCGACACAAACCGGGATGCTTCTTTAGGGTTTTGGTTTGGCGGTCACAAAGATGCGGCGTACACTACGCTCACATTAAGAAAGCGTGAAAAGAAATAAAGCGGTCAAATAAAAGAGGAAATAATGGTGAAAAACGTTTCGCCCATTAAACCATGCGGTTACCACCTCCTCCCATTATTTCACCCTTTACTCTCTTCCTTCATGAGGCCGTGGTACGTTTCAATCTCGACTTGTATAAATAGGTCTTACCTATTTCCACCGGACAACAAGTCTCGGTCAGAGAAATATACTACACTTACACTCTCAAAAGGCAACTTTGCAAGCTCTCCCAAAAGCTTTCATCTCTTGCAAGCTTCCTAAGCTTTCACTTTCTCGATACAAGTCGAGATACTACTCTCCTCAACACCTTTCTTTGCTTCCCTCCCCAAATCAACCCTTCTCCTCCACTTTGTGACCGAAGCAAGTCCTGGAACGGCCATTTCTTGGTTTAGGCCGGATTTGTACAGATTGATCTCTCGAATCTATAAAGTGCTCACGTGCAAAGACATTTGTTTAGGGTTCGAACCAGTTTCTCACTCACCTACCGAATTTACCAAATCGGCGACGATTTTTACCCATAAACAATTGGCGACCACAATGGAGGATTGATCTTTCTGTTACAATATCAAATTTTAGCTTTCATCCTTAAATTTTCACGCAAGCATGGTCGGCTATCAGCGATCTCCACAAACATTGATCCCGCTCAAGGTCATGATAACTCCTCACTTTCGGAAGCAATACCACCAATGAAGAGGTCCCAAGACCGGTTGACTCGATGCGTGCTCGGGAGATCCACGCCAAAAACATGAACCTAATGAAAGATGCGATTAACGGATACTCGACTTCCTCATCAATCTAACATCGGGGCTAAGTGATTCATTTTCCCCAGAGATCAAGAGCAGGGACTAACATCCCGAATGAGCATTCTCAAATCAACGGTTTCGTCACATCGACTGGAAGCCAGCGGACCAGAGGCGACCATGTTGGTAGAAAACTTATGTGAATTGCTGCACCTCTCCAAGGACCAGCGGATAAAAATATTCTCTGCTATCAACCGAATAGCACTAAACGCATCACTAGTTCCTGCACCCACGGGGACTCCAAGGATCCCCGGAAGATCCGCCAACAATATTGTTTTCACCGACGACGACATGATGGTAGAAGACGGTCACAACCGGGCCTTGCATGTTACGGCTCTCGTCAAGAACATAGATTTTCGAAGAGCACTCATTGACACGGGTGCATCTTCCAATGTCATCACTCTCAAGACACTCAAAGCTGCCAAGGTGCGACCTAATGAGATCGTACGACAGCCCACTACGATGACGGATTTCGAGGGCAACCAAACTAGCACATACGACTACATCAACTTGGAGCCGGCAAGAGGGCCAATCCAATCAAGCGTGAAGTTTGAAGTAATTGAAAAAGAACCAGGACTACCACATGATACTTTGGGAAGGTCGTGGTCGCACAATCTCAAAATCGTCCCTTCAACATACCACCAATGCCTCGAAAACAGTGTTGAACGGAGAAGTCGTTCGCATTTCCGTCACCGTCCCCTATGCACCAAGCCATCGCGTAGAAGCACATGGGCCGAAGGAGGGTTCAAAAGGCGTGGCGACCAAGATTCACGCCGCTACCAAAATGGACATCGCTCGAGATAACGACAAACTGGAGATACCCCGCAGAGGAGACCGTCCTTCCACCACCTCCTCGTAAGGAAGACTCGCCGGGTCTCTTGCCACCGGCGTAACCCGTGCCCGCACCAAGCGAGAGTACACCCTTACCGCAAGACGAAGCAAAAAGGGAAAGCTCACACATTATCACCGCTGTTAGCAATTAGCAGGGAGACCATGGCCCGGTCTCTCCGCCCGAAGGAATGTCTTCACAATAACCAAGAGGAAGTTCCAGACGCCCCTCAGAAGCTACAAGATGGGACCGACTTAACCACCGACGAACTCGAAACTGTCAATATAGGGAATGAGGAATTTCCGCGACCCATTCCGATCGGGCCGACTTCACATCCTCGCTGAACGCTCAAAGCTAGTCGACCTACTCAAAGAATATCAGGACGTCTTCGCATGGACTTATGAAGAAATGCCTGGCTTGGATGGAAAGCTGGTCACCCACCATCTGCATGTGATACCCGGATCCAAACCAGTCAAGCAGCCTCCAAGACAATTCAGACACGATGTAGAAGAGCAAATCAAGGCGGAGGTCCAGAAATTACTAGCCGCTGGTTTTGTCAAACCTATTCACCATCCTACTTGGTTAGCCAATATCGTTCCCATTAAAAAGAAGAATGGTCGATCGTGATGTCGTTGCGTCGATTTCGTAGAGATCCGAACAAGTGTCGCCTAAAGACGATTTCCGCTACCTAACATCGACATGCCGGTAGACGCTGCCAAAGGGACATGGTATGTTCTCTTTCATGGATGGATATAGCGGTTACAACCAAATAAAGATGTATGAGCACGACGCAAGCAAGACTGCTTCCGAACCCCTCTTGGAAACTTCTATTACACCGTAATGCCTTTCGGTCTCAAGAACGCTCGCGCCACTTACCAACGCGCCATGACTACCATCTTCCACGATATGATGCACAAGCAAGTCGAAGATTATGTAGATGATGTGGTGGTTAAATCGAAGACTCGAGCGGATCATCCGTAAACGTCTGCGACAAGTATTCGAAAGATGTCGCGAATACAAGTTGAAGATGAATCCTTTGAAATGCGCCTTTGGTGTCTCTTCTGGGAAATTCTTGGGATTCCAAGTAACAGTACGCAGGAATAAAAGTTGATCCAAATCAAACACGCAGCTATCCTCACGATGCCGCCACCACGAACCATGAGGGAGCTCCAGAGTTTCATGGGCAAAGTAAACTACATCCGTCGCTTCATACCGGGTCGGCACACCACCACTACGTTTACTCCTCTGCTAAAAAAAAGAACGAATTTCACATGGACTACGTCTCAGCAAAAAGCGTACCAGAAGATTCAGCAAATATTGTCCTCCCCAACCGTCATGAAGCCTCCTATGTAAGGGATACCACTATGTCTCTACACAGCCTTTAGCGATACTTCCATCGGAGCTCTCCTCGCGCAAGAGGACGACAAAGGAATGGAATACCCCATATACTATTTCAGTCGAACGTTGAGAGACGCTGAACTCGGATACCCCAAGGCGGAAAAGGCGTGTTGATTCATTCCATCCGAAGTTCGGACACTACCTCCTCTCCAATAAGGTAGTGCTAGTGTCCAAATCGGACCACGTAAAGTTTCTCCTCTCAAACCTGCCTTGATAGGGAGGCCGGCTAAGTGGCTCCTGCAGCCTATCGAGTTCGACATAACGTGCGTCTCCCCAAGGGCCATAAAAGGACAGGCTGTTGCACTGTAGCAGCATTCCTGGGAGAAAACACCGCAGACTACGAGAAGATCTCCCGAGACCTTCCGGATATCTTTTTAGTCAAAGAAGAAACATGGTGCTATTCTTCGATGGCTCTTCCACCCCCAAAGACTAATACCGGAGGAGCGGGTATTGTATTAGTATCTCCCCGCTGGAGAAGTCTTCTCGCACTCTTTCAAGCTAGACTTTCCGTGCACCAATAACTCACCCGAATACGAAGCCTTCCTCATTGGACTATCACTAGCTAAACAAGCCGGGCCACACGTTTGGAGATAAGAGGAGATTCCAAATTGCTCATCAACCAGTAAACGGGATCTATGCATTGAAAGAACTAACACTCGGCGCCATACAGTATGAAGCACAAAAACTACTAAATTATTTTGCCGAAGCAACCATCACACATGTCGGCCAAAAGAAAGAACAAGCATGCCGATCTGTTTAGCTACACTAGCCTCAAAGCTACGATTCGAATGAACTAAGGAAACCCCGACAAGAAACGGCGAACCATAGATTCAACATGGCTTTCACAACCTGAGAAAGCCGAAGACGATGACTGGAGAACTCATATCATTCAAGAACTCAACAACTCGCTTTTCCAAGGAAAGGTCGACCTCAAGACTTTGCGGAATTTCTTTATGCTTCAAGGTGTCCTGTATCATCGAAATCCGGACAACTCTCTCAAAGGTGTCTCGGGAAAGAGGAAGCACGACAACAACTTGAACATGTTCATACCGAAGTCTGTGGAATAACATCAGTAGTAACCCTCTACCGTCGTTTACAACGACTTGGATACTATTGGCCGGAGATGGAAACCCGATCACGACTACTCCGAAAGCGTGTCCAAATTGCCGTGCGCCCCCATGTCGGACGTAAGTCCTCAACATCAGTCCACACTCGGGATCATGGGAGCCGTACGTGGTTTTCCTTCGCGATGGCATTCTCCCTACTAACAAAGAGGACGCGTCCAAGCTAAGTCAAAGTCCAAAAGATTCGTGTTCCATGATGGGGTTTTATATCGCAAGAGTTTCTGGGGAAGTCTACTAAGGTGTTTGAGCGGTGAAAATCCCGCTTATGTTAAGAGAAATGCACGAAGGCGAACACCAAGGGAAACAGAAGCTATTCCTGCAGATACACGAGAGGTACTACTTTGGCCGACCATGGAAGACGACGCGGCTACCTTCGTTCAGAAATGCCGAGAATGCCAGAGTCACGGAAACCTCATCCACGTGCCTCCAACACCCTTGCACGCGATAAGTAGCCCGTGGCCCTTTTATAGCTGGGGACTTGACATCATTGGGAAGATCAACCCACCGTCCTCAAGACATCATGAGTACATAATAACCGCGACCGAGTACTTTACCAAGCGGGTCGAAGCTGTCCCACTGAAAGGAACCACTGGAGCCACAATCGCGGCATTCATCAAGGAACACATCATCTGCCGTTTTGGCGTACCTAAACACATCATCACTGACAACGGCACGCCTTTTGCTAACAAGCAAGTACAGAACTGCTTGAAAGGTACGGAATCAAACAAGTCTTCTCTACCGCCTATTATCCCCAGGGAAATGGGCAAGCCGAATGTACCAACAAGACATTGATCCGAATCCTCAGTCGGACAATGCACGACAATCCCAGAATCTGGCACGAGCAATTGCCAATGGCACTCTGGGCGTACATAACATCTCCTAGAAGCTCCACCGGCATGTCTCCTTATTCCCTCGTCTACGGTACAAACGCGATCCTCCCCGCAGAAATCAAGATCCCGTCATCCGCACTGCCGCAGCAAGCGGACCCCAAAGGGAATGAAGCCGAATCACTCAATGCCGTGCGGAACTAGACACTCGGACTCCGGAAGATCCCGGCAGAGGAACATGCACAAGCATACGAAATAGGATTTCCGGGCATACAACATCCATGTAAAACCCGGGGTTTTCAAGGAAGGAGATCTCAGTGCTAAAAACCGCCAAACACATCCAAAGAAGATGCATCGGCACCGAAGTTTTCTCCCAAATGGGAAGGGCCGTACATAATCACTAAAGCATATAACAAAGGGTTACTACAAGATTATCAAAGAAGATGGGGGAAAGCTAGAGGCGGTCATCAACTAAAGTGGCTTAAGGCGTACTACGCCTAATCGGTTCCCCGCAACATGCTACATCAAAAGTGTGAACGACTGTGCACTCTCTCTCGCTTTTTACTTTCTTACCGCTTATTGAATTTCAATACAATCCAACAGATTAACAGAATCTCTTTATTTCTTCAAAAAAAAAATGAGAGAGAGAAAAAGGAGCTTTTAAATCTCATAATACAAATCGAAAAGCCCATCTAGCAAATTATAATTCCTACAAAATATCATCTTCAATCGACCATGATATCTTTCGGTCCCTACTCTTTAAATCTTGAGTTAACTCTTCAATCCTCCGAGACTCCGTGGCCAAAATTTCCTCCTCTTCCAAAGATGGCTTTTGTGGCGGGAATCACACCAAAGAAGAATACCACCTGTCAACCTTCACAATATTGAGGCGATGCCGCAACCACTAACGTTAAACTCCAAGGATTCGCAGGTGGACACCATATTCTCCCACTTTTGAATGGTCGACTCCAAAGAACATGAATGGACACATTCTCCATCTCAAAGAATCATCGGCAAAAGACAAGTTCACTACGGAAACCAAAGCGGACGAACAATACTTCACCACGCTCCCGGTAGCAATATGGCCGTATGTTTTCCATATCTTCGTATAAATGGCCACGAATTCTTTCCGCACCAGAAACCACCAACATTCCGATAATTGGAGGAGAGACACCTCATACGAGTCCCAAACGACAAACCCGCGGAGGGGTATTCATGACAAGAGAGCCCTAAATCGGATCCTCCAAGTCTGCAGCAGATCAACAAAGTCGGGCTTGAAGGAAGGGGAACGACTAGGTCATCCTCGTCGATAACGATAACGCATGCTCCAACGGGATATCTCTCGCACAAAAGGGAAATTTTCCATTTATACAACAAGCGTTAAAGTGTACGTCGATCCGCAAAGAAGAAGAGAACATACCGGTATGATTTTCTTAACCCGAATAACCTTTGTTGGGGTGCCCATACGAGAGTCGACCTCGCACCTTCATCCGGGAACCCGATCGGTTAGAAGATGATTCGAATCTGCGCGACATGACAAAGAGAGAAATCCAACAAGAACAACCCTTTTCTCAAACGAGGAGACGAGGCAATTATTTTTTGGATATGAATACATCTTAAAAAGGGAAAGGAAGCAATGAGAGACATAACGCTTCCAGATTTTAGCATGAATAATGCCCTAATTGAAGCCGCACGTGAAGGAAAGCAAGATAAGGAAACTTTGCTATCGGAAGAAACTCCTCTTTATTTACATAAATCACGCCCGCAAGCACGGCTTCCAAGTTGCACCGCCCCACCAATTTGCGCCGACCTCCCAATGGTCGCACAAGTCACGCCCGCAAGCACGCAAGACTTCCACACTTTGCGCCGGTCCCACCAGCTAGCACACTCGGTTCCCAACTCACGCCAACTTCCCAACGTCGCCTGCCGCACCGGCCCACCAATTGTGCCGACCTCCCGATTTGTGCAAAACTACCGAGGCAAGGATTCCAAATCCTATTTATAAAGGTCGACAAGCCTCCTTCAATTTTCCTTACGTTTTGCTGTTAAACAGTTTGTCACCATCTTATGCTTACCTCGCAACAAATCCCCTCTTCCGAGCTAAGCAGGGGACTTAATGTTGATGGTGGTTTTTAGACAAGGGGTAAAATCGTAAAACCCCATGACCTAGTGTTACCCGCAACACATTAACTAAGAGCATTTAACCCGTGTAAATAATTAATAGGGGTATTTTTTCAAAATACCGGATCGTGGTTTTCAACACGTAACCCTAATTCCAAAATCAAGCCGCACTGCTCGCGCATCATGGCAACAATGCCAAACCAAGCCGCACCTCGCGCACCATGGCAAGAATGCCAAACCAAGCCGCATCTTCGCGCACCATGGCAGCAATGCCAAACCAAGCCGCACCTCGCGCACCATGGCAACAATGCCAAATCAAGCCGCACCACTGCGCACCATAGCAACAATGCCAAACCAAGCCGCATATCGCGCACCATGGCAGCAATGCCAAACCAAGTCGCACCTCGCGCACCATGGCAAAGAAGCCAAACCAAGCCGCACCGCGCACCATGGCAACAATGCCAAATCTCCAAGCCGCTATGCCTTTGGCCCACGCCAAACATAGCGCCCTAGGCTTGCAAGACTTGCAGCTAGGTCAACATGGCCGCACGTGCCATTGGCACATGCCAACACGTGCCGCAAGCCATATTTCTAAGCCGCTATGCCTTTGGCCCACGCCCAACATAGCGCCCTAGGTTTGCAAGACTTGCAACTAGGTCAACATGGCCGCACGTGCCATTGGCACATGCCAACACGTGCCGCAAGCCATATTTCTAAGCCGCTATGCCTTTGGCCCACGCCAAACATAGCGCCCTAGGCTTGCAAGACTTGCAACTAGGTCAACATGGCCGCACGTGCCATTGGCACATGCCAACACGTGCCGCAAGCCATATTTCTAAGCCGCTATGCCTTTGGCCCACGCCCAACATAGCGCCCTAGGTTTGCAAGACTTGCAACTAGGTCAACATGTCCGCACGTGCCATTGGCACATGCCAACACGTGCCGCAAGCCATATTTCCGAGCCGCTATGCCTTTGGCCCACGCCCAATATAGCGCCCTAGGTTTGAAAGACTTGCAACTAGGTCAACATGGCCGCACGTGCCATTGGCACATGCCAACACGTGCCACAAGCCATATTTCCGAGCCGCTATGCCTTTGGCCCACGCCAAACATAGCGCCCTAGGTTTGCAAGACTTGCAACTAGGTCAACATGGCCGCACGTGCCATTGGCACATGCCAACACGTGCCGCAAGCCATATTTCCGAGCCGCTATGCCTTTGGCCCACGCCAAACATAGCGCCCTAGGTTTGCAAGACTTGCAACTAGGTCAACATGGCCGCACGTGCCATTGGAACATGCCAACACGTGCCGCAAGCCATATTTCCGAGCCGCTATGCCTTTGGCCCACGCCAAACATAGCGCCCTAGGCTTGCAAGACTTGCAACTAGGTCAACATGGCCGCACGTGCCATTGGCACATGCCAACACGTGCCGCAAGCCATATTTCCGAGCCGCTATGCCTTTGGCCCACGCCCAACATAGCACCCTAGGTTTTCAAGACTTGCAACTAGGTCAACATGGCCGCACGTGCCATTGGCACATGCCAACACGTGCCGCAAGCCATATTTCCAAGCCGCTATGCCTTTGGCCCACGCCAAACATAGCGCCCTAGGCTTGCAAGACTTGCGCCTAGGTCAACATGGCCGCACGTGCCATTGGCACATGCCAACACGTGCCGCAAGCCATATTTCTAAGCCGCTATGCCTTTGGCCCACGCCCAACATAGCGCCCTAGGTTTGCAAGACTTGCAGCTAGGTCAACATGTCCGCACGTGCCATTGGCACATGCCAACACGTGCCGCAAGCCATATTTCCGAGCCGCTATGCCTTTGGCCCACGCCCAACATAGCGCCCTAGGTTTGCAAGACTTGCAACTAGGTCAACATGGCCGCACGTGCCATTGGCACATGCCAACACGTGCCGCAAGCCATATTTCCGAGCCGCTATGCCTTTGGCCCACGCCAAACATAGCGCCCTAGGTTTGCAAGACTTGCAACTAGGTCAACATGGCCGCACGTGCCATTGGCACATGCCAACACGTGCCGCAAGCCATATTCCGAGCCGCTATGCCTTTGGCCCATGCCAAACATAGTGCCCTAGGTTTGCAAGACTTGCAACTAGGTCAACATGGCCGCACGTGCCATTGGCACATGCCAACACGTGCCGCAAGCCATATTTCCGAGCCGCTATGCCTTTGCCCACGCAAACATAGCGCCCTAGGTTTGCAAGACTTGCAACTAGGTCAACATGGCCGCACGTGCCATTGGCACATTCCAACACGTGCCGCAAGCCATATTTCCGAGCCGCTATGCCTTTGGCCCACGCCAAACATAGCGCCCTAGGTTTGCAAGACTTGCAACTAGGTCAACATGGCCGCACGTGCCATTGGCACATGCCAACACGTGCCGCAAGCCATATTTCCAAGCCGCTATGCCTTTGGCCCACGCCAAACATAGCGCCCTAGGTTTGCAAGACTTGCAACTAGGTCAACATGGCCGCACGTGCCATTGGCACATGCCAACACGTGCCGCAAGCCATATTTCCAAGCCGCTATGCCTTTGGCCCACGCCAAACATAGCGCCCTAGGCTTGCAAGACTTGCAGCTAGGTCAACATGGCCGCACGTTCCATTGGCACATGCCAACACGTGCCGCAAGCCATATTTCTAAGCCGCTATGCCTTTGGACCACGCCCAACATAGCGCCCTAGGTTTGCAAGACTTGCAACTAGGTCAACATGGCCGCACGTGCCATTGGCACATGCCAACACGTGCCGCAAGACATATTTCCGAGCCGCTATGCCTTTGGCCCACGCCAACATAGCGCCCTAGGTTTGCAAGACTTGCAACTAGGTCAACATGGCCGCACGTGCCATTGGCACATGCCAACACGTGTCGCAAGCCATATTTCCGAGCCGCTATGCCTTTGGCCCACGCCAAACATAGCGCCCTAGGTTTGCAAGACTTGCAACTAGGTCAACATGGCCGCACGTGCCATTGGCACATGCCAACACGTGCCGCAAGCCATATTTCCAAGCCGCTATGCCTTTGGCCCACGCCAAACATAGCGCCCTAGGCTTGCAAGACTTGCAACTAGGTCAACATGGCTGCACGTGCCATTGGCACATGCCAACACGCGCCGCAAGCCATATTTCCAAGCCACTATGCCTTTGGCCCACGCCAAACATAGCGCCCTAGACTTGCAAAACTTGCAACTAGGTTAACATGGCCGCACATGCCATTGGCACATGCCAAACACACACGCTGGTAGCCTAACTTGCAAACCGTGCAACCTACCACCAAGGCATTCCGCACATGCCATTGGCACATGCCAAACACACACGCCGCAACCTAACTTGCAAACCGTGCAACCTACCACCAAGGCATTCCGCACATGCCATTGGCACATGCCACACGCGCCACTAGCGGCGCGCTTGCACTCAAGATGCAACCAACACTCGAGACATCGACACAAACCGGGGATGCTTCTTTAGGGTTTTGGTTTGGCGGTCACAAGATGCGGCGTACACTACGCTCACATTAAGAAAGCGTGAAAAGAAATAAAGCGGTCAAATAAAAGAGGAAATAATGGTGAAAAACGTTTTCGCCCATTAAACCATGCGGTTACCACCTCCTCCCATTATTTCACCCTTTACTCTCTTCCTTCATGAGGCCAGTGGTACGTTTCAATCTCGACTTGTATAAATAGGTCTTACCTATTTCCACCTGACAACAAGTCTCGGTCAGGAGAAATATACTACACTTACACTCTCAAAAAGGCAACTTTGCAAGCTCTCCCAAAAAGCTTTCATCTCTTGCAAGCTTCCTAAGCTTTCACTTTCTGATACAAGTCGAGATACTACTCTCCTCAACACCTTTCTTTGCTTCCCTCCCCAAATCAACCCTTCTCCTCCACTTTGTGACCGAAGCAAGTCTGGAACGACCATTTCTTGGTTTAGGCCGGATTTGTACAGATTGATCTCTCGAATCTATAAAGTGCTCACGTGCATCACATTTGTTTAGGGTTCGAACCAGTTTCTCACTCACCTACCGAATTTACCGAAATCGGCCGAAACGATTTTTACCCATAAACACCTGGTTATGAGTATTGTAGAACGCTGTGATCTAGAAATGCAGGCTTGGTACCTTGATGACGGTACTGTGATTGGTGATACTATGATGGTTGCAAAGGCACTCAAGATCATACAAGAAGAAGGTGTAGCTACGGGGCTGTTTTTGAACATCAAGAAAACAGAATTATTTTGGCCATCTCCGGACCCTATAGCTGCTATTTTTGGGGTGTTTCCATCGGACATTGGTAGGCCGTAGAAAGGGGTTAAGCTGTTAGGCGCCCCTGTTAGTCTTGATGACCAATTTAATGCAGATATGGTTGCAAAAAGGGTGCTTAAAACAGTGGACCTCATTGATGCAGTCGAGAAACTTGAAGATCCACAGTGTGAACTTCTCTTATTTCGGAATTGTGCTGGAGTTTCTCGATTATACTTTGCCTTGCGTACCACCTTACTTGTTTATATATTAAAGGCTCAAGCTATGTTTGATTCTCGGCTTTTCCAGTTCCTACGGCATGTGATCACAGGGGACGGGTCCGGTTTTGGTCCCTTACAACAAAGGATTTCCACTTTGCCCTTCAGACTAGGTGGTTTAGGATTTTACTCGATGCAAGACACTATGCATTATTGCTATTTAGCGTCGTGTTACACTATGCATTATTGCTATTTAGCGTCGTGTTTGCAGATCCTAGAACTTCAGTCTGTTATTTTGAGGCACACTGGCATCGATGGTTTTAGCTCACATCTTATGCAAGCTGCAGCCTCTTTCAACTCATTGTGTAGTCCTGTTTCTCCTATATGCGTCGATAACAATGCCACCCACTCAATGAAAACTCTGGCAAATGTTTATTTTGATGTAGTAAAGAAGAACTTGACCTCCAATTTTGAGTTGACCTCGCGTGATTTAGTGCTATGGCAGAGTAACCAAATTCAACATGCTCTGGACTTCCTATTGGCTATTCCTATTGTTGGATTAAATCAACAAATTGGTGCAAGGCAGTTCAGTGCGGTTCTCTGTTACAGACTTGGAATTCCTTTGTTTGAGTTGGATAGTTTGTGCCCTTTCTGCAAGAGGGAGTTGGATGTGTTTGGTGACCATGCTTTGCATTGTGCGAATGAAGTTGGCTTAAAGTTCCGACATGACTTGGTCTGTGATACTATCGCAGACATGTGCTATCGTGTTGGAGTGCCGGCAAGGAAAGAAGTGGACTTGGGTCTTCTTGCGGACAATGGCACTTCTCTGAGACCTGCCGACATTCTTGTTCTCAATTGGGATAATGGTCGAGATGTATGCATGGATGTGACAATTGTTTCGCCCTTTGCTGGAGGTGGAATTCGCTCATTGGAGCCCGGACAAGTCATCAAGGATGTTGTTGCTCGTAAAAATTCCAAATACTTGGATAAGTGCACTTCTCAGGGGTATGGGTTTGGTGCTTTGGCCTTTACTACTCTTGGCGAGCTTGGAGACGGTACTACTACCTTTGTTAAACGACTACGCAATTACATGGCTAGCCATGATGCGAACGTTCGAGTTGGTGATTTTTTATTTCATAGGTTAAGTGTGGTAGTTCAAAAATGGGTTGGAGCCCAGCTTGTCGCTTGGCTACCGACAAGTTTCTTGTCCGATAAGGATGTATTCGATTAATAAATAAAAAATTGTTTTTAATTAAAAAAAAAAGAGTTTTAGTGAAATAAAAACAGTGAAAAGGAGAAGTATCAGGGTAGAATAGTGAAAACCAGAAACTGATACTGAGTATCCGTTGAATATTGCACAGATACTCAGCTTTCGTGTGATTCTCTACGCTACAAAGCTTATCAAATGTAATCAATGTTGAAATTTAACGAAAAGATATCGTTACAATTAAGCTACACGAACGACCATAGTAGTTGTATTTCGCTACAATTAAGCTAAAGGGAAGCGAAATCGCTCACCATAATGGCCTTAGGTCACTTGAGATGCAAGATCACGTATTAGTGTTAGTTGCATCATTCGGTCGATCTAAAAAATATTTAGCATATTCTAATTACTTTTATTTGCAGTAATAACCTAGAAAAATTGTACTGTATACAATAATTTTTAACTCGGAAAAGAAGAAATTTATTAAGAGGAGAAAATATAATACAGAAAATCTAGAGAAACGGGAGAAATAGCCGACCAGAAAACAACATAGAAAACCTCTATAGTCTACATAGATAAGCCAACCCCAAACAATCAAGGCTGAGTTTGGTAATGCTTATTTTTTTTCAAAAGCACTTTTAAAACCTATATATGCCAATAAATTTTGAAGTTGGTGTTTGGTAAAAAAAAACCAAAGTGCTTTTTATCCAAAGCACTTCCCAAATTCCTCAATTTTTAAAAGTTGGGGAGGAGGAGCTTTTAAAAGCTACAAAAGCATAAGTTGTGGTCCCACATAAATTTAATGTTTGATTTATCTTTTTTATCCTTAATTTATTTAAATGACAAAAGTTACCCTTAAATTTACATACAATCAATTTTTTTTAATATTTCTTATATTGCATTCTTTAAATATTATTATTTTTTATTATTTCAAACTATTTTATATACCATTTATTTAATTTGTCAACAGTAGAAATAAAAACAAATATTAAATAATTACTTAATTTTAGTTTCATTTTTGCTTGAATAATTACTTAATTTGTCAACAGTAAAAGTAAAAATAAATATTAAATAATTACTTAATTGTTAAGTAAAATAATTTATTAACAATCATAATGATAGTGGTAATTAGTATGAACATTATATAGTAAAAAAAAATTAATTATTTTTAAACCCCAATAAAATTGAATAAAACTACCATGAGTGATATGTCTGTTTTTGTCATTTGTTACAACAACAATGGTTGAATCTGAAATTTTACCAAACATATTTTGATTGCTTTTTTAATCAGCTTCAACTTTAATTAATATTTTACCAAACGCCTAACTGTTTTTTTTCTCACAGCACAGCACAGCAACGCACAACAGAAAAGTGCTTTTACAAAGAGAAAATGGGTCATTTGTCCAAAAAAATTTAAAACACGGTTCAAATGGACAAGTAAAAAAAAGTACGGGTGAAATAGCCAAAAAAAAATAGCAAGGATGAAACTGGATTCATCCTGGCTTATACTTAAAAAATAGCAATGATGAAACTGGATGCATCCCGTGTAAAATAAAAATAAGAAAAAATATTTGAAAATGGACAGATGAAACCAAGTTACATCCCGCCTATTTTTAAAATTTTGTCCATTTAAACAAATATCTTTTTAATTTTTACTATTTAAACAAGATCAAAAACCTAAGGGTCTTTTTCACCCAAATTGTTAATTTTGGTCTTTTTGACCAATTTTGTGTTTTACAAAAAGTCAGCAAAGAATACCAAACTAAGCCCAAGTATCAACTCCTTTGAAACAAATAGATCCTTTTTCTCTGTGGGAAGTGTCAATTTCAGTGTCCCTTATGACATCCTGAACCTTAACAGTCCTGCCAGAGAAAGTTAGAAATTTTCCGAAGCTGCTTCCCATCCCCCATTTTTCTACACCACCATTTTACACCCCTATGTGTCACTCTTATCCACCGTAGATTTCATCCTCACCCTACCCCACCTGAGAAAAACAGGGGGTCCGCTTTAAAAGTGAGCCAATAACACATGGACACATAGGGGTGTAAATTTTTTGGGGTATAAAAGTGGGGGATTTCTAGCATTTTCGGAAATTTTCTAGCTTTCGAATTATTCCACGAGATAGCAGGTTATCATATGTAGCCTTTACCGAAAAAATTCCCCTAGTTTCTATCTCCAAGCAAAATGTGTGTACAAGACAATTCCGTTATTTGATTTCAAACTCCAGCTAACTCTCAGTACATCTACGTTCAAGGGCATGACATGAGTACGTACAAATGTCTACTAAGAAAATGGCACAAAATATTTCCTACGATATTTACACGAGTATCGGTGGCACAAAATTGTCATAGCGTTTACATGAGAACAAATTTCCGCGTTACATCGATCACCCTTCAGTAAGGGCGTAAGGCCACATACTAGAAGTTCGTGGGTCATGGACAGGACAGCGGGGTTTGCTTTAATAATTGTATTGGATTATTTCCCGGTGGGGCTTTTATTTAGACGCAGTTTTAGCTCCACCTCCAAATATTTTGGAATGAAGACCATATGCGCGTACGGTGGGGTTTGTTTGCATGTCAGTCTTTCCTTTTAATCACATTATTGCTTCTCAAAAACCATATTGGAATGAAAACCATTATACTCAAATAACTTCTTGTGAACACGGAAATCATGGTGGATAACCATATGTTCACAAACAATCTCGGCGAGTATTAAATACACGCATCAAAGTGTGAATTTAGTCTAAGACTCATTAGTAGATGCTGATTCATTGATTCCAAACCCCGCGGGTTTATCATGATCTCATCAACATCTAAATTGGTAGATCTAAGAAGCAAACATATAAACAAAGAGGTATGAATGCTAAATGTAAAGGAGACAATGGTTTACGTGGTTCAGCACTAAGGCTTACATCCACGGATCTGAGGATATTACTATGAGGTAAATGATTACAAGAATAGTCTTGAGACTTGAGTGTTCATCAAACCCACCGGTTGATGCTCATACTTACTTCTCACTGATCTCTCTCCTATTCTCTAGTTTTCTCTCCTATTCTCTAGTTTTCTCTCTCCTATTCTCTAGTTTTCTCTCTCGATCCCCCCTCATGTTGGGAAGGGATATCTATATATATAGCTCTTTTAAGGGGGTCCTTGAAGAGAGCCGTTGAAGTCTTATCTTCTCGTGTTTTGTGCAAAGTCCGCACTTCCTTGTCATTCCGCGCCTTCTAATGTCTCTATGTTCATTACGCGGCGCCCACGCTCTCTCCGCCGGTCATCCGACACGTGCCCTCCGAGCAAGATTGAATGCGAGTGGTTGGGGCGGTCCGATCTGCGCCAGCGGTGTCGGTCTTCTCGTCACGTCTGTGTCGGTTGAACCTTCCCAGGGCTGTTGATCATCCCTCACCTCGTGATGGGGTAAAGTGTAGCAGAGCGGTTCTTCGATGTTACGTGGGGGTACCTTCCTTTGATACTCCTTCATCTTCGACCGTTGAGTTTGACACATGGCACACCGTCTGGATCCTACGGATGCCCCTGTGTCCTCTGCTTTATGACGTGGCCTCCACGTGGGCTTTGCTAGCACACGTGGCGAGGGAGATAAATAAGTGTACTTACACTTCTATTCTAGTTAGGGAACAACAAAAGTTGGACAAAAAAAAGTCTAAAGCGTATGTAATTTGAAAGTTCTCATTGTTCCTTGAAAACTAATCTTCGGGTAACCAAAACTAAAAGAAAATAAGTTAAATCATCACACCAAATATATATTGTTGCGACTGTAACAATAAAACACTAAAAAGAAGATGTGAATAAGTTATAAATAAAATTGCTGAAATGTAAATAAGCACTCAATGGACAAAAACAGGAAATGAGTCACGTGTTCAACACGCTGTCCTTAACACAATAGTTGACCGGTGCGCCTCAAGAATGAGTGATGCCTATACCCTATGGTCAAGTTGTATCCGTGGATAAAATCGCTCTGTTGTAAGTATTGTTAGCACTACAATACTTGCCCACTCTTACGAACTCAACAGCAAGGCACAGAAGAAAAGAAAAAGACCACACAGAGGGAGAGAGACGAAAAGAAGAGGATAGTAGCTCTTCTGGACACGAATTGAAATGAAGGTTTCGAGTTTCTTTTATAGAAGAAAAGGGAGAGGTGCGATAAATGCAATTGATGGAGAATCAATTCCTTGCGCCATGCAAGGCAATGAAGAATAAAACGGACAGAAAACAGCTATGGCATTTACTCGAAATTATGTCAATATCTTTTGATTTTTGGAAAGAAATCAATGTCGAAAATATGTCGTCATAACTTAAACTAGGCAATAAAAAGTATTGCGCCTGGTCAGACGCCCCCCCACATTAATGCAAAATTTGATTTGATTTTCAAAACGTTTTAGGAATTAATTCAAAAGAATTATGACCAAAAAAGATAAGTCTTGGTTGACCTGTCCACGCCGGGAGCCCGAGCCCGAGCCTTAAGCCCAAGCTTTAGTGGAATCAAAAATATTTCGCCCCACCCGTTCCACCCACATTGTTTTACTAACTATCCATAAAGGAATAGCTATATAGTGGATATCATCTTTAGTTATATCCAATGTGGGACTAAAGGTCCTATTTCATTCACTCATATGAAAATGAGTAAGAGCTCTTAGAGACCCAAAGGTTCTAAGTTCCATTCCCACCAAAACCATAAAATCAAAACATTAAAAACTCATTTTCTCCAACATATATAAATTAACATAAAATTATTAAAACCATCTCAAGAATATATACCGATGAAGTGTTATTTTGTGAAATGTATTTTCAAGTTATTTTTTGTTGCTTTTCTAACTTTGTTCCCAATAATTCCATTTTTTTTACTGCTACGCTCATATTAGATCTAAATAAGGTTTGTTATCACCGATTGTACGTATTTTTGTTTATAGTTCGGTGCTCGTATTTAGGTTCACGTTAGTTTATCTTTGTTTCAGTGTTTAAGGTTTATTATTTTTATCTCAAAAGCGTATCTTTTCGAAGAATATCATTCAAAAAAATTGGATTTATTCCTAACATCAATTCATGAATTTGGTACGATCTTTGTAGTATTTCAATATTTCTCTTCTCAATTAACTTGCTTATTGTGTATCTTTCCTTGTAATTGGTTCTCGAGTTTCTTATTATTTGATGTATCTGCTCTTGAATACTATCATGTAACTAATCTTTAAGTACGAATGTGTATATATAGTAATTACTCTTCATACAAGAGTTTGCTACTATTTTTGCGGTATCTTGCTCTTTCTCTTCTCGATTAATTTGCTTATTGTATCTTTCTTTATAATTGGTTATTAAGTTTCTTTTTTTTTTTGCTAAGATGATTAATTTCATTCCAAAGAAAAAGATTACATGTTTAGGAGAAAGGCGGGTTTATCACCTAGCCATTCCCATGTTACATTATGCCTTCTACAATATTTTGCTGCTTTATCAGCTGAAGAAATAAATTTCCTGTTAACATGCCCTTGAAAGCTACTATGTGATTAAAAATATTTGGTATGTATGAATTGGTTGGATTGATTTCAACAAAAAGAAAACCAAAAAAAAAAAATACATAATATATATATATATATATATATATATATATATATATATATATAATTAGGATTAACAACGAATATTATAAATGTGCAACTTTTCTGTCCAGAATATCCTCATTGCACTACTTACCTCGTCGAGCCATGTTGCAAATTACATCGTATAAACATCTTTCTTTGTCAATATGTTCACTACAAATTGATCAATTAAAAGAAAAAAAAATTTGGGTCACCTAAACAACACTAGATAACTTCATATTGCCAACTGGAAGATTCTCTGCAACAACGAGTCCTTAGAAGAATTAGGCATTCGCATTGGTGAGTCAATGAAAATGGCTTTGATACTTAAAATACTTTGAGCTATTCAAGACCAGCCATCTTTGGCATCCATATGCATAGGTAAGTACCCCTCCAACTTTACTCTTCTTCATCATATATCAATTTCAACTTCCAACCTAAGGACCATATGGCGTGACATGACCAAGTTATTACCATTATTTCAAAGTGGTCAGTTTCATCAAATTGGTTCAAGTTATCAAACTCACAAATGGTCACAATAATGGATACCAAATATGGGCACCTTAGCCAACACAACATCATCTACTCTCGCTATAGTTTCACAACTTATTAGCCCAACAACCAACACTTGGAATTTTGTATTCATCTTCACTATCACATATCCAACAACCACCCTCAAAATCATTTACATTCCATATCCACCTTCACCATTGTAGATAAACTTATATGAAACCTGACCAAAACGGGTACATACTTTGTCAAATTTGTCTAGATAGTACTCCATCAACCTTCAAACCACCCTCAAAGAAAACCATCTCAACAATATTTGGTCATCATTACCATGTCTAATGAAATTTCAAATTTTTGTGTAGAAAATCTTTCATCAAGGCATACCTACAAGGGATCTTCTTCACCAACGAGAGATCATCGTCTCCCTTATTGACCTCATTTCAGTCAGCTATCGTAAACTGTCGACTACATGTTTTGCAATTTCCAATATGTTCAGGGTCAAACCATTTCACTAATCAAACAGCTTTTCTGAAATCCAATTTTTACTAGTTATCCTCCCACTTACCATTGAAAGCATTCTTCACCCTGCATATCTACAGCCGCAACCATCAAAAATTTTCATCACATACATATGTTATACTTATTGCGTATTTGGTCGCATATAAATAAATTTTAACTTCCAAGATACCAACACCTCCAACCACCACCAAGTTGTTCAAATATCAAGGAGTTTGCGACTTCAACCGGTTTACGCATCATCATCCACCGCTAGGTCCAGATCATCTCTAAGTGATCGAAAGAACACCAAACAAACTCACCCCAAGACAACATCACTTTGGGTTGGACACCTTTACCACCAGGTTCCACAAAACTCAATTGTGATAGAGATGTTAGCGGCAATCACTACAGGTTCACGAGTTATACTGAAGACTGGGACTGGGAATGTGCTTTGTGCTATAGAAGATCCACTAAGATTTACTTCATCATGGAAGAATCAAGGGCATTAATAACTATTCTTACACAAGCTCGGCTCATGAATATTTCCACCATCATCATCATCGAATAGAACTCCTTGTTGATCGTGCTTTTTCTCACAACATGTGTTATACCACCATGGAAAATTAAACATGTAATCCAATAAATCAGAAAAATACTCCAGCTAATACTGAAAAGGAGAGGGTACCAAGTGCACCACCAGATTTTTCATTCAGCAACCTGTATGGACAAAACTCAATACAATTGCAAGTAGGTCTAAAGCAAAGACCCTCGAATAATATGCATGTAAAGTTTTTTTCTTTCTCTTCCACAATCAATATGTTTAGACTAAAAATACGTGAACCTAATTGTGTACAAAGGTTCTTGAACGATCTCAAAAATCAATATCCACAATCAATCTAGTCGTATCTGAATTAAGAGGATCTGAATTCTTACAAGTATGCAATTTTAATCAATCTTTCAAGATATGAATTCAACCAGAACGAGTCTTGTTTTTGATCCCAATTAATAAAGACTTAAACTATACAGATTGATTATGTATTACTTGTGTTATTCTTGTTGTAAAGATAAAACAATATAATGCAAAAAAGAAAAAAAAAATACAAGACACCAGAAGTTTTGTTAACAAAGAAAACTGCATCTGCCTAAAAACCTCGGGACCTCATCTATCTTTGAAAACCACATTGTATTAAACGGCTACAGACATTGGCCTACTATCAGACTTGATTTGGAATGTAGTTGAGACCAAATTCACCCTTCAAGCAATTTAGATGCGGTCATGTTCTTTACGCCTCTTGAACCTCGCAAGGTTATATGCACTTGAATCCCTTAGATGGCGCCCTTTACGGCCTAAGAGTTGCTTCAACCTCAATGAAGACTTTTAATATTTGTCTCCGCCTCTAACAAAGCCTATTTGATTTACATTTTGAATTTGCAATATATGTCCGGAAATCATTTGCAATAGACAAAGTCCAAAGAACCTCACAATTCCGATAACTTATACTCGGTTAGATGAAAATCCGTGATTCTTCACCACCTCTCAAGCAAAATCCAAACAAATCAAAGAAGACTTTAGATATTCATCTTGAGGAATCACTAAATCGATACGAAGAGAACTTTGTGATATTTATCTATCTCTTTCCTGATCTGAGAATATTAAAACTGAAAGATAATTAAAACAAGATACGGATACATGAACTATCAGGCAAAGGATAGTCTGACTGGCCTTCACGAATCCTTAAGTGAAGTCTTCAAAGTCGTAACCTTGAATACAGTTCTATGAAGAACCTAGGTTATAGAGGATGAATCTTGCTTACCAATTAGGACACAAGAGTACCTGGGATTAAGAAATCATGTTGCAAGAGTCTCTCTATTTATACAGGGTGTTAGTCCTCGAGGGAGTTGGGGGAGTTCGGTGTAGTTGGTTTTTTTCCCGTTAGTCGTGGGGGAGTTTGAGGGAGTCTCTCAAAATCCCCGTTAGTCGTGGGAGAGTTCAGAAGAGTTTCCCAAACTCCCTAGAAAACCCCCGTTAGTCGTGGGAGAGTTTGAAAAAAACCCTTCAACTCCCTGTTAGTGGTAAAACCCTAGAATACTAGGGATTTGGTTGTCTTGGGGAGTTCTGGAGAGTTTACAAGGTATTTTTGCCTCTCGGCAAATCTCTCAAAACAAAGAGATTTGGGAGGGAGTTTGGTTAGAGAAAACATAATAGGAGAAAGAAGAGGAAACGCTTCGCCTTCAGGTATGCTTTTCATCTTTTTTTTCTTCTTCTTTGATCGCCATGATTTGATGGGTATTTTTGATTGTGATTACCGTATATAATAGATCCGTGTACATGTTGTATTGGTGAATCTTCTGATATATTTTTTCCATGACCATTAGGAAAAATCTGCCAGTAGAAGTTTTGATAGGATATTCTCGGGTTTTAGTAGTACTGCCTTTTTTACTTTGAGATTAGTAATGGATAGGTTATACACGAAGTTAGGAGGATGTATCTTGAACTATACTAACTAACACCCTGTAAGCCAATTTCTAGTGAGCTGCAGTTCAATGTGTGTAGTAACAGTAACATTGTTAAGAAGACAGGTTTTTCATTCTTCTATCTTATGTATACTTGCAAAGGAAGAAGAAGGTAGTACTTTGAATTATTTTTTACATCTTTCATTCTAGATGAACCATGCCGGTAATTACAAAGATGTGAATCGCACTAGTGGGACGATATATAGTTTTCTTCCCTGTAAAACGCCCTCCAATCTCTCGTTGATAATGAGATATATAGGTCTTGCTACAAGATAAAACCCATCTCGCCTACTCCGGCACTGTAACCAATTGATATCCCCCCGCCGGCCTATGACACCTTCTTCACAAACACCCAACTCTCTCCGTCTTCTCGCCATTCGTTCACTACAACACCAAAGATTTCATCATCACTTGCCGCAACCATTTCCTGGACCCATTACACCAATGTAGCCAACCCAAAGATCTCTATCTCCTTGAATCACACAAAGACACTGCACCCCAATTTCGCCGCCATCTTCCTCCATGTATACACAAACAAAGACAATCACCACCATTCTGTCTTGGTCACCAATTGCACCCAGTTCACCCACTAACCACAAAATACTCCTCCATGTACATAACACTCGAGCCTATACCATCAACGACTCTTGTAGCACAAACAGTAGAAGCAAGACTTGATTTTCAACATCAACTTCAGTTTTCCCCTGATTTGTAGCTTCACGTTTCTGTCCCAGCTGCCGCTATTTGAGTCCCCTCAATCGTTCAGTGTATGCATCAAACCTTTTGTTCAGTTGGCAAGAGAAAGTTGAAACAAGTCTCACCATTTCAGTAATCGCCATTCCTTCTCACAACACCTATCGAACCCAAAACAGCTCCATCTGGTTTGTCTTGTCTCAAATACATCCCATCACTGCTGGTACTTCAATTGCAGACCCATTATCAATATCCGACCATTTCAATCTGTAACTTCCTTCATGACCAGCACCAAATGAAAAATAAACCCATCACTGCCACCAGCAACTAGTATCACAAGCAATCAGATTCCATGACAGCCTAATTCAGGCAACACAACCATCTTCTTCTCAATCTCAGGTCGCAACCAAAACCATCTGACTAACCATTCCCGTATTCTTCCACGCCTGTATCAATCCCTGAAGAGAGATCGACAACCACCATCTTCTTCTTTGCCCTATTAATTACCCATCTTATTGCACCCAAATTCTCACTGAAATCCAAGGCATCAACATCTTTCTTCTTCACGCCATCTAATCTCTCGCCAATCAGCTTTCGAACCGAGCTCTATACAGCCATGAATCGATGGCGTAATGCAATATCCAACGAACTTCCAAGCCCAAAATTTGTTCTATTAACTCTGAATTTCGTGATCGCAACCAATCCACCAATCGATGTTGCTGTGTAAACATCAACGAATTAGCCAATTTCATCTCTTGCTGCCGTTAATCAATTCAATCATCCACCAGAACATTTGACTTATACCCAAATTCAGTCCGAGTATGAACCATGATGTTGTTGTTTGAAGACGCCCTCGAAGCAAATGAAAAACCCCATCACAACCGAGCAGCAAGACCCACCTCCATTCGTTGCTGTTGTGCTTGATTCTCAATTGAGAGATTCAATTTCAGATCACAAATTCCCCAAATCTCGATCTCAATATCTGCTCGTCTTCCCAAATTCAACTCCTCTTCTAATCTGAACTCCAACACCACTCTTCGTCGTCTGTTGTGATTCATTCCTTGCTTATCTTGAGCACAGATTCTCTCTTCTGTTTCGACCTGGGTTGGTGATAAAACTAAAGGAAATGGAATTGCAGTTGCTTGAAATGAAATGAAATTGGTAAAGTGAAGAGATGGATATGCTCGATGCTCTAATGAATTGTGTCTGTAATGAAGCCACGTCCCATTTTCCTTCCCGTCCCACTAGTGTTTGAAATTAAGAAACTCATACTTTTTAGGCCTTTGACAACTAATAGGATATTCTAGTTCAGGAGTGTAGATGTATTCAGTCAAGTTTTTAGTTGTTTTTTTAGGTGTCACTTTACTAGCTCAGTTCTTTGATTTAAAATGCATTGTTCAACTTGCATCCACCTACAAGTTTGTATTTCAGTACCTTTTCATTACAAGGCATTTTCAAAGCCATTGTATATCAGTATTTCAGTACAAGTTTGTATTTCATGTTAAGTTCTACTCTTATTAGTCTAAGTATTAATTTATAGTTAACTTGTCACACCATAAAATGGGATGGTTCCAAACAACCTCAATAAAAAAACAAGAAGAAAAAGAATGTTAGGAAGAATACGGAACAGGATACGGATACAAATTACAAACAATGGACAACACGAGAGACTCTGGAAACTATTGGCTGTTAGTAGAAGCTACACTTGATAAGAAGAAAGACACTAATGGATGCTTTACTAAGAGACTAGTGGTAGAAGAGATACTTCCAAAACTTAACCAAGCATGTAATTGTGACAAATCTTATGAGAACTTTAAAGGGAAATATAGATGGTTCAAGAAAAGATTTGGTGAATACCAGATTTGTTTAAATCTTGTACTTACCGGATTCGGTTGGGATGACAAAGAACAAGATGATTAATGGATCCGACGAGATGTGGAACAATTACTTTGAGGTATGTATGTGTTATTTGCCCACAACCGAATTTGAAACTTTTTTCTTCTAATTTATGTAGAGTTTTAATTCATGCTTTATCCTCTCTTTTTTTTTGTGTCTTAACAGAGCCATCCAAAGCAAACTCACCTAAGGGACGAAAATGGTAAAGACTATGGTGACTTGCTTATTGTTTTTGGGAATAAATGTGCATCTGGAAAAGTTACAGTTGATCTTACCCATGAGGGTACAAGTGCTAGAACCTGTAATGAGGAAGATGAAGAAGATGAACAAGATGATTACTTAGATGTTGGTGATAATCAACGAGAGCAATATGATAGAGCTTTTAACGTATCATATGTGGGATATTCCTCAGAGGAAAATGATGAACAAGGTAAAGATCAAACTCAAGATATGAACACACGAGAAAATTCTGTCGAAAGCGGTACCAAGGAAAAGACCAAGGTGTGACATTAGTGACTCTTCTACATCAACTAATCCTACTGAGCAGTCTGATTACCTACAAAAATTGATTGCCAACAGTTCATCGATTGCTTCTTCTATTGAGTCAATGCATGCTCTTATTGCGAAAGAGAAAGAAGACCGCAAAATTGAAAAGGAAATGCGCAGACTTGATAAGGATAAGAAAGATAACGAAGTATGGGATCTTGTTTATGGCATGAATGAAATTTCTTTGGAAGATAAGTCAAAGTAATTGAAATGCTTTGGACAACAATCACAAGAAGAACTTATTCATACGTTTTACTCCTGAAGAGAGAAAGTTGTGGATTGGTTCAAAGTTAAAAGCATAAACCCGTCATCTTTGCAAGTTTCTGTTAGGTGTAATGGGCTTTTAGAGTTACAACATTTGGTCGTTTTGCTTCGTAACTGTTAGTATTTAATTTTTCTTTTCTCCTAGTTGAGACTTTATGGTTATGGATTGATTGCTACTAATTGTTATGGATTGACATCTTTATGGTTATTATGATTGAATCTATGAACTTTATATTCTATATGCTTATTTTCTATACACATATACTTTTATGCTTTTGAGATAATGATGATGATTCTAATAAAAAAAAGTACTTTTATCATCTTTTTAGGTGAACATGTCTGATTTGGATTTATCTACTGATAATGAAGATCAAGCCTTCGATACAGAAGAAGAAAGCAGTGATGATGAAGAGGTAAGCAGTAATAATGAATTTGAACTATCCATATTTTTGAATATACTTTCAGCGGTGCATTCATGGTTGATGGATATAATTAAGCAATTGCAATACATACAAAGTCAGCGTATTGAAAGACCAATGAGACGCCCGGTTACTTTATTTGGGTATAACTATATAAGGAGAGTTTTGCGTGAAGACCCAGAAGACTTTCGACGAAGTTATAGGATGTACCCTGATATTTTTGTAAAACTATGTTGTATCATTCGAGAAACTACACCATTACGTGATACAAGATGTGTTTCTATCGAAGAAATGCTTGGTACATTTTTACTCGTTGTTGGCCAAAGTTCACGATATTGCAGAATACGTGACACATTTGGTCGCTCTCGGTGGACAGTTAGTAAAAACTTCAACAGGATGTTGCGAGCTTTAAATGCTATAGCCCCGAAGATGATGGCTAAGCCAACAACTGCAACTCCAACTAAAATTCGAGAGAGTACACGATTTTACCCTTACTTTAAGGATTGCATTGGAGCTATGGACGGTACACATATTCCAGCAATGGTAAAGAAAAGAGATGCAACCGTTTATCGGAATCGACATGGAATTACATCTCAAAATGTGTTAGCGGTTTGCAACTTCGACTTGGAGTTCATATACGTGCTCAGTGGATGGGAAGGGTCTGCTCATGATTCGAAAATACTTAACGACGCAATGACAAAAAGAAATGGACTGAAAATACCGCAAGGTAATTTTACTTTTATCTAATGTGAAGTTTTGATTTTTTGGTTAAGTTATATATATGTGGATTCTACTTGACGAAAGTTTTCTTTTTTGTGTTTTATTCAGGTAAATATTACTTGGGGGATGGTGGGTTTGCAAATCGGAGATATTGTTTAACACCATTTCGTGGCCAAAGTTATCACTTGAAAGAATTTTACTGTACGGGTAATCATGCGAAAAGGGTCAAGAATTATTTAACTCGCGTCATGCTTCTTTGAGGAATGTAGTTGAAAGATTGTTTGGTGTTTTGAAGTCTCGTTTCTTAATCTTTAAGTCTCAACCTCCATTTCCGTATCAAGTGCAAGCGGAGATAGTGACAAATGTGCAACTTACACAACTTCTTGCGAAAAGAATGTCGTTCAGATGAGTTTCCAGTCGAGGAAGAGGAAGATAGCCATCCATCAACGCTTGTAAATGACGACGAAGTTTTGACACAACAAACTCAAGAACAACAACGTCAAGAAGCTAATGCATGGAGAAAGAGTATAGCGGATGATATGTGGAAAAATGTTCGTGAACAAAGGGAGTTAGAATTGTATGGAGACCGTTAAAATGAAGGAAAAAAAATTTATCTCGTTGCACAACAATAACATACTATTGATACAGAGATAGGATCATTTTTATTTATGTTTTTTTTTTTTGATTAAAGATCATTTTTATTTGCAAATGAGGGTTTATTGTTTCTTAAAAGAGAATGAGTTAGGAGTGAACTCTCTCAAACTCCCCCAAACTCCCCAAAACTCCCTCTAATAAACTCTCTCAAACTCCCCCAAACTCCCCAAAACTCCCTGAACTCAAAAACACCAAACTCTCTCAAACTCCCAACACTCTCTCAAACTCTCTCAAAATCCCCAAGATTTAAAATACACTCAACTCCCCCAAACTCACTTGAGGACTAACCCCCTGATAGATTTTCAAGGCTCCGGGTAGCTTTGAATTCAAGTCAGGGTTGCTTGGAATTCAAGCAAACACTTTCCCAATTATGAAATTCTTATTAGGAATCCATGTAAACATGTGAGATGTGTGCCTTGAACTTACACAAAACAATATACACTGTGTTCCATGGTTCTGGAACCGTGCACAATGACAGTTCATGTTGGCAAGAATGCCTATTGAACATACAAGCATAAGTGGTGTCAATAACACTTTAGACTTAAACCATGATCCAAAAGCTCAAGAGATTTTATGAAAAAGGTTGTCTTCAAATTGTCTATGAGAGTTTTAACAAAGCTAAACATGTTGTAAAATAGTTAGTGATCTTTTGCTTAAATCGGAACAGAGTAGGTGTACGTACCATGTACGCATACCAATGGACGGTCCATGAACTCAGGCTCCAAGGGTACGCGTACCAGGTATGTATACCTAGCAAACTCAGATCCCAGGGGTACGTGTACTGGGTATGCGTACCTCCCCCTCATTCCAGAACTAGAACCGTGGGGCACGCGTACTGGGTATACGTACCTATCCCAATTCCCAAACTTATATCAATACGATACGCGATCGGTATGCATACTTATCTTGTTCACGCAATTCGGATGTTCAATACTCTCTTTAAAGGATTTGAAACATTCTCAATAGTCATAGAAAACAAATATCATTGTTTGGGCAATTTTCAAATGACCAACTTGAAACAGAAATAGTTCATGAACAATAATTTTTTCTTAACCAAGATAATTAAGGATCCAAGAACATACATTGCTTGAATCATATTTCGAGAGATTTATCATGACAAGCTTAACTCGTTTTTTTTTCTTAACAATATTAAATCTACTAAAATAATACGACATAGTCTCATAATATAGAATGGTAAATGTCGTGAGTAAATAGGATATGTCAGTCTTTATATACCTCTTTGTTGATGAAGTTCTCGCAAATGTCTTCAATTTTCGAAGGTTATTATGTAATGTCTGATACTCAACTAACATACTTTAATCTTAACTTGAGACTTGGAATCAAGATATATTTTTATGCATCTAACATTGACAACAAGTTTGAGATAAAAAAACTTGTGAGTTCGACCGATCAATGCTCTAACAAATACGACATCAGGGAATATTCCACATTTACAGAAAGATAATCCACGTTGTTGATGCTTTGCTAACCATGGTACAGACAAGACTCTAGCTCCCAGTTGGATATATAGCAATAAAACAAATTTTGCTTGACATGCACACTACTTTATTTTGTAATTTAGGATCAACAAAGTACAGTTTGTTTCAGGTGTTGATTGTTCTTTTGATCGGTATAGTTTTAGACTGGTTTTTTGAAAAGGAAATCGAGGCATTTTGACTTGCCTTTAATGGGAAAACATAATTAAGAGCTATCCTTACTTCATCCAACAATATTGACTTTAACCCCTACTTTGAGTTTTCCATCCATTTTGACAATTAACTTTTCATGTGGCACACAGGCGTATAAAATCCCTAAAAAATGTACTAATATTCCTTCTAACCACATTTTGACATCACCCCTAGTTACAGATGTTTTAGACTTTACCCCTACTTTTAGTAATCCAAAAAGTAGACAATTGTAAAGATCATATCGGCCTTTAAATTAATGGCTGCGATATTATAACCATGGCCAATTATGTCTAAAACCTATATAATATTTCTGAGGAGGGATCCCCACACATTTTTATTATCACACTATCTCACACGTTGGGTGTCATTTTTACGAATTAAAACCAAACCGTAACGGATTTGAAGCTAATATTTTGAGGATATGTTCCTCTTACCCAGTTCTACATGCCTACCAAAATGAGCGTATTCCGAGACGTATAACATCATCATCTACTACTTTGAAAATGAGCCGTTGAAAATCATGGGTTTCTGGCCGTCGAAATTGAGACCGGTAGATCGTGAGGTTTTATATTTCGAATGTGCTCATTTTTGGTAGGCATGTATAACTTAGTAAGAGGAACATATCCTCAAAATATTGGATTCAAATCCGTTACGGTTTGGTTTTAATTCGCAAAAAATGACGTCCAATGTGTGAGATAGTGTGATAATAAAAGTGTGAATGGATCCTTCATCTTCTTTATTAGTTGGATTCGATGCAAGCTGATTGCAGAAATGGACATTTCAGTGTTCGGTGCAACTACATCACACAAATGCCATATTTTATTTCTCCATTACACTGCAAAATAAGATGTTCATCAAAAAGTTAGTATCCATCCAGGTTGATTGTTATACTAAAAGTTACCATTGAGCATAGAATGGTTGGGTTGATTCTAACAATTACAGAAATAATGTAAGAAAATGGTAGTTCGATAAGTTTTAGACACAATATGGCCGTTGGCAACGGTCATAATATCCCATATGGTCATTTAAATGACACAATGATCATACTCCCTCCATTCCACTTTACTTGATGTTTTAGGGTTTATTTTTTGTTCCAAAATAGATGAAAGTTTTAGTATTTTCCCCAATTTCTCTCTGATTTACCCTTGCTTTGGAATCACACCAGAGCATAAATTCTCATCGTAATCAACACATAAACAATTTTTAAATATTTCCCATGGAGGATATATACTTTAATCTATAAAAATTTGGTACATCCCAAGTAAATTACAATTGGATTTGTAACTTTCCTAGAATCTAGAAACTTAAAACTAGGTCATTTAATATTTTTTTAAAGGTATTAATATGGGTAGAATTGGAAAAATTAACTCTCTTTGATGTTCCTTAATCATGCGTGAAAAACTCTACAACATCAAGTAAAATGGAACGAAGAGAGTATTATTTTGGATTACTAAAAGTATGGGTAAAGTTTAATTAACATTTGTAATTAGGGTTATATTAAAATATAGTTTGAAGGCAAATTAGTACTCCCTCCGTCCCACATATATAGGCGGAGAGAGACAATTCTCTTAGATTAAGAAAATTGTATGGGATTCATAATTTTATATGTTTTTTCTTGTTTTACCCTTCGTCTTATCTCCAACACATTTACCTATATACAATAAATATGGGTATATATGGAAAAATTCATCTTGGAAAGCAAAGTCCGCCTTATTTAGTGGGACAAACAAAAACCAAAATTCCGCCTATATATGTGGGATTTTAGGGAGTATTTTTTAGGGATTTTGTACTCGTGTGTGTACAAAAACATTAACGGGCAAAAATGAATGGAAAACTCGAAATAGGGGTGAAATCAATATTATCGGTTAAAATAGGAATAATTCTGAGTGGTCTTTTTCAATTAGGGACCAAGTCTAAATGCCACAAGAAAAAAAAAAAAAAATTATGTGCGCTCACTAACAAAACAAGGATACTAGTGCACTTATAAAGCAAAAGGTGCTAACAATCTTTAGATATAAGGATGTGTTGTAGGACCTACGGTCCATGGGTGTCTTGGCCCAACTAGAAGCCTAAAGGTTTCTCTTTACATGTATATAAAGGATACTTTACCTATATATGAGGAAGGATCCCCTCACACCTTTATTATCACATTATCATACATGTTGGGTGTCATTGTTGCGAATAAAAATCAAACCGTAACGGATTTGAAGCTAATATTTTGGGGATATGTTCCTCTAACCAAGTTCTACATGCCTATCAAAAATGAGCACATTCCGAAATATAAAACCTCACAATCTACCGGTCTTAATTTCGACGGCCAGAAATCCGTTGATTTTCAACGGCTCATTTTTAAAGTAATAGATGGTGGTGTTATATGTTTCGGAATACTCTCATTTTTGGTAGGTATGTTGAACTTGGTAAGAGGAACATATCCCCAAAATATTAGTTTCAAATCCGTTACGGTTTGGTTTTATTCGCAAAATGACGTCCAACGTGTGAGATAGTGTGATAATAAAGGTGTGAGGGGATCCATCCTCCTATGTAATAGGCTAACCAATAGAAATCCTTCTCTTTTCCCTATCTTTTATACTACATAACGTTATCATGCACGAAGTTTGTACCACAAAGCTATGTGGGATCGATTGATTTTTTTTTTATTTTATTTTTAACATGGATGATTTCCATCAACGCTTGGAATCAAATAAGATAAGTTGGATCTACTTTCTCCTATACATTTTTTCCCCTTATTTTTGATTTCGGCATATCCAATATAAATTATATAATCATGACTCTGTATATTGCAAATCCGTGGTGAAAATTGATTTGATCGTAGTTTTTACGTACTGATTTGCCTTATACAAGCTATATGTATCTACTAGGTCTCAACCCGTGCCGTAACGGCACGGGCAAGGATATGTGTTTCAAATGTATCCATCGATTCATACATGTCGTAATTGTCCGAGAAGAATCGAACCGATCGATCCAGTCTAAATGTTTTGAGGAGTTGGTTAATAAACATGTCCTTATCCTGGAATCTTTTAATATTGTGTTTGTAAGTCATACAATCCTTTGGGGCAAACATTGTTAATCGTTAGGCAAATCCTATGGGCAGTAGAACATTACTTCGTTCACTACTTCCAAAAAATATTATCAAAGGTCATTCACCAAATTTGTAACAAAACTAAAAACACCTAAAATTACTTTATAATCAATTAAATTAATCTTGCAAAATCATTAGCATTAGATAATTTTTCCGCTTGATATAAATTGTTGGGTTCCCAATTTACATAGATTTGTGTTTATTCATTTTCCTAAAATTTATAATAATATTTAATTCTTCATCCATTTCTTTTCTCGTCTCTTTACATATTATCATGAACTATTTCTCAAGCATGCATAATTACACGAAGTTGGGGAGAAATGACAAAAACAGAAATCATGACAAAAAAATGGGAATAAAGAGAGATGTGAGAAACTGAATTGATTACAATTAATTCACGCGTAGCCTTGCATAATCCCATGAAGTAGAGAAGAAATAATGACAGAAACAGAAACCATGACAAAAAAAGGAGAATAAAGAGAGATGTGAGAAACTGGACCGATTTACAATTAATTCGCGTATAGCCTTGTGTTTGGTCAATTTTTTCTATAAGTTTCATTTTTCTTCCTGCCCCCTACCCGACAAATCTTAAAATCACAACATCTTCTTTTTTGGAAATCTGGCCTTTAAAAATTGTTTTAATTTTAAAAATAATAAAAAGTAATTTGTAAACTAAAATCAAATTAAAACAAAACAAAGAAAAATTAACCAAGGGTGACTAAATAATTTACCTATCTTAGGACACATTTTCTTACCCTACTACCACTATTACTTCCACCACCACATTATCGTCACCATTCCACCCATCTCACCACTACCCACCACCATTATACCCGCCGATGATCCTACCACCACCACCCACCACCAAAACTACCATTAGTGCTTAATTTACCTATCTTAGGACCCATTTTCTCACCCTAATACCACTACTTCTTCCACCACCACATTATCGTCACCACTACACCAGTCTCACCAATACCCACCACCATTATCCCCACCATCACAACCACCATCAATGCTTACTGATATGGTTAATATCAAATAAATTTATTATGTATCAACAAAAATATATTCATTTGATTAATTAAAGAAAATTTGATTTATTCAAATTGAAGAAGAGTTCAAGACTCGTACAAAACCTTGGTTGGTAGCCTAGCAACAAGCTGGGCCCCAACGCCTTTTTGAATAGCAACACCTAATCTATGGAAAATAAAACTACCTACTCCACTACTAGCTTCATTACAAACTAAACGATTTTTCAAACGCTGAAAAACACAAGGTATCCTCACCAAGCTCTCCCAAAGTAGAGAAAGCTAGAACGCCCAAACCATAACCATGTGAAACACATTTGTCCAAGTACTTAGTACGTTTACGTGAAACAAACATTAGCAATGGCTTTGCTTTGGAGCGAAAGCGCTGGACACCTTCCCTGCCAAGGGTGAGACACCCGTGACATCCATACAAACATCTTTACCATTCTCCCAATTTAAAACAAGGATGTCTGGGGACGCAAATCTTTGTCATCATCGTGACAAAACCCGAGGGAAACCTCCTTACGAGCGGGTACATCAGCCTTGTAACAAATGCCGGCAATTACATCACGAACAAAGTCATGCCGAAACTTGATTCCAACATCCTTAGCACAATGGAGCGCATGATCACCAAAAATATCCATAGATTTGTTACGAGATGGGCACAAACCATTATCCACAAATAAGGGGATCCCAAGGCGATAACAAAGAATGTACTCTGAACTGTCTCTGGTCCAAGACATTGGTTAAGCCCACTAATGGGTATAGCCATAAGATAATCATGTGCATGTTTGACACTAACATTGCACACACGGAATCTCTTGCGACATAGAAAATTGGTTGGGGATTTGCTTCTTCACCGCATCAAAATAAGTAATCACCAGGGAGTGCATAAATATTAAAGAAATATTTATTATGAAATATCAATTGAACATTTATTATTAAATTTTAATTAAACGTGATCATTTATAGCGGTAGATGTATGTTCTGCAAGTATGAATTTGATCGTTCTTTATCTAGCCTAACTTATCCAAACTTTGTTTTGTATTCTGGAAATGTAATCAATTTTATATTTTAATGCTAAAAACCGTGATTTATTCGATCGGGTACTATAAAAGATGGGATCCCATTTGGGTGATCCAGCGGTCATGATCATATTGTCTTATATGATTTAGTATCCTCCTCAAAATATTTGTGTTTTGTCCTTACCAGTTGTGCTAAAAAAATCCAACTACATCTATCTCAATATAAAATGTTGCCCATTTTGTAAAGACACGAAACTATTATTGTCCACTAATATTCACTAACATCCACCACCGTACGTAAAAAACCAGCCACGCCCACTATTTTTTCCACCACCAGTAATGTTACCACCTCCACCACTCACAAATATCCGCCACTGTTTCCACCACCCACTACTTCTTTCACTACCACCATTAAAAATTATTAACATAATTTTTATCTGGAGTCACTGTAGTACAGTGGTAAAGTCATTGGGTGATGATACCAGTTACCTGATTTCGAAACTCGCCAGCACCAAATTCTTTAACGATCTTTAATAAACTTATTTATTAACAAAATATGTATTTATTAGATTCATTAAATGAACATTTATCATGAAAATGAATTAATCATTCATCATGAGCAATTAATATTATATTCATTAAATGAACATTTATCATGAAAATGAATTAATCATTCATCATGAGCAATTAATAAGACACTAATTAAAAAAGTATTAGTTGAAAAAACCACGGTCGTAGATTTATCCCTCCTAGATAAATCTCGGTCGCTCTTTATCTAGCCTAACTTAGCCAATCTTTGTTTTGTATTCTAGACTAGGGCTTAACTCGTGTCAGAACCGCACGGGCATAATTTTTATTCTATTATGCATTTTTCGACATATGAATACTAAATATAATATGTATTAATATCAAGTTTACCATTTTTATCATTACAAAAGTAAAGGAAAACCCTATAGATATTTGTATTCTTCACTTCACAAATCCTTTCTAGCATTTTTCGCCTTGACATCCTCCCATATTGTGCCTCTCCTTTCTCGAGTTGTATCCTCAAGCCAACAATGAAATTATATCGAAATTATTTTTTACATATTTTGTCCCCCAAAAACGTTATTTAATATGTTTTTTTAGTTTACAAAGATATATCTTATCGATCTTTTGAATTGTATTACTTTTCTACATCTCATTTTATAGTTTAGTGAAGGATGTTAGGATCTTCATGGACCAAAGGAACCTACTATGGGTCTCGACTGGATATCACCTACGATGTCCCTACTTGACCACCTTGGGATAGAGGTGTGTGATTTTAATCTAAAAGGCTTTGGTGGTACGTAAGGAGATGCCCAAGCTTATTAAGCTCCACATGTGCTTCTCTTTCTTCCATGTGGGACTATCTTTAACTATACTTATGTGGTTTATCGCGCCACATACTCCAACAATCTCCACCTTGGTGAGATTAAACCACTTCACCAGTCCTAATCGACTCCACCATATGATTACCATCTCGTATATGCTACCCATCGATCATGATTATTGTCACTATGCACCCTAGAATCCAACTCCACCTTGAGTTAATGAGAAGGCAAGCACTAACTCTACCTTGAGCATTTCCTTGCCCACCTAGAACCCGCTCCACGGTTAATGTGTGATACACTAAATCCACCTTGAGCGCCGCTTCAACCTTGAGTTAGTGGGTGAGACACTAACTCTACCTTGAGCGCTAGTTCAAATTTAGGCCTTGCCTCGCTCCACCTTGAGTCTCGATTCCACTTGCACCCTAAACCGGTGACATCCACAACCACTTTAACGGTCGAATAGTAGCCCCAACCATGGGATATGATACCAATTGTTAGGATCTTCACGGACCATCGTAGACACTACTCGGTTTACAACCACATAACCCCGTACCCCACTTGACCACCTTGGGATAATAGGTGTGGGGTTTTTAACTAAAAGGCCTCTGCTATGTATGGAGATGCCCAAGCTTATTAAGGTCCACATGTATTCCTCTTCATTCCATGAGGGACTATCCCTAGCTATACGTATGTGGTTTATCGCGCCACATACTCCAATGACCAGGGGAACCAAAACATTAAACTATGTAAGATGTAACAAAAATTAAAACACCCGAACTCATTTGTCTCAAGAATAATTGTGTAGATATTAACAATGTTCGGATCCTTGTTGCTTTTCCCCCTTTAAGATTAGCCTCGGAAAGAGTAAAACTCGACTGACTCAACAATACATATCGTATTGTATGTTCTTACTATTTCAATGACATAATGAAAAGCTAATACATTCACTTAAGGTATTATATTTTAAAATGTTAAGTCATTTCCGATGGCAACCATTTTACTCGACATACGATGTAGTTCTAGTTTTTCAAAATTCCCATATATATTATGTACGTAATTCAATTCGGCAAGAAGAGTTCACCGAATGGAATATAGGTAATGACTTGTCCTTTCGTAACACCGTGGCCTTTTCAACGTAGTTGGATCCGGAGTTGGTAAAACCACCGAATTTATGTGTTCTTGGGCGAGAGTAATCTATGGATGGGATACCTCACGAACACCGCGATGGATGACCGCATCGTTGTCGGTTGAGAAGTCCCACATTTTCGGATAACCGCAGTTGACTAAGTGGGGACAGTATTGGAGGAGGATCAGGTCCTTACAAATGGTATTAGAGTCGACCACGGGTTACTTGTCAAGGTTAAAAGAGTATGCTTGACGGATTGTGTCGGGAAAGGGTCTCAAGAGTGGGAAAAAATCCCAGTGTCTAGGATTGAACATATTCCGGAGCCGAGGACGGCTCCAAATTAAGTTGGTGGTATTATAGTACTCCGACTCGGCAGGTAGGATTCGTTAAATATAATATAGGTCATGGTTTGTGCTTTCCTAACACCGAGACCTTTTCAGCATAATTGGCTTCATATATAGTTGGCGAAAAATCTCCATAGTAAAGCATGCTCGGTATTGAGTAATCTTGGGATGGGTGACCTCTTGAGAAGATGCTTCCGGATGACCGCAGCGGTGACCATTGAAAACACCATACTGTCATATGATTGCAGTGGTGGCTAAGTGAGGACATTATCGGTAGAGGGTCAGGCCATTACATTCTACGACATTACGCTTTCAAATATGAGGTTATTCGTTACATAAAAATAATAAAACCATGATTAGTATTAGTAAGTCAAATCGTTAAGTCTTAACCTAATAACAATAAGTTATACTAACAATAAAATTTGTTATCCATCATCACTAATTAAAAATAACGTTAAACCATTTATCAAGAAATACGTGAGACGATGCGAAATTACTTACTGGGCACCAATATTTGCCACCGTCACTATGATCCACTTATATAATTGTTAGACAATCTAACTAAGTTTGGTATTGCTTTTTTTTCTTTCAAAAATTAAAGTACTTTGAAAACATATTTATAGCAATATTTTTTCATCTTAGTGTTTGGTAAAGATTTCATAAAGTGTTATTTATACAAAAACACTTCCAAAATCTATCAATTTTACAAGTGGGGGAGAAGGAGCTTTCAAAAGCTCCAAAAGCAAATACTATAATTCATCCTAATTTCATATTTTATTTTCCAATTCTATCCCATCTTTTTATAACCTGACAAAAAATTATCCTTGAATCTATATATGATCACACCAATTTTTATTCATTATACTTTATTCTTTAAAGATAATTGTTTTTTATTTAAAACAAAAAACAGTTAACCCTTTTCAAACAACATTTTATATTATACCGTATCACTTAAGTATACTTTTATTTATCAACAATAAATATTAAGAGATTATTGATTTTTAAAAAGTGGTTAATAAAAATAATAATTTTTAGTAATGACACTAATTAGTAAATTTAATATTACATATATGTACTCTAACAGTATAAAATTTACTAAATTTATGCACAATAATATAGAATAAATTTTTTTTAGATATATGTATGTTTTTGTTATTTTCTCACTAACTATAGCTAAACCCGATATTTTCTCGGACATAATATGATCGTTTTTTCAAATAGTTTTAGCTTTAGTTTATGATTTGCAACCATTCAATTGTTTTTTTTTTTACATCGCTCGCCGCAATAACGTACATCGGCAACCATTTAATTGCTTTATTACATAGATCGGCACAATAATAATGTATATACATCGGAAAAGCATTTTTGTAAAGCTCGCATCAATACCAAACTAATCCTAAGTATTAGCTAATAAAAATAAATTTATTATCATCATTAGTAGAATAATTTATATATTATCATTTTTAATTTGACATTTAATAAAATATTATTATGACAAATTAATAGAGTATTTATTGTGAAGTAGAATAATTTATATATTATCATTTTTAATTTAATATTTAATAAAATATTATATAGGCAAATTAATAGAGTATTTATTATGAAGAATTATTGAACCTTAATGACATGATAAGTTTTGTCCGTTAGATGCATTTTTAATCCCAATCACAACCATCACTTATGTCAAACGATTACATCCCTAGATTTATCTCTTGTGAGGACAAATCTGAACCGTCACTTACATAGGCTAAGTTAGCCAAACTATGCTTTATATTCTTGATATAACGTTACACATTTTGTGGCATTACGAAATTAGCATAATATGTTTTTGTTCACCAATACCCGCCACCACCATAAAATCATATGAATCTACTTTTTTTTATCCACCACCACCTATCGATGAGCCAAGGGTTGACTAACCTGCTCTAACCCCTTACATTTTTAATAACTACATAAATTTCTTAGTTTATTTTATAAATAGTACTTTGTCCATATATATTTATGGTTTAGTCCACCAAAGTTTACATGTTTCTTTTAAAAAAATAGGCCTCCTCAATGTCAATTTTTGACTCCACCACCGCCACCATCACTGCCCATCCCATGTAGGTTGTTGGACGCAATTCTAATTTTCAATCACAAATGGCATGTATGAGGTTTAGATTGAACAAAATTTCGTCAATTGATTAGTTTCATTTTTTTTTCCGTGTATATATGCTTTTTTTGTGTTGCAATCAATTTTATTTTAACATTAAAAAATCATGATTTATACGATATAGTACCAAAGATAACAAAAGTACCATTTGGGTGATCCAACTACGATCATGAAAATATTGTCTTGTATGATATCATCCCCAGAAATATATGGTACCTTCCTTTATCAAAAGTGTTAAAAACAACCAACCACATCTTCCACACTACGATGTTATCGATGTTATAACGACAACATAAAATTAATATTGTCCATCACTACTCACCAGCATTCACCGTCACTACTTCTTCCACCACAAACCTGGGCGGAGCAGGATTTTGAGGAGAGAGGGAGAAAATTTCTTGGCAAGTTGGATACAGTGAAAAATGGACTTTGTATCCATTTTACGATAAAAGAACAAAAATAAATATAATTGTGTTTGGCTCACCTTAACCACCACTAGCTAATCTTTCGGCCTCACCTCTTCTACTACTCATTGTCGCAAAAATGTCTATTGATTCTATTTATCAAAATAACTTATTAATAGAAATAAATATTATAATTAATTAAGAAAACATTTATAATTAAAAATGATTAGTCATTTATTATGAGCAATTAGTGAAACACTAATTAATAAAACACTTTATAATGAATAGATTATTTATTATGTGCAATTAGTGAAACACTAATTAATAAAGCAATTATGGTATTTAAGTTGAACAAACCACCACCGTTGATTTATCTTTTCTATCAATTCCAACCAAGGTGGAACACTTTGGTTAGAGGCCACTCTTATGACACAATAGGTCATGAGTTCGAACCTCCTCACTATAATTTTTGAAATTCCATATCTTGACTTGAGTATTCATTTTTCATTCATAATATTGGAATTAATGCCACATGTGCGAGCAGTAGGGGTGGTCGGAGAACCACGCCCCTTGATTTATCTTTCCACCTGACAAATCCGACCACCACTCGACAAAAAACTTAGTCTAGCTTTGTTTTGTATTCTTGATATGTATATGATCAATGGGTGATTACATTTTATAATAATATATAATATATTTTATTTGTGATTGGATATGTCAAAAATCCGCCGTTTGTAGAGAGGAAGAGAATTTGGGCGAGTGTAAAAGAAAAACTATTCGTCTGTACGGGAAACTAGAAGAAAACCTATTCGTCCGTGGGGAAAGATGGAAGGAGGAAAATAAACCGGTTCCGCTAGCTCCCAAACCGGACCCGCCAGATGCCCAAGCCTCGACCCGTCTCGTTCATTCTGTTCCCGACCCGCCTACCCAAACCCGACCCGTCTATCCCTGCTCTGTTAGAACCCATCCGATTCTTGCCGTCATGTCTGGGTTACGGCTCCAAAACTTGTCCTGCTCAGTTTTTTTTTTGTGGCTCTAGGACGTGCATGAGCAAGGTTGTTCCTGGTTTTGTACATGTACATGGGAACCAAAGCTTGGTTTTGTATATGTACCTGTCTCGTGGGAACTAAAGCTCGGCTTGAGGTATGTAACTAATATTAATGTGGGTTTTAATATTAAATACTTGTTGGGCTTATTTGTTTATTTTTAGAACATGCCTAGTTCTGTTTTCCCCCCTTAAGATAAGTCCATATCATATAAACTAAGTCAACTTAAACTATGATCTTGATCTTGACCATTAAGAATTTTGGTTTTATTGTTATTTTGTTCTCTTGAATGATGTTTATTTTCGTTCAATTGGTTGTACCAACTCAATTACAATGTATTCATTTGGGGCTTAGAAGTACTTGAGCACCATTATTGGATACTTGCTATTTTCCCTAAATTTGAATGTTCCGTGGGATCCACTTACTGGCATAGTGAAATATGTGCAGAGGGACATATGTATCATGAGACAAAAAATGTACTTTTGTCTTCGGTAGTAATAACTGATAGGTGCCTAAGTTACATCTTTCGAGTATCAATTCCGTATGCTTTTCTTAGCTATTTCTCTTATATTTTTGTATATTACGCTTCTTTTGCATTTTATAGGTGTTTGGAGTCATGTGGTGTGAAAGAAGAAAAATGAGTCGAAATGGGACATATCGGATACACGTGTAAAGCTCATATCAACTGAGTCACCTGCCAAGTGGAAGCTGCGATGCTGGAGTCTAAGATTATGCAAAGTTTATGATATGGGCTTAACATTTAGCTTGGGAGGTCACAAGCCCGGGAAACCAACATGAAGTAAATCGACTACAAAGGCCTTAGTGGATTTTACTCAAGTGAGTCACACATGTGCAAATCAAAGAATGATAATTAGGTCCATTACAAGAAGAGAAGAGATCGCATTCTTCATCGGCTCGAGCTATGAGTGGCTACATTTCTTCTCGTTTCTGCAGAGATCGAGAAGAGTAAAGAGCGAGATCAACGCTCCATTCTCAACCAACCAAGAGCAAAATAGGGTACTATCTCGGTGGTTATGGGGCGAGTTTGGTCAGGTTCGGAGCATGAATTCGGTCGAGAGAAGTTGTTGAATACATGGGTTTTGTTGAGTGTTTGAGTTAATCGTGGCTCAGTATGAGTGGTGGTTGTAGCTCAAGGTGCGGGCGAAGTGGGTTTCAATTGGATTAAATTTTGGTAAAGATTTCGGGCGGAAACTGTGAATAATCAAGTCATTTGTCGACCATTTTTATGGGAATATATAAAGGGAATCATGGAAGTATTAGTGTGTTTAAATGAATTATAAATGAATGGGTTGGTGATTGAATGTGAAATCTTCGCGGTACACGCACTACAATTGTTCGACAAAAGCCTCGAGCCACGGTTTACACATTCAAATTTCTTCGATCACGATCCGTGCTTGCTCCGTGTTTTCTATCGGCTAACCATGGGTCTGTAGGCGCGCACGGAGGACTAGTGAGAGCACTTGAAAGCCGCCAGGGATCGGGTTTGTAGCCGGGGTTTGTTGGGTGTTTTCGATTGAGTGAGGGCCTGGATTAGAGAAGATGAACATGGGAGAAATTGCAAAGTGATGGGACGTGAAGGGTGCCGTGTATGATATTGTTGGTTGAATGATTATGCAACTGTTGTTGAAGATGTAGGGGGTTCTGTTGAGATGGATACAAGCAATGAAGCTGTGGTTGCAGTTGGGTTGTTTTGTTCCAATGATGGTGTGATTTTACAGAAAAGCTGTGTGTTGTGGATTGGCTTATGGATGCACCGGGTGGGCGTTGTGTCTGATTCTGTGGGATTATTAGTCAAGGGTTCATTAGGCTCAGATGGTGTTTATCGGTGGAATTGAATGGTTAACAAGGGCTTAGTTATGTCAGAAATTAAGTGCAAAGTGGCACGGAACCAATGGTAGATGATATTGCCAATGAAAAGTGGTGCACCTGTGCAATTGGCGTAGGAATGGCTTGAGCAGCCTCTTTGTGTGTTTGTGGTTCAATGAAGGAGCTTGAGCTGCAGAATATGGCATTGGGTGTGATCTGAGAGTGAATAGCTCTTGTGGATAAACTCGGGGAGATGAGGAAATGAACTGGTTGTTGTTACAGTTGCAAGTGGTGGCTGAGTCAGGTGGTTCTGAGTATGGTTGTGTGTTAGCCATGGTCACAATGGATGTGGCAGTAGAGCTTTGGTGGTTGCAGGGAAGAAAAAAAGAATTGCTGGTGCTGGTATTGAACAACAGAGAGTTACAAAGAATATGGAAGATGGGGTTTAACTGAGATTGTGGTTTGTTGCTCATCGGATGGGATGTGATGCTATGAGACAGCTTGGAGCTTGCATGGAGATTTGGTAGAGGTTAGAGTGCAGAGCATGACCAAATTCAGCTGCAACAACCGAATGATGCGGAACAAGTGCAAGAAATGGAGTTAGCAGAGTCTCTCGGTGTCGTTAGTTTGACTCAAGTTTTGGCAGGATATGAATGGTTTAGTTCTTAAGGGTTTATGTGATTGTGCATGGATTGAATGCAGTGAATATGCAAAGGCCGCAATGAGCCGCAAATGAAGGCCGGAGTTTCGCAGATGGCGATGAACTCAAGCGGCCGAAAGTATGGCCCGAGATAGTTTTCCACTACGTAAATAAGTCGGGAAAAGTGGGCGAGAATGGCGAGCTGTGGTACTAGCCCGGATGCCGGGATTTGAGCTTAGAGTATGGATCATAATATTTTCGATGAATCGCAAGGGGGTATATGTTGGATGCAAGATTTGGTCACGGGGATATATGAGCTACTTAGTCGCGCTTTTTGCACGTTTTAGCAAGAACAAGGAATGGGTTGAAATGGTTCTTCTTTTGAATGTTTGAACTGGGGAGAAGTAAAGTTGAGTTAGCTGGAGTATGTACTTGCTTTGGTGACGCCGATGACAAAAGCGCCAGAGACAGTTTCCTGACCACCGCATTCCTAAGAATGGTGACCGGTTCCTGTGATGATGTCAGCAACTCCGACGACTGGCTTTCACACAAAATCCAGACTTATTTTCATACATGGGCTTGGTGGACCACTTGGAGATGGTTTTGAGAAGACCTAAATTTGGAAAGAGTATCCTTTTGGAATGGGAGAAGCATATAAATAGAAAAGTCTTTCTCTAAAACTAAATCTCTCCATTAGGAGGCTTCTACTTGTTTTCTAGTGGTTTCACATGATAGATTCTTCTAAACTCTTTGTGATGATTTCCAAAACCCGAGTAGTTGATTTATTTTATTGGTTAAAGATGTAGTTGGATTTTGGAAAACAAGTTATGATTTTTATGAATTAGTTTTCTCTCAAAATCATCGCTCACTTTCTACGCTTTATAATAATTGCATGATTGACGTATTGCAATATGATTGAATGTTTGTTTAGTTAAGTATAGAATTGATTGAACTTACATCCATATCTATAGCTATTTTAGGGTTTACAATTTAGATAACCTTGAGTAAGTAACATGATATGATTACTAGCTTGTAGTGATACACCTCATAATCATATGTAGAAATTGACTTCTTTGTTCAATTGTGTGTGCAATGTATTACAATTGCATTGATTAGCCTATTTCGAAACTTAATGCTCCTAGGAATTGAACTTTAATTAGCTGTATTAGGTTTATTATTTAGGTAGAATTCACATACGCAAAATTTCTAATGTGTGTAAGTTATGAACTTTGGAAATTTACTGAAAGTATTCTGCAATAAGGTATTCTAGTGCTTTTGATGATAGCTGATATTAAATACGAATTATATTCATACATTCAAAAATTGTTTACAATTGAAGATGAAACTTTTATCCAATACTTTCATCCTTGATTTGATTTGTTTACCTTTGTTGTTTGCTTTTATTTAGTTTATTATATAAAAATCACAAAACCCCCATTTATCTATAGGAAACCATAACATATTGACAACCCAAGACCTATCTCGCGGGGGACGATCCTTTCTTGCCATTGCTTCATTATATATTTTGAGTAGTAAGAAAGTGTAATTATTTTTGACGCCTTACGACAAATGATCAATAACACCAATACACAAGTATCAA
>JAJJWW010018129.1:0-83887 GCA_023531295.1 Papaver armeniacum | reverse complement strand
AAAGGTCATTTTACTTTACAACACTATCCTAGGAGCCCGGAGTGGTTAAGGGGCTCTCATTCAGGGGTACCCCTTATCACTCCGCAATGGGTGTTATTAACACTGGGTAGCCCTTATCCGTAGGATGGTTATCTTTGGGTAGCATCCATTTGGGTCGGTCCTAACCGCATCTTGGATCCAAACCCACCCGGATCCGTGTAATTATAACTCAAATTAAATTGAGAATTGATTTCTCAATCATTTGGGAAGAAAACTGAAATCGAGATCGAAAACGGTGATTCTGCCGCCATTAAATCAAGAGACCGGATCGAGTGTGATTTAGAAATTGAGAGATTAAGATCGAGAAAGTATGGCAAAGAAGATGTTAGTAAAGTAAACGATGGTCTTGGGTTGATTCTCCAAAGTTGAGAGAAGAGAAGAGATGAAATTAATGATGGAAATTGGTCCAGTGAGAATGGATGAGTAGGGGGAAGGAAAGAGTAATTGAAGTCTCTGTTGTTGAAGCTCGTTGAAGATGAACCTCGAAGCAAGAGATGGTGCTTTGTTGATGTCGAACTAGGGTTTGAAGCTTAGGTCTCACAATTGAGAGGAATAAAGAGAGGAGCGTATGAATGGGATGGGTTTGTTGCTAAAATGGGTTTTTCTTTGTTTGTAGGTTTGGTTCGGATTTGAGATAGAATTGCACTCTGAGAATTAGAATGAGTTCTCGGTGCAAATTGGTTGTAAGATGATGTTAATTTGATTGTTCTTATCTGAGCCAAGAGAGCAAATTGTTGCGGAGTTGGAATCATAGAAGGTGGGTCTGTGATGATTTGAATTGTGGATACGGGGATGAATTAGTTATTGCGAGTGGAGCTGATGTTGGTGTCTTTGCGTGGTAGAAGTGTGGTCCGCTAAGATGGTGGTAACTCGATGGTGCTACATTTGTCAGTGCTCGAGGCTGGAGTGGAAGTCAGAAAGATGGAGTTTGGTGATGCTTGTTTCCAGGAAGATGGCGGTGAAGAAGTGTTGTGGTCTTGTTGGAGCTTTGGAGCAGTGGCCCGAGTTGGTGGTTTTGACCTCAAATTGAGTCATATGAATATGAAGATGTGAAGTTGATGTTCGGTGGAATGGGTGATAGCAAGATTCGGGGCTTCAATGGAGATGGCTGCAATGCCGTATGGTGCTTGGACTAGAAGCCACGCCATTGCAAATGGGGTTGATGTGATGAGTGCGTGATGTCTGCCATGTTGTGAGGCGAGAAGTGGATCATGATGGTGGATCTGTGGAGTCAGGTGTGCAAATTGTGCAAGTGATAGGGGTTGAGTAGTGGTAATAGAGCGGTGAAATGCGGTTTAGGTGGATTATGTTGCGAAAGAGCTGGGGTCGATGTGCAAGTTGAGTGTGGTATTGTGCAAGAGGATAATTGGTGTTGGGTGTGTTAAGTGCAGGTGATCTTGAGCTAACGGAATGAGTTGAAGTTTAATGGGATGAATTAGCGAGATGGCTTGAGGAAATGGCAGGCGAGATGGAGTTACGGGGAGAGTTGTTATATATTGATGCGGCATTATTGTGGCACTGAAATGACAGCCGGCACTGAAATGACAGCCCGTGTATTGAGGTGTTGGCGAATCATCAAATGCATAGGCCTCGCACGGATGTGTATTGAGGTGTTGGTAGGGGACCGAGTGGGTTGATAACTCAGTGCGGGGCCGTAGCTGTAAGGAGAGATGGAGATGTTGCGGGGATTGGTTACCGAGATGTTTGTTACGGGGCCCGAGGTAACATGGCGAGAGAGATGGGAACCTGCAGTGGTTATGATTTTAGCGGGTGATGTGTAGAGTTGGCATTTGTTCATGGCCGGGAATGAAATGCGAAGGTGCAACAGACAGAGCCATCTTGGCTGTGAACTGCAGGGCAAGTGCAAAATTGCAAAGTGGCCTGGCTAGGACCAGTCAGCCGAGTTAGCTAGCTGACTCGGTTCTGACTCAGTGATTCCCCTTGACCGCTGACTAACAGTTGACTGACGGTTGACCCGTTTGACCGTTAGTCCTAACGGTGGACTGACGGAATATTCCGTCGAATATTCTCTCGACGGAGAAATTTCTAGGTGGCCGGCGGTGACGTTTTCCGGCCAAATTCCGCCATAATCCCGAGCTTTTCCTGGCGAGCAAAAATTCCAGAATTTTCTATGAACTTCTCTCATGGGTGTGAAGACTTGGGCTAGGAATTGGATGGAGAATTGGACTCAAATTTGGAAAGAGAAGGTGGAAGAGTTGAGAAAAGCTTGGAATTGGAAATTGAATTGCAAAGGAAAGGGATTCTACTCCTTAGAAGATTTGGAGAATATTGAAGCCTATAAATAGAGAAGTTTTCTATATCTTTTACACATATCTCTACACACACAATTCTTTTCTTTTCTTATTCTTTGTGTGAACTCTTTAACATGAGTAGCTAATTTTATTGATTGAGGATGAATTCCTAGTTCTTAATTTATGTTTTGAGTTTTTGTTTTCAATTCTATCTTGAAGTTTTTCCACATGATTATCGATTGTTTTTACTAATAGGAGTGATCTTAAAGACACTCATGATTGATTGATAGATTGTTTGGAGTGCACGCTAAATTGATTTGTTAATTGATCTATATCTAGTATAAGTTAGGGAATACGTAATCGTTCTCGACACTTTACACAAGTAGAAAACACGAGACCTTGCGGAGGGATTCCCTGGAGCAATTGTGTGTAGAAACAACGCTAGAAAGTGAACCAAGCAACCGAGTTTAACTACTAGTACTAAACCTAAATTCATAAATCTTAATGCATTCTCGGGAATTACATCTTGTAAGCGGACCTCAAGGTGGTTCTTTTGAATAGAATCGATAACTAAGCGGACTGTTACTCGGTGAAATTAGGGATTTTGGGGCTAGCTAAGCGTACACCCTATCCTACGGTTGGTGATAATCTGTGACTAATAACAAGTAGAAAAGAACATAACTTGATTCATTGTTTCGTAACGAAGAAGGATTCCTTGATCTTGTCTCTCTTATTGCTTTCAACTTTACCTTTTAATTGTTTTGTTTATTTTCTTTTGCTTTTTACATCCCCCTTTCGTGACAACTTTTACAACTAGAATCTCGTGCTCCTCGTGGGATCGACCTTGACTGCCCTATATTACTTGTTAATTAGGTAGTAAAGTATTAATTAATTTGTTGTGGTTACGACACGCATCAAATTTTGGCGCCAAGGTTTGGGAGCACGGATGATTTTAGTTGTATTTATTTTTCTTTTTGCTTTATTTTTGCTTTGTTGGATTCTATTCCGTATCTAACTTGGTTTTTGAATCGTATTTCAGGTATCGGTTTTCCAATGTATGGTGGACGAGAGCAATCATATTACAACAATCAATACGGTTTTCAACCTCAACATTATGACAACTTCCAACCATCCTTAGGATACAATCAAAACCAATATTTTGGCTATGATAAATTTTCTACGAGAACCTTATGGATATTCTCATACATATCAACAACCTTATGACTCGTAATGTGCGTAGAGAGAGAATTTGGAATATACTCCTCTTCATCGTGTTTTTCCTTCACTTTTTCCAAAAGAGGAGATACAAATCCTATAAACTCTATAAACGGTGGTAAGCGTGTGAACGTCGAGGGAAACTTGCACGAAAATTATACAAATTGGAAGATGATGGAGACTCGGAAGAGCTTGTCGCGAGAATTAGTAGGACTATTCATATGGAACTTAAACGACGTCGGGATAAAGGTTATGAAACCGATGAAGATTCTTATTATGGTGAGTCCGAAAATGAAGATGATTGTGTTGAAAAGGACCAACCTTTGGATACTTTTGATGACGATAGTGTAGCTTACTCAAGCCTTGATCTTAATAATGATCAAACACCTATTCAAAAGGAAGAGCTTGAGGAAGATGCATTTATTGCTTGGAAAAAATTTCTTAGGGAAAGATGGGAGTCCGCGGAAGTGTATGAACGTTGCAACGATGAGGAAGTTATTCCAACTCCGGATCATAATAACGATCCTTCACCTATTCAAAAGGAGGAGTTTGGATATCACTTACCTATTGTTGTAAACGAAGTAACACCCTCACAAGAAGATCTTACAATTTATACCGAGGAAGATTATATGAGAGAAGAATGGCCCGATTCCGATGATGAGAATGTTGAAGAGATGATGCTCGTTAATGAAACCACATTCATTGATTTTGTGGAAGACCCAATTGAACTTGCGAATGATTTTAATGATGCCGAGACTTTGGTTAAGGTAGAAAACGACGAAGAATGGTTGCAAGGTTTAATAGAGGACCACGATATACAAGAGGTAAGTAATTCACTTGAATTTTTTAAGGATGACGAGGATTCTATAATACAAGAAATTGTGCAAGGTTTGTCTAACCCTTTGCATATTGATTCTTCTCCTTTACCTCTTATTGGTTTGAATGTATGTGCTTCGAAAGTATTTTTGGATGATTTTGTTTCTAGATATCCACCATTGGAAACACTTGATGCTAACACTATGCGAGTTTGCCAAGAGGAACACATGGAAGTTCCCGATTTCTATGTTCTTTATACACTTCCGAGTGTGGACGAGAATAAGTGTGGGGAAATTTCTATCGAGCGATAATTTCACTATTGTTTTCTTGTGCTAATATTTGTATGGAGTTATTGTTTGCAAAACAGGTATTATGGGTGGATCCTCAAATTTTCCGATTGTTAGTATATGGGGAATGAATCTTACAAGAGCCAAGTCGGGCCGTCGACTTTAAAACAAGCGCTTAATGGGAGGCAACCCATCGGTTTTGTATTTTTTATCTTTTTGCTTTTTGTTATTTCTTGTTCTTGTTTCTTATCATGTTAAAATTTCCCACCTTGACTTTACTAGGAGGATTCAATTACATTGAGGACAATGTAAGGTTTAAGTGTGGGGGAGTGGTTAAGCATGTTTTTAAAACAAAAATTACAAAAAATAAAAAAAAAAAAAAAAAAAAAAAGTTTTACATAAAAATTACAACTTTTAAAGATTTTAGAGTCACTAGCATACTTCTAGTTATGTTTACATAGAGATTTTGACCGACATAATTGAAATTGGAAATGTTAGAGAACTACATTCGGATTTCTTGTTTGTTTGAGTGTTAAATAATGGATTTAATCATGCCTATGATGCGAATTTGGTGCGAGGAGAAGTGCATTATTAGAGTTGCTGATCAATCATTAGTGGAGACTACCCGTGTTCATATCATGAGAGGCACCACCAGAAAATTTCCATCTACTAAAGAGCTTCTTTTGAGTGTGTGTCACCGTAAGTTAATTCGGGTAGAATGGTGAGCTACCCAACCTCCCACCAATAGAAGCACTACTCTTTGATCTCTTGAGTGCTAATTTTGTCAATCATGAGGGTGACGTCCATGGATGAAAGCTTCCTTCTTGTAGTTCGATTTGCAGTTAGCACCATTCTCTCTCTCGACAATAACGGATCCATAGAAACACTCTCATCATCAACAAGGAGCGACATCAAAATCTACAAGGAAAGTTGGAAAAGTTTAAGGTTTACAAGCAACGGAACGAGAAAAAGAGCAAATTTCAAATACAAGTAAAGCAACATACAAAAGAGCAGGATTTTACATATATGTTGAAGACTTACACTACAATGAGGTAATTTTATATCCAAGTATGAAGACTTATTCATGAAAGCGAAGAAAATTAAAAGGTGAGAATTTTTGAAGTTTATGATTTCAAGTTGTGAAGAATCAAGCGGTAAAATACTTCTCCCACGGCTATGGTTTATTTTTGTATTTAATTTCTCTTGTTTAAAAAAAAAAAAAAAAAAAAAAAAAAAAAAAAAAAAAAAAGAGAAAAACAAGAGAAATATTTGTTTTGTTAATAAGCCGTGGGAAAGGAAAATTTATAAGGAAGTTTCAAGCGACAAGGATTTCAAGGTACAAAAGTTATAAATTGTTATGGATTTATGAAATTCGAGGGTTTATCATCAATAGTTGAAACCGAAGACGAGGACCATGAAGATAAAGACGAGAAGCGGAAGACGTTTCTATTGGATGCCGTGAGAGTGGTGTTATCATAATTGGCGATCGGATGTGAAGGTAAGTAAGTAATCTCATCCTCAATAATAAATGGTTGATTTCCTTTCTTAGAGATCGTCGAAAAAATGGTTTTTCAAAATATTAAAAGATGTGGGTTTTTAAAAATATTTCTAAGATGTCCTTCCCACCATTCAACGTGATGCAGGATTTCTATCTTCATTCCTACTTGCACACATGTGAGAACCATAAAAAAGCCGTCTTTTTGAGTGCAATTATCATAAAATCCTTTTTGGTGAGGCAGAAGTCGAGGCGAAATGCTTATTGATCGTTTCTCAAACACGCGTTCTCTCATTATGGTGTGGTTATTTCTCACTCAACAATTAAGAACGAGAATATGTTCTTTAGTATTTCTAACTTCTTATTACTAGCATGCGAAATTCTATGTCCTCATAACTCTTTGGATGCTTGGGACGCTTTAACGCTTTGAAGTTGTGAGTTTTTAGTTTGATTTGCTCGAGGACTAGCAAAGTCTAAGTGTGGGGAATTTGATAGGTGTAGAATACACCTAATTTACTATCTAGTAGTTTATGCTTTCTTTGCTATTTTTTTCTTGTAAATTATGTATTTTACGCTTGTTTTGAGTTTTATAGCTACTTTGGAGTCACACGGAGGAAAAGAAGAAGAAATCACCCAATTTAAGTCAAAAGGGCAAAAAGGTCATTTTACGGGCGAACACTATCCAGAGCCCGAGAGTGGTTAAGGGGCTCTCATTCGGGGTACCCCTTATCACTCAAAGAGTGGGTGTTATTAACACCTGGGTAGCCCTTATCCGGAGGATGGTTATGTTGGGTAGCATCCATTTGGGTCGGTCCTAACTGCATTCCTGGATCCAAACCCGACCGGATCCGTGTAATTATAACTTTGAAATTAAATTGAGAATTGATTTCTCAATCATTTGGGAAGAAAAACTGAAATCGAGATCGAAAACAAGTGATTCTGTTGCCATTAAATCAAGAGACCGGATCGAGTCAACTGATTTAGAAATTGAGAGATTAAGATCGAGAAAGTATGGCGGTGAAGATGTTAGTAAAGTAAACGATGGTCTTGGGTTGATTCTCTGGTGAAGTTGAGAGAAGAGAAGAGATGAAATTAATGATGGGAAATTGGTCTCAGTGAGAATGGATGAGTAGGGGGAAGGAAAGAGTAATTGAAGTCTGTTGTTGAAGCTCGTTGAAGATGAACTCGAAAGCAAGAGATGGTCTTTGATGTCGAACTAGGGTTTGAAGCTTAGGTCTCAGTCAATTGAGAGGAATAAAGAGAGGAGCGGATGAATGCGGGATGGGTTTGTTGCTAAAATGGGTTTTTTCTTTGTTTGTAGGTTTGGTTCGGATTTGAGATAGAATTGCAAATTTCCCGAGAATTAGAATGAGTTACGGGTGCAAATTGGTTGTAAGATGATGTTAATTTGATTGTTACGAATGCGAGTCAAGAGAGCAAATTGTTGCGGTTGGAATCATAGAAGGTGGGCTGTGATGATTTGAATTGTGGATACGGGGATGAATTAGTTGTTGCGAGTGGAGCCGATGTTGGTCTTTGGAGTGGTAGAAGTGTGGGTCTGCTAAGATGGTGGTAACTCGGATGGTGCTACATTTGTCTTGTGCACTGAGGGCCGGAGTGGAAGTCTGTGAAAGATGGAGTCTGGTGATGTTGTTTCGGGGAAGATGGCGGTGAAGAAGTGTTGTGGTGCTGTTGGAGCTGGAGCAAGTGCTGAGTTGGTGGTTTTGACCTCAAATTGAGTCACATGAATATGAAGATGTGAAATTGATGTTACGGTGGAATGGGTGATAGCAAGATTCGGGGCTTCAATGGAGATGGCTGCAATGCGGATGGTGCTTGGACTAGAAGCCACGCCATTGCAAATGGGGTTGATGTGATGAGTGTGATGTCTTGCCATGTTGTGAGGGCGAAGTGGATCATGATGGTGGACTGTGGAGCTGTGCAAATTGTGCAAGTGATAGGGGGTTGAGTAGTGGTAATAGAGCAGTGAAATGCAGTTTCTGGTGGATTATGTTGCAGGCAAGAGCTGGGGTCGAAAAGTTGAGTGTGGTATTGTGCAAGAGGATAATTGGTGTTGGTCGTGTTAAGTGCGGGTGATCTTGAGTGACGGGAATGAGTTGAAGTTTAATGGGATGAATTAGCAGATGGCTTGAGGAAATGGCAACTGAGATAGAGTTCTGGGAGAGTTGTTATATATTGATGCGAAGATATTGTGGCACTGAAATGACAGGCAGGCACCAAATGACAGGCTTCCTGGCAGCAAAATGACAGGCCGTGTATTGAGGTGTTGGCGAATCATCAAATGCATAGGCCTGGCACGGGTGATGTGTATTGAGGTGTTGGTCTGCAGGACCGAGTGGGTTGATAACTTCGGTGCGGCCACCGAGCCGGTAAGCGAGATGGAGATGTTGCGGGGATTGGTTGAGATCTTTGTTACGGTGGCCTGAGGTAACATGGCGAGAGATGGGAAACTGCGAGTGGTTATGATTTTAGCGGGTGATGTGTAGAGTTGGCATTTGTTCATGGTGGGAATGAAATGCGAAGGTGCAACAGACATGAGCCATCTTGGCCTGTGAACTGCAGGGCAAGTGCAAAATTGCAAAGTGGCCTGGCTAGGACCAGTCAGCCGAGTTAGCTAGCTGACTCGGTTCTGACTCAGTGATTCCCCTTGACCGCTGACTAACAGTTGACTGACGGTTGACCCGTTTGACCGTTAGTCCTAACGGAGGACTGACGGAATATTCCGTCGAATATTCTCTCGACGGAGAAATTTCCAGGTGGCCGGCGGTGACGTTTTCCGGCCAAATTCCGGCCATAATCCCAGTTTTCCGGCGAGCAAAAATTCCAGAATTTTCTATGAACTTCTCTCATGGGTGTGAAGACTTGGGCTAGGAATTGGATGGAGAATTGGACTCAAATTTGGAAAGAGAAGGTGGAAGAGTTGAGAAAAGCTTGGAATTGGAAATTGAATTGCAAAAGGAAAGGGATTCTACTCCTTAGAAGATTTGGAGAATATTGAAGCCTATAAATAGAGAAGTTTTCTATATCTTTTACACATATCTCTACACACACAATTCTTTTCTTTTCTTATTCTTTGTGTGAACTCTTTAACATGAGTAGCTAATTTTATTGATTGAGGATGAATTCCTAGTTCTTAATTTATGTTTTGAGTTTTTGTTTTCAATTCTATCTTGAAGTTTTTCCACATGATTATCGATTGTTTTTACTAATAGGAGTGATCTTAAAGACACTCATGATTGATTGATAGATTGTTTGGAGTGCACGCTAAATTGATTTGTTAATTGATCTATATCTAGTATAAGTTAGGGAATACGTAATCGTTCTCGACACTTTACACAAGTAGAAAACACGAGACCTTGCGGAGGGATTCCGTGGAGCAATTGTGTGTAGAAACAACGCTAGAAAGTGAACCAAGCGAACCGATAGTTTAACTACTAGTACTAAACCTAAATTCATAAATCTTAATGCATTAGGGAATTACATCTTGTAAGCGGACCTCAAGGTGGTTCTTTTGAATAGAATCGATAACTAAGCGGACACATTTACTCGGTGAAATTAGGGATTTTGGGGCTAGCTAAGCGTACCTGCTATCCTACGGTTGGTGATAATCGTGACTAATAACAAGTAGAAAAGAACATAACTTGATTCATTGTTTCGTAACGAAGAAGGATTCCTTGATCTTGTCTCTCTTATTGCTTTCAACTTTACCTTTAATTGTTTTGTTTATTTTCTTTTGCTTTTTACATCCCCCTTTCGTGACAACTTTTACAACTAGAATCTCGTGCTCCTCGTGGGATCGACCTTGACTGCCCTATATTACTTGTTAATTAGGTAGTAAAGTATTAATTAATTTGTTGTGGTTACGACACGCATCATGTCAACTGCATAACCCCAAAAACTTTTTGGTAAATCTTTTGTTCTTCTTATTGTTCTTGCCATCTCCATTATGGTTCTATTCTTCTTCTCTGCAACTCCATTCTGTTGTGGTGTATATCTTGTTGTTAGCCGATGTTGAATGCCATGCTCTTCCATAAAATTGTCGACACCTTGTTTACTTTTCGGTTCCTCTATCGATTCTCAAAATTTTGATACTCTTACCAATTTGTTTCCAAAGATAAGCTTTGAAACTTCTAAAAGCATGAAAAGCATCACTTTTTCGTTTAAGCAAATATACCCATGCTTTCCTACTAAAATCATCAATGAAAGCTATGAAATAATTATTACCTCCATGTGAAGTTACTTCAATAGGACCACACAGATCACTATGTACAATCTCCAATTGTTGATCAGCTCTTCTAGCTTTGTTGACTGGGAATGGATCTCTGTGCTTCTTGCCAAAGATGCAATTTTCACATCTTGATTCTGGAAGTTCAATGAAAGGTAATCCAGATACCATCTCTTTCTTTGCTAAGGTTAGTAAACTGTTGAAGTTCACATGCCCCATTCTCTTGTGCCACAACCAAGCATCATTATGAACATGACTACTATAACATCTTTCCTTTTGATACTGAATATTCAAAGGAAACAATCTATTCTTAGTCATCTGCACTCTTGTAATAAGTCTTCTAAAATGATATCGAATTGTACAAACACCATTGAAGATGTTCATAGAATAACCTCTTTCAGATAATTGACTCATACTCAAAAGATTTTGATGCAAACCTGGTACATAAAACACATCCATAATATATGTTTTTGCATCATTCTTCAGAACTATTCCAATCCTTCCTTTTCCCATAATTGGAATTGTAGAATTGTTTCCAAACTTCACGAATGAACGCACCGATTCATCAAGATTATCAAACAAATCTTTTCTTCCACACATATGATTACTACAACCGGATTCTAGATCCCACTTATGTTGAGGTTGTTCTTCAAAAATGACAAGCCAACAACATATTTTCATCTTTCTTTTATTCTTCATCTTCATCTTGACTTTCTGCTATATTTGCTTTGAAATTTGCTTTGTAGTTATTAGCAACCGTCTTTCTTGGTTTTGAACATTCAGTAGCAATGTGTCCAAAATCTCCACAATTATAACATTGAATTTTGCTTATATCCATTGGTTTTCTTCCCTGATAGCCTCCATTGTTAGATCTTTCACCATTGTTATATCTTCCTTGAAAACCTCCAGCATTATATTTTCCTTGATTGCTTCTCCAGTTGACTTGAATCTGAAGAGCCTCTTTAACTTGTTTTGCAGCAGTTGTTTTCTCTAACAGTCTTTTTTCATAAGCTTGTAATGAACCCAACAACTCGTTAAGAGTCATAGTTGCAACTGTGTTGCATTCTTCTATAGCAGTAACCTTTGATTCAAACTTCTCAGGAAAGCTTCTTAAAATCTTCTCCACAATTGCTGAATCTTCTACAGTATCACCATTGGCCTTTATCTCATTAACAAGGTTCGGTATTTTTGAGAAAAATTCTGAAATTGTTTCAGTTGTCTCCATCTGTAATAATTCATATTTTCTTTTCAGGGTTTGTAATATAACCTTCTTGACCTTGTCAGATCATGTGTAATAGCTTATCAAAACATCCAAAGCTCTTTTAACTTCTTTGATGTAGATAACTCTATCCATGAGAGATTCATGAATACCCTGATGAAGAATATATGTAGCTTTAGAATTCTTCTTCTAAGTTTTCGATTAATGATTTTGCTGCAGACTCCTTCAAGTACAACTCCTTGTTGGTTCTACATAACCATCTTTCACAATATCCCATACCTCTTGGAATATGAAAATATTCTCCATCTGCAACCTCCAGTGTTCAAAGTTTTTACCTTCAAACACCGGAACCTTAATTGAACTTAAACTTGTCATCTTCTTCAAATCAACAACTCATACCCACAGCCCTAAAACCTGATACCAGTGCTCTGATACCAGATGTAGAAAATCTGATATCAAAGACTTGAAAGAAAAACAGAACTAAACTCAAAACAAACTCTCTTCAATAGATGTAATTCGACTCAGCCTATTTATATGATTAACAAACTTGACTCTCAAGCAAAAAGACTTTCCTAACATAATCAAACTCTAACAAAGAAACTTCTAGACAATTCTCATGTAAGCAAACTCTTAAAACCAGTAATACTTGCAACCCAAGTAAACTTCAAAATATCGTACCACGCATCAACAATACATGTTGATCCAACCATATTCTGTCAACTCTCATAGTTGTTCCATACTACTGTATCAACAACTCTTGTTGATCCCTTCTGTCTTCTTTATAGTATCTTGGTTTATTCTTCAACACTCTGATGATGGGGAAATATGTTATGATGGAAAATATTCATCCGTACCAAGGAACGAAGCTCTTGCACGACCCATAAGTGGAACTTTCTTCAAAAAATCCCAACTGGATCTTACCTTGATATGGCATCTCATCTTGAAGTGTCCAACCACTTCTTCATGGGCAGTTTACAAGGTGAAATATGGTTGGCAATTGTTCTCAAAGAGGGATCTGGCGCAGAGTTGGTTATTGATGAATTAAACCCATTTTTAGATCTAACTGATATTGTGCATTTTGATATTTAGCTTGGGTTCATGAGTATGGCATTCCACCCGAACTTCACAAGCAACGATCGGTCCTTTGTTTCTTCAAATTGTGACAAGATTCAATGGTTTGGATGTTCTGGAAAATGCTCATGTAACACAGATGTTGACTGTGATCCTTTCAAGGTAAGTTCTCTGAATGGAGTTGTCGTCCCATGCCAATATCACAGTGTAATTTCGAAGTTCACTGCTAATGGTACTGCATCAAACCCATCTAAGTGCTTCTATATTTGATTTTGACAGGTACCTATGATATTTCATATTAAATTTTTTTAGCTTGATTTTGTTTCATAGGCAGCAAGAGTGGAATCAGTGGAAGTGAGAAGGATATTCACAATGGGCATTGCCTTTAGAGTCAATCATGGGGGCCAGATTCTCTTTGGACCTGATGGGTATTTGTACTTCATGACATGAGATGATGAATCTGAAACCGATTCTCACAATTTCGGTCAAAACAATAAATCATTGTTAGGTAAAATCCTAAGGTTCGAAGTTGAGAGCATACCTAGTAAGTATACACGAAAAAATACAAAAGTACTATTTTATTAATTATTGATAAAGGTAAAGCTAATTTGTTTATGAGAAAAGTTGACCTTTAGTCAAAATAAAATGACTTCGGAGTAAATAAAATATATTAGCCTTCCTATCCGTATATGATTAAATCCTATGCTTTCTTTTAATACTTCTTCCTCTTACTATGTCAAAATATTTTTGTAACCACCATTTTTCTATTCAAACTCTTTAGATATTTTCTATGGGAATTCTTCTCTAATTAAAATTATGGCATCGTATGAATAACTTTTTAGCATGATCGTTCTAAATCACCAACATTACATATTCAGAGAGATCACGTAAAATAAAAAGAAGGATTATAAATAAAATTACCCCTATTATTAGTTCATAGCTCGGTTGAACCCACCAAGCGTTGGTATGTCAAGTTTGGTTGTCATATTTTAGTGTGTCAAAACTCATCTAAGAGTCGCTTGATTATGTACTAGAGACAACTTCGTTTAGGTTAGACTAGAAAGTCTAGGAATGTTGAGACATACAAGTATTACTCGAAGACCTGAAGAACGTCAATAAGTAACGAACTACAACGAGGACATCATCTTTCCTCTTGAGGTTAGTAATATTGACTTGAACTGTTTCATTCCTAACGTATTTTTCAAGTCATGTTGTATTGAAAACATAACTACGAAGCTGTGTATTGAATATATTACTCTAGTAGTGAGACATGATCGTATAATCATAGTATTAGGAATTAGACTACGAAGTATAACACTTATCTTTTGAACTTCGTAGATATGACATCGACATAATCTTATGAATGTTGTTATGATTATGCGAAAGGGTAATGGTGAAGATTTCATCCTAGGAAATAATGTTTTACATTTATTTAAAGGAAGTACATTCATGAACTTGTTTTATAAATCGGAAGGGAAATCGCTAGGCTTATTGGTACGGTTATTCATTCCAAATCTTTGTATTACCAATATGTGTGACATGGTAGAACCGATCGTAACTTTGTTATGTTCTTGGTATAACTAATCACAATGCCTGAATTATGATTTGGTATGACTAGTTTTGATTAATTAGTGTAACTGATCCTAAGTAATCACCTGAGATGGTATGATCGATATTTGTAATTGGTGTGACCGATCCTAGTAATTGGTGTAACCGATCACAGAGTGTTGTGTAATCGATCCTTGTAATTGGTGTAACCGGTCTTAGTAATTGGTGTAACCGATCCTGGTAATTGGTGTGACCGATCACAAGCAATACCATGAGTATATGGTAACAGGTTCTGGTAATTGATGTAACCGATCCTGGTAACTGATGTAACCGAACCTGGTAACTTGTGTAACCGATCACAAGTGTTTCCATATGAGAGTATAATCGATCCTAGTGATTGGTATAACCGATTGAACCCATGTCTGTGATTTATTATTTGATCAATCACATAGTAGTTGTGTTATACAGGTGAACCAATTCTAAACTTGTTTGGAAGTGTGGTAAAACCAATTCCAAGAATGTAAATACGAAAAATGATTTACAGAGAAAATATGTCAACATTATTTGAACACGGATGGTAACTCTTATCATTTATTGTTCAAAGATATTCCTTAGTACTCAAGTAGATCTTGTATCGAATTAATTGAGAATCTTTTAATTAAGGATTTTGGTTATATATGCTTTTAATGACCAGCAATTAAATGCATATCTCTAGAGAATAAAAATTAGTAATGTGCATTTAATAATTGGAGATTTTCTATTGAGAGATTTCGGAAATTTTTGACAAGCATTTACTGGAATTATGAAAAACCGAATCTTGCCATTCATTGCATATCTTGAGAATATTTTCGATTTCGGAAATTCCTTGGTGTCCAAACATCCTTGGTCTATAAATACCTAAGTTTGCATTTCTAGCAAACTATCCTAAGAGCCAGGAAAACTTCATCTTTTTGTTGTTTCTGGTGGAGTCGTCTATCAGGAGAGAAAAGTACCCTAATTAGGCGAAATCTCTTACGACCGCTCGTTTGAAGACTTCTGTGGGATCAAGAAGCTCTACGAGTACCGTTGGTGGGAAACTAGATAATTTCAGTGTTATTGGTTTTCGATTGATTTGATTGACTAACGGTTGTTGAAACTTTGATTGCACCTAGTTTGTTTATTCTTGAGAATCTTCTCTTCTGATATAAGATTCACTCAAACTAGATCGAAGTATCGACGGGATCTTTAGTATTGTTTTTAGATCTAAAGACATCTTGTGATAATCTATTGTTAACAGACCCCGTTATGTTCGTGATTGATCACAAGAGATTAAAGTGGTGTTGTGCAGGTTTTAATTGAAGATTAAAGAAGATTTAAAGACAAAGAAGATTTCTTATTGGTTTCTCATATCTTTGTGTTGTAAAAACCTTGATCAGTTAGGATCCAACTAGAATTGGATTTATTCGATTGATTAGTTGCGTGAGATCGGCATTCTCAATATATCTCTTTGAGATTTATTTGGGTTGAGTGCGAATCTAAACTTGGCTACTTCGGTAGTAATTGGATAGATTGATCTAACCAGGCAAAGGAGTTTACTAGCTTAAACGGAAGAGCCTTTGCATATGACCAAGGTAGTCAATATCGGTTGTACATGCCGATATTATATCTTATAGGTTTTTATCGGATATCAGAAAATACCTATAAGATATCGAAAATATCGGCGATACAAAGACGAAATGATATTATCGGTTGTACAGGCCGGTACAGACCGATATATCGGTTTACTTGTACACCGATAATATAGGTTTCGTGAATAAATTTTTCATCAACATATATCTAGTATTTACAGACAAGTACAATGTCAATTGGAGAAGGTAAAAAGCCCTAATATATTTATAATATAAAATCAATGACTATATGGTAGGATATAAGATGGAAACCATATTTCGATTGCAAGGCAACGAAATATAAAAGATAAATATGAAGGATAATAAAAAATATTTACCGGCATAATGGGACAACAATCACAACGTTGGCTAATAAACCACCTTGTATTTTGGAAATTTGAGATATGTGTATGATTCTTATTATTTTTTATTATGGTTTTATAATTATTTGAAATTCTATATTAAATGATGTATCACCGATAAAAACCGATATTATCTTTTGTATAGGTGTATCAGACTCGGCCGATACGAGACCGATATGCGATATTAACTACCTTGCATATGACTTGAGATATTTTTATCTGGAAAGAATCAATAGAGTTGTTACCAAACAGATTTGTTGTTCCTTTACTGTTTGGAATACGATCCAAAGGAATTATTCCAGTGCGTGCACTCATCGAATTCGGAAGCGCAGGGATACTAAGGAAACTAAGTGAACTAGGGGTAGTTACTTGGTCTCAACTGTACGAAGTTGGTTTAGATTTTGTATAACGGCTTAATTCCGAGAGTATTCAATTCTGGACTTGGTCCCGGGGTTTTTCTGCATTTGTTGTTTCCTCGTTAATAAAATCTTGTTGTGTCTTTTACTTTTTTATTTCCGCAATTATAATTGTTTATTTTAATTTAAAGTAAATTACACAAACGTTAACTCCGCTTTAGAGTTTGGTTAAGTCCGAACCTATTATCAAGTAATCACACTTTGGTAGTCGTATTGTCTCGATCTCGTATCCATAGACAATTACACAAAGTATGTATACCGATTTGTCGTATTGTCTCGACTTTGTCCATAGAAAATCACTTTCGGTATGAGGACTTATAGGTGGATAAATAAAAGATTGTGGTGTATTTGGATACCCTCATCTTTTCAATTGGTATCAGAGCAAGCAAACACGAAAATATCTAACAATCTGTGTTTGGTGCGATCCAACCTATAAGAATTGAATCTGATGGATGATTCAATTAACCTAATAGCAAGATTTGACTACTTTAAAGACTCGTGCTGAAGACACATATGAAGTATATGATACTCTTGTTCCTAAATTTGTTAGGAATTGAGATTATGCCTATGTATGTCTTGGTTGACCTACATAATTCCTCGATTATCATAGATTCATAGAATTATATCTCATGGTATTGATTACTAATAAGGTTAGTAACAATGATATAATATTCTATGCGACATGTTGTGTCTTGAAAATGTATAAGATTCCACATAAGATTTTTCATTATATGAACCATGACTATTCTGTTCTTGAAAAATCAAGGATCTTAAATATATGTTGGATTTCTACCCAAATATATATATGTACATTTTCAGATCTATGACTGTCAATTTATCACTGATTAGGATGTTGTTAGAGCACTGCTCGGTCGAACTCGCATGCGTTGCTATCTCAAGCATGATTGTCAATGTTAGTGATCAAAACTATATGTCTTGATTTCTAGTATACTTATAGATGTCTCGGACTAGGACATAGATTGCGTAGTCGAGCCTTAGACTTCATGGAGTTCATCATTTGAAGACGAAGAACTACTAAGGAGAGCTTGTGGAACTTCATCGACAAAGGTATGTGGAGACTTAAACTCATCTATCACTTGGAAAGTCTATTTCTACTCTATCTCCTATATTGAGACATAAGTCGTGTTACCATATAGTTTTCAATTATACACATTTGAGATTTCAAGTCGAGTGTAACTCGCTTACATATTCTCGGAATATGTGTTGGCAAGCTTTCGCTTCGACCAAGATCATCTTATCATGTGAAAATTGTCGAGCAACATCTTACATGGTTTGTGTGATACAATCATTTGATGTAAACTTGGAATGTTTTAGTTATGATTATTTCAATAACTTGAAAATTGCTTTGATGCTAATAGTGTGGCGTGAACATCAGCCTACCATCTTCACGCCAAACCAATATTGTCATCCTCTTAGAAATTTTTGCCGGTCAATGATTGAAAATAAGAAGTATGCGTACCCGTTCGCGTGCGGCGTAAGGTTCATGTCCGAATATTTCGCTTGGAATTGGAAGTTCGCGTACCCCGTTTGTGTACTTGGCGAAACCAATTTTGTCCTAGAGTATTTCAAGTATGCGTACACGTTTGCATACTTGAAGGTTAAAGTTCTAAAATCGGTTATGTTCATGAACTTAAACATTTATAAAATAAGGAATGCAATCTTTGCAAACCATGGCTATAATGTTCATGAATTGATTCTAGTGAATCAAACCGATTTTGCTTCAATTGTATTCTTGTATAATTCTATAAGAATATAGCAATTGAACAACTCTTTAACTAGTTTCATTTGAGTCATTTGAACTAGTTATGGTTAAGATGAACAAGGTTGATATGAGAGTATTCATATGGCTAACCTCGGTTAACTATTATTGAACCACCATGGTGTACACGTTTAGGTACAGTTACATAAACCTAAATGAGGGTACATTTCATTTGTATGTAACAAGCTAAGTTCGATCTAACGGTTGAAAGATATTAGCTTGGTTTAATCAGGTTTTTCATCTAACGGTGAATATTGAATGCTTTGTTACCAAGGTAACTTAAAATGCAAACCCTGATTTGAAAACTATATAAAGGAAAACTCTAGCAACTGGGAAACCTAATCCCCACACTTCTATGTGTTACTAGTTGCATAATTATAGTCGATTCTCCTTTAACCTTAGGTTTCTCTCGAGACCCTGTAGGTTAACGACTTGAAGACTCCATTGGGATTGTGAAGCCAGACCCAACTATTTTCTCTGTAGTTGCGTGTTCTGATCTTGCATCTTCTATCATCTTGAGTACAATTGAAATAATTGACTCGAGATTAATATCTCCGATAGGCAAGATAAAAGTAATCACAAACATCTTCGTCTCATCGTTTGTGATTCCACAATATCTTGTTTCACTAGTCGATTAAGATTATTGTGAGGTGATTGATAATACTAGGTTGTTCTTCGGGAATATAAGACCGGTTTATCAATTGGTTCATGTTCACCTTGAGTTATCAAAAGACGGAACAAAACTCATAGGTATTTTTGTGGGAGACAGATTTATCTATACTAATAGACTTTTCTGTGTGAGACAGATTTGTTAATCAAGTCTTCGACTTTGGGTCGTAGCAACTCTTGGTTGTGGGTGAGATCAACTAATGGAATTAATTACGTAGTATCCTGCTGGGATCAGAGACGTAAGGAACGCAACTGTACCTTGAATCAGTGTGAGATTGATTAGGGTTCAACTACAGTCCAGTCTGAATTTCATTGGTAGTAGGCTAGTGTCTGTAGCGGCTTAATACAGTGTGGTGTTCAAAGCTGTACTAGGTCCCGGGGTTTTTCTGCATTTTTGGTTTTTCTCGTTAAAAAAATTCTGGTGTATGTGTTATTTCTTTTCCGCTTTATATTTTGTTACATAATTGAAATATCACAGGTAGTACGTTAAGATCAATCAATTAGATAATCCAACCTTTGGTTGTTGATTTAAATTGATTGACACTTGAACATTGGTCTTTGGTACCGTTCAAGTTGTTTCACATAATAATCAGGCTCGTAGATTTCTATCTGTTTGATTTGCTGATTACATTGTGAAACAGAGATATAAACTCTTGTATATACTTTTCTCTAGATTGAATCTAACTGTCTAGTTGATTCTCTAGAAAGTATATTAAGTCCTCTCAGATTGCCAAACGAATTTTTGGGTGTGATTGTTGTACCCCCCGCATTTTCAGATGCGATTTTGTAACCTTTGTAATTTTACAAAGAAGGATTCTTCAGTTAATAATTCTATTAACAATTAATTGCTTCATACACCCCACAACTGTTTTAATGAAGCAAGTGATCTTTTGAAGTATTATAGGATTTATGATTCCAAAGATATTTTAAACAAATATCTTGTTATGTTCAAAATTGTTTTTGTATACTCTATTGGAAAATTCTTAAGTGAATTTCGTAAGATATTATGAAGTTTTGGTAATTATAGAGTAAACAAATTTTTGGACATGAATACAGGATTAATCCGTAATATATATCCATTCCATGAAAAATTGGTTTTCCAAAAGAAAGACCTAGTTGCAAAATCGGATTTGTTTCCCCCACAAATCAAGGTTTCCGATTCTATAAGGATTTCCTAAAACTAGTTATCTCCGGAATTTTATATCTTCATTCCCTATAAAAGAAGATTATTTTGTGTTGTTATTAGACACAGCCTGAGAGAAATTGTCTGGAACCGAAACTAGGGTTTTTCATATTCTACTGACTTTTGAAAGTATGAGAAAAAGGAAATCAAGAAATAATAAATCTTCTGATGATCGTGTCAGATACGATGAAATTGAAGGATCAGATTTCCTTACAAAATAGAAGATGAACATGAACTCACCTGTTTTGTTGATAAATCATGTTTTGAGAAATACAAAACTCTCAAGAGGATAAAGTTTACTGCTGAAAAGAGATTTGATCCAGAAGTCCAAGATAAGGATTATGTGAAGTTTGTTCAAGATCGAAACTTGGGAAAGCTTTTTGATTTTGAAAAATACTCACCTGATTTGGTAAGAATTTTCTATGCTAATATTCACAATATTGATCATAAAAAACTTTACTCTATCGATCGTGAGATGATTTCAAACATCATCAAGTATAATGTGGAATGTAATCACCTGATTACCGGAGTTGAAATTGAACATGCTACCATTTCAACACGTCTCATTGGAAAAACCATTGACTGGAAAGATGGTAGGTTACCAACTAAAGATATATCTTTTTATTTAAGGGTTTTCGGAAAACTTGTTATAGCAATTCTATTTGAAAGTACAAGAGATAAGTCGGTTTGGAATAAGGATTTTGCAGAACTTGTTTGCTTTTTAGGAAGATTCTCAAATCGATCTATGTGGAATCATTGTCAGCCAAATGATCAAGATATCAAATTTTATTTCATCTTCAGGAATCAAGAGGCATCTCGGTTTTCCATGTATAATTACCAAAATCTGTGAATTTGTCATGGGAGATGACTTTGATGACATGAGAAGCACTAATGTTGTCTTTAAAAAGACTATAAGTCAAATGATTGGAGGTCAAACCAGAAATCAAGTCGTTGAAAAGAGTTCACAGATTTCTAACAACAAGTTTCTTCTGGCTCATTCTAAAACTCTTGGTAGACAAATTGACTATATTCACATACAGTTAGCCTTTGTTGCGCTCGAAAAGATCCAGAAACTCTTAAAGGTATTCTAAACATTGAGTTGGAGTTTTGGAAGGGCGAAGGTAACCAAGAATCTGAAATAGAAAAAGGATGTCAAAAAAAACTTGATGAAAATGAGTGATATACTTCTTAAAATCTCAAGAAAGAAAACCCGACGTCTTTAGGGGCGACCCTGAAAGAATTAGGGGCGACTAATAAGACAAAAAAGGTTGAAAAATACTTATATGTCCCTTCATAATCGGTAGTTTAGTATTGGTTTTATCAACCGATTGTGACTATGTTCTTCTCTTCTTTGCTTCGTTTTGAAATAATTAAATTTGGGGCTACTACCACAATCGGTAGATAAATAACATCACGAGACTATCGATTAAAATCGGTAGATAATAAACGTGAGGAAACTATCAGTTGTGAAAATAGAGAAATTCAAAATTCCATTGATCTTTGAAAATTTTGAATTTGGGGCTACTACCATAATCGGTAGATAAAGAACATATCACGAGACTACCGATTGCACAATAGGAGGATAATAAACATCACGAAGATCCATTGGTTTTTGAAAAATTTGAGCAAATAGATAAATTCAAAATTCCATTGGTTTTTGGAAAATTTGAATTTGGGGCTACTACCACAATCGGTAGATAAATAACATCATGAGACTACCGATTGAATAATCGGTAGATAATAAACATCACAAAACTACCGATTGAGCAAATAGAGAAATTCAAAATTCCATTGGTTTTTGAAAATTTTGAATTTGGGGCTACTACCATTATCGGTAGGTAATGAACCTCACGAGACTACCGATTGTACAATCGGTAGATAATAAACATCACGAAACTACCGATTGAGCAAATAGAGAAATTCAAAATTCCATTGGTTTTAAAAAAAATGAATTTGGAGCTACTACCACAATCGGTAGATAAAGAACATCACAAGACTACCGATTGTATAATCGGTAGATAATAAACATCACGAGACTACCGATTGTGCAAATAGATAAATTCAAAATTCCATTGGTTTTTGACAAATTTGAATTTGGGGCTACTACCACAATCGGTAGAAAATTAACATCACGAGATCACCATTTTAACTACCGATTATAATTTTCGTAACACAAACCAAAGTACATCAATATAAACTACCGATTGTAGGATTGTCTACCGATTATGGAGGGCATTTTAGACATTTTGAAAAAATTGAGATAAGGGGTGGCTTTATTTTAGTTTTGAATGACCCTATTTTGTCTTATTAGTCGCCCTTAATTCTTTCGGAGTCGCCCCTAAAGACGCCGAGAAAGAAAAATAGACATTAATGTATTGATTAATTTCGATTATTGTCTATTTTTGAATAAAACTATCATTATTTATGAATAAAATTATTATTTATAATTTTTCTTGTGATAGTTTCCGATTACATAGCTTGTGCTTGAATGTCTATATTTTTGCTATGCGTTTTCGGTTTATGGGATGTCTGATTTCGGTTTTCATTAACCTTAATATTCGATCTCATATGATGTGAAACCTTATGGTTTGTGTGGTTTTTTGATTTAGCGGGATTAAATTCTAGCCCATGTTGGTAGGCTTTATCAAAGGATCATAAGGTGTTCCGATTGAAACTCATATGTGAAAAGTCACAATATGTTGAATCCATTTGTGTTTACATGAGTTGTGTTTAGCATAACATTTTTGTTTAGCATAACTTGTATGCTTCTATGAGAATATAAACAATTGAACAACTCTTTGAGTAACACAATTAGATTCATTTGATTATCAATTAATCTAGAAGTGTTAAGATGAACATGGTTAATACAAAAGTGTTCATATGGCTAACTTCGGTTAACTGTTATTGAGCCAACTCAATATACACATTTAGGTACGGTTATTCATATCTAAATAAAAGTATATTTCATTTGTGTGTAACAAGCTAAGACCATCTAACGGTGGAAAGTTATTAGCTTGAATCTTAAATCAGGTTTCATCTAATGGTGAATATTGATTGCTTTGGTCCAAAGTTATCAAACCCTTATTTGAAGACTATATAAGGGAGAACTCTAGAAACTGGGAAACCTAAGACCCACAACTTCGTGCGATACTAGTTGCGACTAGAGTCGATTCTCCTTTAACCTAGGTTTTTTTTCAGAAACCATTATAGGTTAACGACTTAAAGACTTCATTGGGATTCTGAAGCCGGACCCAACTATTTTCTCTGTAGTTGCGTGTTCTGATCTTACTTTGTTCTATCGTATTCAGTACTATCTTCTCTAAGATTTTCTCGAGATTTATCTCCGATAGGTTAGATATAAAAAGTAATCACAAAGCTCTTCGTCTCACTCTTTATGATTCCGCAATAACTTGTTCTACTACCATATAGTTAAGTTATTGTGAGGTGATTGATATTTCTAGGTTGTTCTTCGGGAATATAAGACCAGATTATCAATTGGTTCATGTTCACCTTGATTTATCAAAAGACGGAACAAAAACTTCGTAGATATTTCTGTGGGAGACAGATTTATCTATTCTAATAGACTTTTCTGTGGGAGACAGATTTGTTTATCAAGTCTTCGACTTTGGGTTGTAGCAACTCTTAGTTGTGGGTGAGATCATCTAAGGGAATCAAGTGCGTAGAGTCTTGCTGGGATTTAGAGGCGTAAGGAACGCGACTGTAATAATATTCTTTTCTCATTTTTTTTTGCTCAATTAATATTCTTTTCTCAGGATCTTTCTATAAAAACTTGTCGTTTTCCATATAGATGAACATGACTACCAAGAGAATTAGTTTTCTCATCCTTGATTTCCTCTTCACAATCATGAATTGGAGTGCTATGTTGATCTTGATGGTACTTAAATTACCATGTCTTAAAAAAACATCTTTAAAATTGGCACCTATTATTTGTTGCATTTCATCAGACATTTCGTGCTCAAAGATATAGTTAGAGTATTGCTCAGTTGAACCCATATTGTTTGTATGTCAAGTATGAATTGTCAAATATATGACAAAATATTCTTATTATACTAGAGTCAATATTGTTCATTTATGTTAGAGTAACGTAGTAGAGTCCATCGACATTGAGCAGTTAACCCTTAAGATTGAAGACTTGAAGGCTAGAGAACACACGAAAATATCCATGAAGAACTTCATTACAATAACGTTAGTAACATTAAGGCTATTATCTTTACTCGTGATTTCTCATTTTCTATCGATTTATTTATCTATCTATCATCAAAGAAGTACTCACTATTTGGGCTAATACTTATTACGATATGTATCCAAGGAGAAATTGACTCTGGATTTACTGATAATGACTTTTTCTCCTCTATTTGTATACAATATATTACATCGTATGATTTCTAATTAGTTACAATGAAAAGTTAGTGGTACTCACATATCTAATCATTTTCAGATATGCAACTTATCTTTCATAGAACTTTCACCTACATTACCTCCTCTTTTTGAACACATAATGTAATCTCAATGAGAATAAAACACCATATTGGAAACACTATATTAAAGAAAAACAAATTAACAATCTAAATTACTTAGTTTACGAAAAAATAATGTCTACTAAAAATTAATATCTTCACTACAACTTCTCCCAAAAATAAACTTATGCTCTTGATACTAACTAATGTAGACCGAAACTTATAAATGCAAGAAAAATGTAAAGTTATAACGGATACCATAAAATGGGAAGGAAAAAAAATACTTACCTCCGAATTAAGCTTTTTCTACCCTTGAAGCAAGGAAGAAACAAAGATTAAAGGTTATTCTCTTACAATACTTGGAATTTCTACTCAATTGGAGACTTTAAAGGTTATCGGTTGTAAATTTTAAGATTAAGGGGCATCTTCTTAATACAATCTAAGAAAAAGGTTGATGAAAACAAGGAAACTATGGTTTAACTTTTTCTCACTAAAACAAAATCAAGAAGAGTAAAACGATAGTGTAATAGAGGTAAAAATAAGCTACAAAAGAAATGGGTAAAAAATGTAGAATTGGTATTTATAGGCCACTAGCGTTAATCAAAATGTTCTCGGGTAAATATTTTCTTATAATAATCAATAGGTACTTTACTACTTTACCCTCTTATTAATAAGTTACATTTATTATTATGTTTAGTATCGACTTTGTTTTCACTATTTTTATTTTCTAACTACTTTTTATCCAAATTAAATGATAATAATTTTTCAAAAGTATCTACTAAGAAAATTAACATAAAAGTATCACTCATTCTAGTTTATAGAAGTAATTTTTTATGGGAATGTTATTTTTGTTTATTTTTTTTTTCAACTATAGCTTTGTTTAATTTTAATTTATATGTTTTCACATTAAAAAAGATAGTACAATATTATCTTTCGACATTTAAATTATTACAAAAGAACAAACCATCTAATAATTGTAGTATCAAAATCTCGTTGAATAGCGTCTTTGTATTTTCATATCATTTGTCTTCTAATATTAAAAATGTAGAACTGTACTAACAATGTAATTGTAAACATGTGTAAAAAAGGATAACCTTTTATATATTAGCATGAAAAAAAAAAGGAAAAAAAAAAAGCGTATAACCTAATAAAGGGAAGTTAGATATTAACATTATATATATATTCACTATTTATTTGCTTAATTTATTAGCAAAATTCTCATATGTGGTTCTTGATTACTTATATCCAAGATTCAAAGTGTATAATTCTATGATTCTTGATGAATTATTATGGGAACTCACATATTGGAAGGTCTTTCACTGCTGAAGAACGGGCTAAACGAGATTGAAGAAAATAAATAACTAAAATATTCTTTTCTTTGCCAGTTACTTAAATATTTGATGAGACTGAACTTACTTTGCTAGAGACAGATGAGGTGATTAGTGTACTTATTGCTCTTTTCTTTGCCAGTTACTTGATCATAACTTCTGATTTTCATCCTTTCCGCACTAATTTAAGTGAGTCTCTCTTGCACAGCCAATTTAAATTTTTTACATTTTTGTTTTTGTAATTTTCTTACTGAAAAATGACTTGTTTTTCTTGTTTTGATTGTTATGGAGGCGCCATTTACTACAAAGTCACCTTTAGTGTTCTGTCCATATAACAATGACAACACCTGATGTGATTCCAAACAGGATTTAAGATTGCAGAAAATATTTCAATCTATGAACATCTCTGATCCTTCTTGTGCTTTTGTCTACAAATCTATTCTCTGGGCGGTAAGATTTTCCTAACCACGTTAGAAAAAAATTGTACGTGGACATCTTTTGACCTTCACATTTCGCTTTTTGTACTTGGCTAGAACATGATTTCATATTGGAATTATCAATTTTCTTTTTTTCCTTCCAGTAACTCAAATTTCAAGATGATTTCAACTTGTATTGAATAAATATAATGTTTCTTATACACACAAAAAATCAACCCATATACAAAAAAAAATTAAAAGTTCATGCGTTTCGCTTCCCATCATATTCACTTGTACACAAATATTACGTATTTGGCCTTTTTATAACTTGAGTTGTGCTCTGTAGTTGCAGGAAATCCCACACTACACCCCTTACTCAATTTCGTAGATCTAAATCTTATTAATCATATAAATTTCAAATATAAGTGCTAGAAATTTAAATAGACACATAAGATTTTTTACGTGGTTCGATCAATGTGATCTACATCCACGGTTCTTCACTATGATTGTTGAGGTTACATTTGAATTACATTGAGAATCTCCATTAATGGATATTTCCTAGAGCTCTAGATCTAATTATTTGGGGAAGAAGATGATAAAGAAAATAAATCTCTCTCTAAAAATATCTCTCTCCTCCTAAAAGTGTCCTCCCCAAAATTATTCCTCCCCTTTCTCTCTCCTCCCGCTCTCCCTCTCTTTATATAGGTGTTTACATAATGGATGACAGCTCACATACAGCTCATATTCTCGCGAGCTCTTTAATGATTTCGCAGGCTCTTGCTACCTTCTCTCGAGACATTCTCTCGAGTCTTGCTACCTTCTCTCGAGACACTCTCGCGAGTCTTGCTACCTTCTCTCGAGACACTCTCGCGAGTCTTACTACATTCTCGCGAGTTATGAAAAATAATGAATCTCGCAAGTTCATCTCGCGAGTTGAGGAAATAATTGAATCTCTCACGCTAAGAAAATATGTTGTGCGATATTTGAATCCTACATCTTGCCTCTTTTTCCTTGAATATTGCTTGAAGAGCGATCTTTAAGGAAAAATCATTGTTGTAGTAATCTTTGGTCTTTGTTGATGAAGGAACGAGCGGAAGAATACTTGGACTTGAAAAGTACGTACTTGCCTCTATTCTTTTGCGAAGTTCCGAAATATTAAGAAATAACTAGAAGTATCATCTATTTGAAGTACGCGAAAGTATGAATTATCCTTGAAGAAGTATAAGAAGTACTCAATCCTCTAAATATAAGAAGTATTGTGAATCCATCATGCGAAACTCTCGCTCTTTGCCTCATGCTATGCTCTATTCTTTTCGCGAAGTTCAAACTTTGCGAAGTGGATAAGAAATATTAATCCTTGAAGTATAAGAAGTATTGCCTCTGTTCATGCGAAGTCATTATTCCATTTTTGGTGAGGATTCTTGTTGTTCATTGGTAAACATCTTCTTTGGAAATGATTCTTGCCGAGAAAATAAAGAACATAAAAATGTTTTTTTTCGGTAATCCATTGTTGCTCTCGTTCTTTATCTACTAAGGTAGAATCGTTGAAAAGTGTTGAATGAGTGAGTTATTTCTTCATTCTTATCTTTCCTCTATCTCCAGCGTTGTGCTCATGCAATAGTATAATCTCTTCATTGCTTTACGTTGAATTTTATCATTGCGACAAGGTCGCAGGTATCTCCATGAAAGGAGAAACCTACTTTTCTCGCCTTATCATTTCGGTAGTCTTTATTTTATCTCTTCTTGTTGCGACAGGGTCGCAGGCCGCCTTTACATTTTCATGCAATGGCCCATTGACCTTGCCTTATCATTTTGTGTGGTCTTCCAAGTTAGACCTCCCTAATTAGAGGTCTTCTCCTGCCACCTTTCATCGCGACAAAATCAGCAGGACGTCCTTTACACTTGCATGTAAAGACCCATTGATCTTGCCTTATCATTTTCCAAGTATTTTTGCCTCTCGCAGGATGTTTTAGTTGCGACAATATGACAGGCCTAGATATCCTTGCGAACATAAAGCCCCATGACATTGCTGCCTTGCGACGAAATCGCAGGACGTCCGTACACTTTCGTAAAGACCCATTGATCTCGTCTTACCCTCGCGTTAGTATTATTGCCTCTCGCAGATCATCGCACAAATATGACAAGCCTAAGTCTCCTTGCGAAAACAAAGCCTCATGACATTTGCGCTTTTTTGGCACTTCCCTAATGGAGAGTGCCGCCCTTATCTTCTCCCTGGTTTCCCCTTCAAGGAGGCGAAACATCGGCCATACAAGACTAGCTCCTCCCATCCGGTCTTAACAACAACCAGTTGTTTTCGCAGCCTCTTATCCCTTATACCTATAGGGTTTATGGTTACGAGACCGCACCCTAAGTGGAGTTTTCTTCAAGTGCAACATATGCCAAGACTTGCCAAGAATGGCCAGGGTAGGTTCATCCATCCCGGGCACTCTGCTCAACCGTGTACCTCGGCGCCTTGAGCATACACCGACTCCTTGGAAGAGACCCTCGCCGCCCAACCAGGGTATAACCTTATATATATAGTTGGGAATCCAAGGTACCTCTCCTGGATAGGCTTTCATGGGCCCCAAATTTCCATGACTCAGGCCGGGAGCGGTGTAACCTTCCCCCCGAGCCATGTCAAGAGATACCCCCTTATATGACGCACTTTAGGTCTTACATTTGCCTCTTACGAAATGTTATTCGCGAACTAGGTGTACGCCATAAAGGTTCGTCCCATTCTGGTTATTTCATATGTAATAGGTACCCCCTACTATGACGCACTTTAGGTACTGTTGCCTCTTGCGAAATTATGATTTCGTCATAGTAGGTTTGCCTCTATCTGATTATTTTGTTGATTCTTCTGCATATAAGCTCTTTTGTAATTTCGCTGATCTTTGATAATCTCTTATCATTTTTGTGCGATATTTTCGCATGTTTTCATTCTTTCATTCTCATATTTAACTTTTGTGATTTGCTGTTGTTGTCTCTTGCGAAATAATCGTCAACGCTTTTCCTTGCTTCGCGAAATATTTATTGAAATTTGGCTTTCTCTTCGCGAACTGGGTTTGGCAAAGTTCTCTTCTTCTTGTTCTCGCAAGTATTTACAAAGATGACTTCTCGTGGCGAAATTTGTGTGAAGTAAACATTTGCCGTGCAAAAAATTCTTATGCAAAGGGAAAGACTCGAACCCGCGACCTCTAATTTGCATGCCCATTCTTCAACCATCTGTGCCACTCACTTGTGTGTGAAGGAGACGCACAATTCTATGATTTTATTCTACTTTTCGCTTTTGGACATTCAAAATATACGAGAAAATATGCGAAGGTAAGGTTTGAACTTGCGACACCAAGATTATTCTCTTCTCTCGGAACCAATCAAGCTATCGATCGTTTATGAAAAAGTGTTGTTGTTCGCTACTTATTCTCATATTACTGTCTTTTGTATACTATTTCTTCGTCCTTTCTTCTTCTTTGCCTGTGGAGTCTTACACAAGATAAACTTCTATTCGCACCACAATAAGAGAAACTGATGATTGCCTCCATCTCATTGCGTCTTCTCACACGTTAAGAGTTAATGACGTGATGGACTCAATGCACCTTAATCACTCCCCTTTATTTGTGCAAAACTTGTGGATGATTACGGTTTCATGGAACTTCTCGATGATCTTTCATTGCTGCATTAATTGCACTTGCTTTTCCTTTCGTTTGCCTTGCTCGCTGGATTTTGCGAGATGTCTCATATTTGCTCTAGGTACACATTTTCTGTTCATCATCAAAGATGGATTTATTTTTCTGAAGTGGTATTTCTCCTAGCACTTCCTGGTGGTATAAGGGGTGATCTGGTTCGCTGGGAAGGATGGAAATTCGTCCTTTCATAGCAGATTCTAGGCTGAGTTGTCTCTTTTTCCTTCATTTCTTGTCTGTTAGCATGCTGTGTAGATTTTTCTTCACAATCAACTTCAATCTCGTTCCGTCCTAATTGATTTCTTTTCTACTTTGTCAAAGCCTCGCGAAAGAGACATATGAGAAAGACTTATATTTATTTGTTCGCTAAGGCTTCGCTTCGTGTATTATTTCTTATCCTTTGTCTTTGTTGTGCAATTGATAAGATGGGGTTTATGACGATCCTTGTGTTGCCGACTATACTTTCTTCCATCTCGCAATATCTTTCTTCTTTGGTCTTCTTTTTCTGCCAATTTCTTCACGTCACCTTTGCTCTTTGTACCATCGCCCTTCACTAGATTGTAATCATCTCTTCGCTGCTTTTCCTTACAAAATGGTTATTTCATTGTGTTGACTTGCTGGTTTTATTGGGCTGTTGTGTTTCTTTATGATTTCGTAGCAAATATCTTCATGTTGTTGTTGCGAACTACTTCGCTGTTGATATTGTTGGAGCTTTGATCATCCGTGATTTACCGGCTCCCCGTCATTAACCTCCATTGGGTTTGTCTCTTTGCTAACGTTCCAGCTGGTTTATCTCTTTGCGAGATGTATCCATTGCTGTCCCATTTCATCTTTCGTTTGCAAGTTACCCTTCTTGAGACGATTATATGTACCTGGTATTCATGTTTCAAGTTAGCAATTGATTGTAAAAGCTATCATTCTGAGTGTGTTGATGTACTTGCAAACTAAACTACAATTCCAAAAATTTAATATTAAAGTCTATGAGATCAAAGTTAAGAACATTCCCTTTTGATATGTTGTCCATTCACCGATTGGCAAGACTTCTTTGTGCGAGATGATGTATTTAAATCCTTGCAGATAGATGGTGGGTGATGAGATGGTTCTCCTCTTCGCCTATGGTGTTGAAGAATAAAGTAGAGTACTTGTCCTTGTCTTCGCAGACTCTTCGCGAAATCCAAATGAGACTGCTGCATGGTTTGGTTTGGCTTAGTACGCTTCATCTACGTTTGTTGCGTTTTCTTCTTTCCTTTATTGATTTTTCCCCTAGGGCTTCGCGAATCGACTTGCCGAGTCTTGAGCTGGTTTACTTCATTGACTCGTCCATATGACCAACTGATCCTGTTTATCTAGAATCCTCCCCGGATTTAATGAAAGCTCGTAACTTGTTTTGTAGCTACCATCTTTGTCACCTTTGGCTTGTCTCATAGATGAATTGTTGATTGGTGTTTCTTCTCAATCAGCTCGTCTTTGGAGAATAAAGCATTAGAAGTTTGACGGGTGTTTATTTCTGCCCTCAACAAAGATACGCATGGGTGACGTTGGCATTCATATAGCATGATATTTCCTTCGTCTCGCTATTTCCTCTTTGATATTTGAAGTTTTCGCAAGATTAACCTTCGTCATTTATGTTTTTTACTTTACATTGTACGTTTTTTTGATAAATGAGTTGAATCAAGATTTTGTTTATGTCCCGCGATCCCGAATTCATCCTTTGTATGTTATCCTCGGCTCATGACTTGTGGTTGTTGCGCTCTACTCACTATTCTTTAATTAACTCCTCGTGTATGTTGTTCGCAGCCTTTATCTTCTCGGGAACAATATCAAAGAATTATATTTTAACTATACTTCTTCCTCTTTGATAAAATAAGTTCTGTTGATAGCTATGTTTTCTCATCTTCTGACGCCTCCAACCTTCTTCGAAGTGGGATTTCACCTTCGCCTGTTGAGTCTTAACCCATGTGAGTGCCTCAAATCTTAAAGGAAAGTCCATTCTACTTCTTCTTCGCTGCTTGCCGATGAGATGTGCAGACTTCAAGAACAGAAGTTGTCTTCGCAGGGAGGAGCTTTTTATGTGCAAACTTTATTTTCGCATTTGTAGAATTGAGAACTCTTTGTTTGGAGAGTTTTTATTCTTCATGAAATTATTTTGCCAGTCGAGTCCTAACCGGAGTATATTTCGTTTTTTAATGAAGTTATGTCGCCACAAGCTCAATTATTGTGGCGAGATAAAATTTTGATGCTCAGACTTAGCAATAGAACTAGCCGCTCTTCTCATTCGCCACCTGCCCAGACTTGGCAAAGTTTTTATTGCTGTTCACCTTGGTATCCTTGTAGGGATCGTTCCTCCCTTCTCTTTATTGTCTATACTTTCCCTCCTTTTGATACTTCTACACAAACTTCTTGTTGCTATCTTCACCGAGAGTCAGATACGTTCATTTCTTGCTTTGTCGGTAACTTGTCTTCACTTTGCGAGATCCTTTGGTTAATGCTCCTATATGGTTTGATGCCTTCTTCGCACCCTTTGCCGATATGCCTTGCTACTCTTTTCTTCTTAGTTGGGTTCCTCTTCACGTTATCTACCGATCATAACCGCATCTCTTAGTCGCTACATTTTAGTTGTGATGTGTTTTCGTCATCCTGTAATTGTTTCTGGACTTGTTACTTCGAACTTTAACTCATCATTTCCTCCCTTCAACGAAGTCATCGCTCCAGCAGTTCTTCCATGGAGATATGTTTTAGCTAACATTTTGACTCGATTTATGAGATTGCTCTCAATCTTGTGATTATCTGTTGTCCGAATTCTTTCCCCTGAATTCGTCACCAACAGTAATCAAATTTTCTAAACTTTCTTGAACCAACAAGATTAGGTCCCTGTTTCTAGCGCATATGTAGTTGCAGAAATCCCCACACTACACCCCTTACTCAATTTCGTAGATCTAAATCTTATTAATCATATAAATTTCAAATATAAGTGCTAGAAATTTAAATAGACACATAAGATTTTTTACGTGGTTCGATCAATGTGATCTACATCCACGGTTCTTCACTATGATTGTTGAGGTTACATTTGAATTACATTGAGAATCTCCATTAATGGATATTTCCTAGAGCTCTAGATCTAATTATTTGGGGAAGAAGATGATAAAGAAAATAAATCTCTCTCTAAAAATATCTCTCTCCTCCTAAAAGTGTCATCCCCAAAATTATTCCTCCCCCAAAATTATTCCTCCCCTTTCTCTCTCCTGCTCTCCTCTTTATATAGGTGTTTACATAATGGATGATGACTCACATACGGCTCATATTCTCGCGAGCTCTTTAATGATTTCGCAGGCTCTTGCTACCTTCTCTCGAGACATTCTCTCGAGTCTTGCTACCTTCTCTCGAGACACTCTCGCGAGTCTTGCTACCTTCTCTCGAGACACTCTCGCGAGTCTTACTACATTCTCGCGAGACACTCTCGCGAGTCTTACTACATTCTCGCGAGTTATGAAAAATAATGAATCTCGCAAGCTCATCTCGCGAGTTGAGGAAATAATTGAATCTCTCACGCTAAGAAAATATGTTGTGCGATATTTGAATCCTACATGCTCATTGATTATAATTTTTGTAGTTAATAAAACTGCAGCGTCGCTAAATATACCATGTATTGAGAATGCAAATTTGTGGACCTCCTCAAAACCGGAGTCCCATATTCCAGTGGGTAAGTTATTCTGCTAATCATTTACATTATGTTCCAAATATTAGTTCGTTTCATAACTTAACGAAGTTTGGTCGCCTTAACTCCAAAAAAGAACACAGACATAAACCTCTATATATTGCTAGTACTCGCTGCCAATAAAGAGGTCATACATCTCAATTCCAAGTGCAATGAAAATAACACTGTAATTACATGTACGAATCAAAATATTTTAATTAATAACAAAACCAAAAGAATATCACTAAGCAAGTTGAAGAGTGCTAACCCACATGTTACATCAGTAACACATTATTATAATCGAAACTGACAATAATTAATTAAGAAAAAGAATAGGTATAGTGATCACCTCAAAATCCCATGTAAGGAAGATAAATGACCTGTGAAGTGCTGCAAAAATGTTAATAATGATTAATTTTTTGGACGATATATAAAGTAAAATCTGTTGAAGTTATATCATGATCAGAAAGGTCATGAGCCATGTATCATTTCAAAGATGACTTGGACAGTTAATTACCCATATTATTTAGCAGATTCATGATTTTCTAACATGTAGTGGCCGCCTAACTATGTTTTATTTCTCTAGATATCACATTATACATATAATAAAACATGATATGAATTGGAAACAACTAAATTAACAAAGTAATTTATAAGAACACAAAAGAAAATTTGAGAAATACCTTGATAAAACATTTTGACTAATTGTTTATTATTTATGTGTTTGTCCTAAACTAAAGTTTGTTGATGGTTGCGGCTGGATACTTCAATTTAGGCTCCGGGATGCTTAGGCATGAGCTTCATGTGGCCAATATTATATGATACTGGAAATTACTATATGGGATAATTGGTGTTTGATACTCAGGTTTTGACCAATACTAGGCTTTGGTCTAACATTTGTCCAATGTTAGGGCTTGGTACCTGGACTGGACGTTGACCCGCGTTGAATAGGTTAAGTCCTAAATTCAGTTTATCAATCATGAATGAATTTTGTATAAATATAATTATTTAGCGAGATTACAATTATACCCTTCATTCTACTAATATTTTACACAATAACCATTGAACACTATAATTCTTTCACCTTCTCCTCTTTCTCCAAATCGTCGCCGCCGACTCTCGATTAATTCACAAAGAGTTAGTCCAAGAAAACGATCTAGAACAGATCAATCAAACAAACACCATTTTCTTTTTTCTTCCGCGAAATCATCAATTGATTCATAGCCCCAAATTAATAATGCAAGTGGAACTTAAGGTGGGTCGAGTTATGGGTTAGACAAGATTGTAGGAGTCAAGCAAGGATTAGAAATACCTCAGAAGTGGCTCGAGCAAGTGGTTTGTTTGGGATATAGTTGGAGAAATCAGTGAGAAGACATGGAAGAAAATGAGTTGTTCTGTTGCTTGTAAATTGTAATGGTGATTAACGGAGGCAATTAGAGTGGTGTTCAGAAGTTCAATGAGTATTAGAAGATGGGTATCATTTGGATTCAAAAGACAGGGAGCTGCAGCCATTGAAATTGATTCAACGCCATTGGTTTCTTGGAAGTGGAGAAATTAAGGTCATTTAGTGTTTGTAAATGATTTAGAGTGATGGGTTATGCTTGTGATCGTATTTGCAGGAAAGGATCCAAAAGAATGGCGTATAAAATTACCAGCTAAGTTGTTTTCTCCATTGTCTAGGCCATGTACATCAAATGTCTGTAGAAATGCCTGAACGGAGGCATGCTAATACACAATTATCGCCTCTCTGATCATATTCTAATGTGTCGTGCTATGGAGATTGATGGTCGTTAATGGTATTTGTAGACTAATCATTCAAATAATCAAGTGGAAGGTTACTGTAGGCCAATGTTCTAGTCAAGTGATTTGATTCATTCCTTAACGCGGGAATTCACACATGATAATCCAAATCTATTCGGTCAAAAAAACAAGTGAGGTAAGAGAAAACCCGTTGAAAAGCTTGAAAAAAATCCACCTCAAGTCTTTTGGATCATCTTCCATCAGAATCTATTTAGAAAGGAAAAGTGAAGCTTAATCAATCAAGAAGAGATCAACCCACAAGCCATTAAAGAAAGCTATACTCTATCTGATCAATCTGACTCTAAAAAGAATTAATCAAGAAGAGATCAACCCCACAAGCTGCAAACGATACTATACTCGAAGTTGATTCTAATTTTCGTCTGGAGCTTTTAACTTGAGGAATCTAATAATGAACCATTCATATGGTTATACGAAACATCTTTTGATTTCAGAGAATGAATACGAGAAGTTGATTTTTCCGGGTTATCAGAGGTGGCTGAGTTTTAGGGTTTCTCTCTGGGAAAGAATATTGATAGTCCTTCAATGATCTTAGCCGACTAAATGTTTTTAGTCTTTTTTTTTCAACCGTTGGATGTTAGACCCACTTCAAGGCTAGATTTGTAAACTCGGTATATTTACCATTTTTTATTTTACAAAATTAATTAAAGTTTGGTCATAGACAGTCAATTCGGGTCAACGTCCAGTCAATGTACCAAGCCCTAACGTTGGACAAATGTTAGACCAAAGCCTAGTGTTGGTCAAAACCTGAGTACCAAACACCAATTATCCCTTACTGTATCCATGGAATCCATTTGAAATAAATCAAAAATGCAAGAGACCAACCATCACCAAAATTCTAACCTCTGAAACCCTTCTTACAATTTTAGACTATATTCAAATCCTGAAATTAGATATGAGAATCCTGAAATTAGATAAGTGAAAGGAGTGACAGCAAGACTTTTACGAGATCGAGTTGTTAGAATAAAATACACAGTTGTGTAGTTCAGGGTTAGAATAAAATACACAGTTGTGTAGTTCACGGTTATACGTAGTATTTTCTTTATGTTTTCAAATAGTTTGGATTAGTTCGATTAATGTTTACATTCAAGTAAGTTTTCTTTTGTTATTAAACCTCTTATTATTGATTTTGTATAAATTTTTGTTTATGATCATTGTGTCAACTCTTGGATTAGAGTTGTTCTTTATTGTTTTTTAGTGGATTCTCCTTGTAACTGTTTCATTTTTATATTGCTTCTGCGTGCCATATCACTATCTCAGACGATTATTTCTATTCATCGTATGACAAGTAATCCATAGTTCTCCGACCAGTAATCCATAGTTCTCCGCATTTCAGTTCTGAAAATTGACCAAATAGTACTTGTCAAACTTCAATAAATTTGTGTACAAGTTTTTTTGAATTAGTTTTGTTTTTCAGGTATTTATATACGGATTTGTGTGGAGTTATAGTATGGGAAGAAACTGAGAATCTCGAAAACAGTGGGAATTTCAGTACTTTAAAACTTGCATACAATCGAATGCATAACTCCCCAATTCAGTGTAGCTCAGAAGAGCCAAATTCTTACTTCAGTATGGGCTTTGTGTTTTCAATGGGAACCGATAACAAAAAAAAAATAACGCTTTCCTTAAGGAAAATTTTACGGTTAATGAGAACCCACGTTGGAAAGGTCCTTCTGCTTCATCCACAAACAATATAAGAGTTCCCATGTTAAAGCTCTTACTTTCCCTACGCTTCTTGTTGATTTTATTATCATTGTAACATTGTAATAAAAGTGAATTTCTCAAGTGCACACTTTGTTATTACCTGGCTAGTCGATAACCATTTACTAGTCAAATGAGATTTTTATTGACTTTCGTAGATTTTTTTATTTGAGTGATTCCTGAGATTATCTCGAAAATCTAGAGATTTCTAGTGATTTTCTCGAGAGTATATTAAAGAGTCTTTGTGACTTGTAGAGGCAGAAAATGAGATTTGTAAAGAGTCTCTGTGACTTGTAGAGACAAAAAAAATGTAAAATATCTTATTAAAAAATTCAAAACTTCTACTAATTATTTTATTATGCACGTTATAATGCTAGTAAAAGTACCACGAATACCTGGTAAACTATGTGTTCATTGTAAAAATAAATCTCACTGTTGTCCTATGCCTAAGTTTTCATTCTCTTTTTTTCATTCATCCCGCTTTTTTCTTGCTATGCTATCTCGCCGCTGGTTTATTGAGCAAATGGCTCGTTTCTTGGCCGCCTGCTCAAGAAAAAATAAAAATAAAATTGTTTACTCTTAAAAACAAATATTCCCAAAATTTTCAAGTCCCCCAAAATATCACCTCTTCGGGAGAGATTTTTACCATGCCTACTTTCCAAAAAAATTCTCTCAAAATCTCTGAAAACAACAAATCAGTGACTTTCAATTCTCCTTCAAATAACAAGGGTGTTGGAATGACTCTTACTGAATCCTAATACAATAACATAGAGTTTCAGGGAATCTAAATGACTTAAGAAAAATCCCTAACCAATAACAAGAGATGTTAAAAAATTCTCCAAAAATCTCTATGAACTAACACTAGATTTATAAACTCTTTGAAAGTCATTTGAAATCGCATGTGACTAACTTCGTGTTAGTGTTCTCGTGTTAAAGATCTTACTCTCCCTATGCTTCTTCTTGATTTTATTACCACTAGTATCTAACCCGTGCTACGCACCGGGTCTGGTGGGGTCGGCCAATTTAGTGTGGCGGGGCTTCGCCCCGCACCCGTAGACAAATGCATTAATTATTATTATTTTTGAATAATAATTTTAAGCAAAACTGTTATTTGTAGAGACAATTTTCTTTTATTTTGGGTCATTTTTGGGAAGAGTAGAAGATATACATCATCGACTGTTAATTTCCTTGAACTGAATAAAGCGAACACGAATGTAGAAAAAGCTAAACATACTTTATGTCAATTGAATCCATTTAGTTTAAATTTTCACGATAGGTTTTTGTTTTAAAGAAATTTAAATAATATACTATAGTAGAATAACAATCATGTTATCCATAATTCATATTAATAAGTTAACACTTCATTGCCATCTTCATCTATCTCGACCAATGCTGGCATGTTAGGATTTCTCTCCATGATATGTCCACTTCACTATCATGTTCGTCCACCCTTATCAATGTTGACATGTCACTGTACTTCCTTTTGTTTTTCAGATCCTTTTCGAGGTGTTTAGAGTTGTTCTTTGCCAGGAATAAATACATCGCCAGTTGTTTGTTTTCCATAGAGATCTTTCTCCAGTGATCTGTATGGATTTTCAGGTCCTTCTTGGGAGGTGTTTAGATTTGTTCTTTTCCAGGAATAAATACATCGCAAGTTGTTTGTTTTTCGTAAAGATCTTTCTCCAGTGATCTGTATGGACATAATGATTGGTCTCCAATTGTTTTATATCCTACGAAACATATAATGCTAACATGTAGATGTAGTTACCTTTTTTTCTTTCTATTAAATAGATATGCTTTCTCTAAAGCATCATCATAATGAAATATGTCATGTGCTGTGAGACTATGATAGAGAAAGCTACTTTCCTCAATAATGAGTCTAAAGACCATTGTTTTCCCTATTGCATCTAATATTTCTTCAACGCAGTCTTCCTTGTTTTTCCGCAAAATAAAATCATTATTCTTGAGTTACCTTGACCGTAAATTTTGCTTATTAAAGAAATTTTAGTTACCTTTACATCGACCAGTTGGAAATGACTTCATTTTTGTTACTCTAATATTGTCTACAACTATTTCAAAATGCATTCGTCCCATTATTGCGATTACACCACTGCCGTCATATATTATTAGTTGGAGAATGTAACTGTCACAAAGCTTGAGTTAGTTTTTCATTTTTCATTTTATTTAAACGCAATAAGATATATATGAACTTTTATTACCGTGGCATTGGTGCATTTACTACGACTACACATGTATTGCACCATGGTTTCTTTACCATGTATATATGTTTTTCTCTACACACTGGACATGTTGTATAGTACCACGGAGATCCTGACTGAATTCTAATTATTGTTGCTTTTATAGTAAAAGTTGCGCTCTGCATTGTATTTGATTCATTCATAATATATTTTTGGTAGCTAAATATAATTTAAATTGAATTACATTTTAGATCTCACCAAAAAAAAATTCCTCGTCATGTAACATTTTCAGTGCTTCGTTGAGTGGTATACGATTTTCAAACATTAATTTTCCTTTGCCAAGTTTGAATACTTAGTTCTTCCACCGATGCATATTTATTGTTTCCAATGTGCCAGTGTTAAAATCATAAACAATTTATTACACATTAAGTTGATTAATTCAAACATGCATGTCTCATGACGTACATTTCTTTATAAATTTCTAAATTTGGTACATCGAGATTTATGTAAATTCCCGTAGATTTACTGGACTGCAAATAGATCTCCCCTGTGATCAATCACATTTGTTATCTCAATGTTTAGCTCAATTCAAAAATTCAGTTCATGTCCATCCAATAATGTTGTCCTATCCTGCATTGCTTTCAATCTATGCTAAAATATGATCCTCAGCTCCAGCATATAATCACTTAGTTGGGTGGTAAGATTATCCCAAATAGTTGCCTTTATCGAAATTCCACCGCGGCTTTGTATCAAGACATCACGTGGAGGTGCATCAATTTCGTTTTTTTTTAACGATTTATCTGACTCTTTGAAAGACCCCTTAGCATCCCAAAAGCATCTGTAAAAATAATTATTCAGTTTGGATATTCTTATCATATACATACAATCGAGTGCCATGGTTATTGAAAAGCATTCTCAACATTTAGTATTACCTAAATTACATGTTGAGATCCAAACACAACTTCTTGTTCTTTGAATTAGAGTATTTTGTGATCCTTGTCCTGCAAAGTCCGAAATTATCTGTTCTTCTTTCTCTCTTTCTCTTCATCTTCGTTGTCAATGATCATTGCCTGTTGTATATTTTCTTAAATCATCACCGAAATACAAACAAATACTGAGACACGACCGTTAAGATAGTAACCATATTTTGCAATCCGTACCTCGATGCCACTCTCTTTTGTTTTCGTTGTCTTTTATATGGCTGGATTTCGTCTCAATTTCTGTGCTTCCTCACGTGTAGATGTTTGGTATGCCTATTGCACCTCCCGCTACACAATCGATTATCCGGGAAACCGTGTTATATTTTTGTAATTTGTGATTCCCCGTGATGAACTTATTTGTTCTTCTTTCTCTATTTCTCTCCATCTCCTTTGTGCAACGATCATAGTATGTTGCATATTTTCTTAAAACATTACCTCCAACATAGTGAAACACGTACATGACCGTTAAGATAGTAAGTTTCTTGGTTTATAATACTTACCTCGGATGCCACCTTTTTGTTTGTTGTCTTTTATCTTGCCAATTTGAGACTGAGTTTCTGTGTTATTCCTTGTGCAGCTGTTTAGTATGCCTGTTGCACTTTCTGTTGCTGAATCAGATTATCTGGCAAACCGTGTTGCATAGTTTACAATCCTTGTACTTAACCTATCTATTCTTCTTTCTCTCTTTCTCTTCGTCTTCTTTGTGCAGCAATCATAGCATGTTGTATAAAACATCACTTTGTCAACACGCTTATTTGTTTGTACTTCTTACCTCTGATGCCACCCTTTTTGGTAGTTCTTTTTTGTATGTCTGAATCTCTGACTTGTTAGGTTGAACGTTTCCTTGGGATGAATTTGTAGATGTCCTTAATATATATATATATAAAAGAAAAAAAAAATCAACATAAATCATATCTGCAAATTTACGTAAGCAAAACACAAGATCTTGGTAAGACATATTTTAATTCATACTCCATATTGATCTCGATTTGAAGATGATATTATGTATCCTATGTAGTTTGCTAAAACTCAGGATTTGTTGCCGTAAAGAAATCTGCAATGGAGAAATCGAAAGAGTTTTTAAAAAAATCAGAAAGGTATCGAAGGAAAGGTACTTATGTTCCAATGAATATTTAATGTGCAGTGCTGATTTTGTTCTCACATGTTGCATTGTTTTTTGGAGAAAGAAGTAGTGTGAGAAAAGTTCTCTATTTATAACTGTATCTTGCAATGTTAACCTCATTAGCATTTGTAAATCGTGACCACTCGTATATCGATAGCAGCAAGACCCCTGTTTTGTCGGCCAAGTTCTCTATTAAAACATGCAATGCTAGATTATTTGTGGCAATATAATATCTATATATGATAAATATTTAGGAGTTTTAGATTTGTTTCTTAATGTAGATGCGCATGGTTATAAAATTTAAGTTGAGGAAGTCATGAACACTCCATGGCAACAACTTGAATATATTTGTAATGTATTTAATTCTGGTAGTAAATCGTGTAAGCGGTGTTACAAATCAAGGAAATTAGGTACTTATGTTAAGTTATTTATGCTAACTTAACATAAATATTGCATTTATGTTAGTTTATGAATTTAGGTATTTATGCTCAGTTACATATTTAATTCCAGGGGTCAATTAGGATCAGAATCCCCAGGTTGTGGGACGCACGAAGACTGCATCTAGTATGTAACCCGTGCTACGCACCGGGGCTGATGGAATTAGCCAATTTAGTGTGGCCCGCACCCGTGGTCAAATACATAGGATTTTTTCTGAATACTCTTTGGTTAGTTTTATTTTATTTTTAGGGATAGGAAATTCTAGTACCCTTTAGAAATGAAATTTGGTATGATAAACCTAAATTCATGTATTAACTTTACCAGCATATATTAAGATAAACCAATGAAATGATTTATCATTGGAAAAGCGAAAGAGTCAACTGGCCATTTTTACTACAACTACTCAAAATGTGTTTAGATAACATATTCTTTCTACTGGGTATGGCTTCGACCATTCCTGGAACTCGACAATTAGTTAACCGTAGACATATATGTTTTAGTTAATGACCATATATATAATAGATATACCAAGTTCTCGTTGCAAACCTCGTGATATGCACCATGTAACTCACTTCATGAGTAATACAAAACATCCAAATTACATGGCTAATATTTCCAATGATTTATTTAAACGTTATGAATTATCAACAATTTATCCGGTCGTTATGAATATTTTACTTAGCATTACACACCTTGCTTAGTATTTGATTAGATTTTATCGACTCTATTGGTTTTTTCATGTAGTATTATTTTCTCGATATTACGGTCTAAAAACCTTATGGATCACAAGTTAATGAAGCGATTTAGAGAAGGTTGCTCAAAATTTGGTTGGATCTAAACACATTTTCCCATTGTTGCGAATACACTGATTTAATTTGTCACCGTCGTGTATCACCATCGTTTACTTTTAGTGGGAGAATATAACTGTCACAAAGTATGTGTTAGTGTTGTAACATTTTTTTAATATGTGATAAGAATTAAATGGATTTTTCTTCCACGGAGTAAGTACTAAACTTGAACACTCTACAATCTCTACTCAAATCTAGCATCTTATCAACCATTACAATGCTCTTCTTGTTGGTGAAATGATGCGTATAACTCAGAAACCTTTAAAAGCAATGTTGCTCTCATTAGAGCGATTCTAGACGAACGACCCAAAAAAAAAAAAAAAAAACCCTTCATAGTTTTTCAGAATTTGTGGTCCCCAATGGTTCCCCCCTTGGAATTTTAGCAGGGGACAACATGTGTTGTGTCTAACTGGTTTTTTCATTGTTTGACACTTTAACATCATTAACACTGACCAATATCCCTTTATTGATAGCCAACAAAAAACGCTTTTATGGTCACCCCAACTAATTGCACAGATAACGGCATCCCCCACTTGCAAGTGCCTTCGCTTCCTATACCCTTTATATTCTTTTAATCCTTTGCCCTGCTTCAAATGCAGACCTGTTTTGTGGTCAAATAAGCCCAACTTAAAAAATGTGATTGGATTTACTCAAGACTTCGCTGCGATTTGAGAACTAAAATGATGTCAAAACTGGAAATTGGACTAAACTAATGTTGACATACCTTACACTTGGAAACTATTAAGTTGGCCGTCATCAAAGGTAATTAGTTGCTCTTTGCCTCGGCAATAGTCTAAATACTTTTTCTTTATCCATGGCGATAGTCTATGATTCTCTCCTAAGAAACTATATGAACCAAAATAAATGCAAAAAAATAGAGACAACATGTAATAAAAACCAAATACTAATTTGTCAGGGTTTGGCATGAAATTCTTCTTTGCTTCCACAATAATTTCTAGAAGCCTCTTGTGTATCCCATCGTTCTTTGACCTCAGCTGCTAATAAATCATCATTTTGTTTTTCAACATCAGATATCATTTCGTCAATATCTCACACTACCTATGCTAACTAAATGGTAGTCCCTTTTTGAGTACTTAACAATCCTTGCTGCAAAACAATTGTTTTTCAGACAACAACATTAATTATTATGCAATATAAAGCTAAGTTATTCATGAAAAGCTAATAGATCCAGCTAAAGACCCTTTATGCAGTTTTTGAATATAAGTATTTTCTCTAAGCGATAAAGTCTCTCTGTCGTTGTGTATGGGAACCAAATACACTAAATCTATAATGTCTGGTCGTCTCATAGATGCAAAAGCTTTCATATGTTCAAAAAATAAATTTGTAGCTTCTTTAAATCAACCATAATCATTATAAAATAGGAATAAAAATGCAGTGATTCTTACTGGCTGCCTGCCTAACTCCCTTGAACAAATGAACCAGTCTTCGCATGCTCAAGCTATAAGTTTTTGAATATAACCTAGTTTTCTTCAATGCTTATCTACTTCAAGCATGATTACCCGAATCTTGCAACTATCACTTTGTTGCGCATTCGAAATCCAAATACTACACACCTTTTTTAGAGAATATTAACATATCGAAATTATAGCCCCACCTAATATGTACATGTCATTAATGGAGATGAGGGAATCAATTGCTTATTAAACGTACTTGGGAGAGGACTAAGTCCATCCTATTCAAGTTCCATAAAATTGAATTAGAGAGGACTGAGTCCATCATATACACAAACGAATATGAAGCTACTTTTTTTTTTTTGATCGGTAGCTTCATACATAAACAGACAATATTCCAAGTCTATACAGAGCCATCAATAATTTAGCGAACCTATACAATGATAACAAAGTCTACACTAACTGCACATGAGAAGTTCACCTCATATAAAAAATAAAACCAAAAATACCAACAAAAAATAAAATCGGTCCACAAAACCGTACATAATATTTTCACTTCATACGACTCCTAGTTCAAATCTTCCAAAGTCATTGGATCCCTGTTTAGACAACCTTCTTTAACTGTTTAAATTCAGAAAAAAAAAAATTAGAAATGAGAGGATTAAAGATACTAATTTTTGGATATCCACAATCTCAAGTTATCGCCCCTAGATATATCAGTCAAATTCATACTTTTCAACAAATTAAACAGGTACTGAAGTGGTGTTGGAATTTAGGATTTGTGATGTTTATTTTTGTTCCTCAGATAGCATCTACTACAACATATTTCATAATAAATTTCATAATAAAACATGAATTAGCCAACCTAGCTAAAGAAAATCAAGCAAAATCAAGAATGGAAATAACTAATTAAAAATTAGACCACCACCTCAAACACCACCACCACCACCCACTGCCCCCAGACACGCTACTACTACCATCTCCTACCACCAGCAATCACGCAACAACACTCACATATTGTATTTTGGACACCTATCATGTTGACTGGAAAATAATGAAAACCTATAACGTAAAATTCAACTGTGTATCCAATTCAGCTAAGCATCAACAAAATCCTCACCTCTTTGAATTTATCCATTTAAGACTCATGAGTCGACATACCATCCAAATGAGAATAAATTTATTGTTTTCAGTAACTTGCATACCATTAATTCATAATAACGCATCTTTCTTTTCCGAGAGCTTAAAGTTCAAAGAGTACCTTTTGTCCATTATCATAAATCTGGTATTCTAAACAACACATAAGAATACAACAAACTATAAGATCTCAATAGTTCAGAACTCCGCATATAGTAATTTGAAGTATTATATATACCTCATTGTGATACCTAGGATGATTTTATCACCCTAGTAAAACACATTCTAAAAGCTAGATGGTAAAATCTCTGAACACGATGGTAAATTAACTTCTAAAAGCTTTTCATTAGCAACCTTCTTAAAATGTCGAGAATTTAGACTGCCTATAAGCCTATAACCTTCTTGGCACATGAATGAATATGGATATCAGTTAAAACAGTGTGCTCATGGAAATGAAACTAACTTAAGAAAAGATTGAATATTTGGCACATGAATGAATATGGATATCAATTAAAAACAAATCTGCTCATGGAAATGAAACTAACTTAAGAAAAGATTGGATACATAGCAACAAGACAAAGTAAAGCAAGACAAACTCATAAAAATTTACAGACTATATATTTGGTCTAATCAATCAAATCTAAGGTGAGCAAAACAAAAACTACACCTTCATTTAGCAAATTACATATGAAGACAATTATGAAGTAATTAAACCACCATTTTGATACAATGAAAGAGACCATATGAACCAAAGCAAATACAAAGAAACAGAGATTGCATGGGATACAAACCAAATATCAATTTTTGTCAACACTAAGTGTGGAATGAAACTCTTCTTCGCCTTGAACTGAATTTGTTGCCAACACTTAAAATGAAGTGTCCAAAGAAACAGAGATTGCATGGGATACAACCAAATATCAATTGTTTGTCAAAGCTTAAGTTTGGAATGAAATTCTTCTTCGCCTTGAACTAATTTGTTTCCAACACTTAAAATGAAGTGTCCCAAGTCTTCATATTCCAGTCCAAAGAACTACAAATTGACTGCAAATTCAGTATAAATTCTATCTTTGAAACCTGTTAAGCCTGCATTTGAGTTCCCTTCTTCTGTAGTAGTTAAATCTAAATATTAAGACAAACTTTAAGACAGCTGATGCATTACCATAAAAGCTTATACAACAAATTAAGCTATCCTCGGATATTTGAGGAACTTTTAGACAAATTGATGCATTACCATAAAAGCTTATACAACAAATTAGGCTATCTCCGGTATATTTGAGGTTGGACAACATGAAAGAAAATACTCACATGTTGGTTAATAAGATGAATCTCAAGATTCCATACTTTCCCACTCCGTTCATTTTCGAACTTCCAGACCTTCTAAACTACGGCCTTGACAATCTTTTGAGCTTTCCATACTTTCCCACTCCGTTTATTTTCGAACTTCCAGACCTTCAAAACTAAGGCCTTGACAATCTTATGAGGTGCACTCTCCGGACTGAGTTTGTAAACTGTACTCGCAGATTGGTAGTAAACAAAGAACCAACAAAACGATCAATCAACAATAAAACCAACAATCAAACTCAGCTGTATATTCATAGATATGCACATACTATCAAGAATTCTCTACAAAAGTAATACCAAACACTAAAATAAATACAGATACATAGGGTTTTCTTGTTTTATTTAGGTTCTTAATGAAATAGATACCTAGGATCTGCTTTGATGAGTTCCGCTGCAACGGTATGTGTGCTACTACTTGTGGTTATCTCTTTTGTAAATTGTATTGGACACGCACAATATGTTACCATAAAAATTAGTGACGGACGTGGGTTTTGTCCGTGGTGTTTCTGGCCGTAGTGTTTTAATAAACATAGTTCCAAAACTGTTCGTTTTCTCAGAGTTTGTTTTCATAAAAAATAAGAAGCACTTCATGCCGCATAATTAAATCCCTACAAAAGCAAAGTGTTGAGCAAAAAGTCCATACTACAGCAACACCACAATCATGAAACGAACTCCAAACAGAGAACGATTTTTAAAATAAAAAAAAAAAAAAACATTACAGAGGTAATTTGGCTAGGTCACAAACCTTTCTTAGGACTGTCCATTATTTTCTCGATCTCCTCGCCCATTGAAAGCAAGATCTTGATAGCTTGGTATCCTATAAGAGGCTATAGTCATAGCTTGGTATCTTATAGGAGGCTATAGTCACGTATCTCTTGGCGAATGCAACTGAACGTGCAAACCAAGTACCTCTGGACAGTTTATATACAACCAAGCATAAATTGTCGACTAATCAATCGTTATATCCGGAGTAATCTAAATATAGAGACGAAGATCTGTTAACAAAATTACAACATTATTCCCAAAACACACCTTAAAATATAAAACATGGAATTAAACACCTTACATGTTAACATGTATACAACATAGAATGAGAATCTTATATATAGAAATAAATACCGAGTCGCCATTAAAATACTTTACCCGTCAGCTTATTTTTGGAAGTAAATCTTACCTACCCAAGAAAGTACCAGATCCTATTGATTATATGTCTACATTTAGATTGACATATATGTCTGTTTTTAGGAGTATAATAGGAATGAGATTATGAGAACCCCAAACAAAGTACATGCACGAAAGCACAATATTTGAAATTTTGATTATATTTGGCTAAGAATCTACGCAAATCTGGGAAATAATTAGATTTTCACAAAGGTTTTCTGTTTTTTTTAATTAATTTCTGATTAAATCTGGGACTTCAGATCGAATAAATTCTATTAGAAATTAACGGCCACGAAATGTAAGGGGGCTAACTTACTTTTCAGCCAATCAGGAGCGAGAGTTTGGTTGACCGACCAATGAGAGGAGTTAGTGCATAGAGAATAAAAATTTACTACCCCACAAACCAAAATTAAAAGGTATTACCGGATTATGTCAGGCAATGCACCCGCATCTTAAAGCTACTTTTTTTTTAAAGTATGATCTTAAAGCTACTTAGTGTCTGTCATCTGTTGTCCAACAAATTATACATAGAAAAAATAAATAATTGGTTAATTGCAAAATAAAATAAAATAAAATCCAAAGCTTCTAATAGATTATAAGAAATTACCAGAACTCTTGAGTTATAACAATTCTAATTGAGCTTCCATTGGATGTATTTTTTAGGTTTAGAACTGACCTCTGCAGAAAAATAAGAGAGTCCACAGACCAAATTTAAAGTTCTCATGATGGATCTAACAAATTTAGACTTGTCATCCTGGGCCATATCTTTTTATATAAGATAACCTTAATTACATGTACAAATAAAAAAATTGAATAAAAAAATTGAATTATATAAATGAGATATCCAACTCCAAGACCAAATTTAGAGTTCTCAAGATCAAGCTAACAAATGCTAAATGACCACTTATTTGGGGATCTATCTTTTTTAAGAATATAAGAGTTCTCATCCTTGGTCATGCCTTCTTATATACCTAATCTTAATGTACAAATAAGAAGACTGAATTATGAAAATTTACAATGACCTTATCTTAATGGCTTTTATCTTATTGATACTAGAGGAAAAATACTACCGGACTTTACCACTGTATATAAATTAATATACAAAATGATAGGTTTTTGATAAGCAAACTTACCAAATTATTTTCCTAATATACAACTATCTTCTACTGGCTTAAACACCATCACTTAACGAACCTCTTATTCATCTCCAAATCAAGTCCATAACACGAAGGATTTTTGATTCTTTTTCTGCCTTTCTTCTTTTGCAGGAATTCTTGTTGCTATATGTTTTTTTCTCAAAAGGCATCTAATCGTGAAGACATTGTCTGCTAAAATAGTTGTAGATGCCTAGGACACCTTTCTATGATCCAGGTTGAAACCACGGATGTCCTTGCTGAAATGAGTGAGATAAATTTATATACTATATCCTATCCAAGACATCTCATAAACTGAAATAATCAACCGCTGACAGTGGAATTTTGGTTTATACAAATAAGGATTCATTTTCAACTATTTGCACAAATACTCATCACCTTTCATCACCATCGGTTCTTGAAGAGGTTCTGTATAGGTTACTATATCGTTTTACCATACTAAACCACCACCTTTGAATCCATTTCTGTTTGCTTCTATGTTATAGGAAAAAAAAAAAACATTTTCGATTAATCCAAACCAAACAAATAAGAAATAAAACATACTCTGCAAACATACACCTAAACATCAATGTAACAATAACAAAAAAATCAAAACGAAATTTATGCACAAAGTGAACTTTCAACTTGATTAAGATAAAAAAGGTGAAATAAAATTTCAGCCGCTAAGAAGGGAAAGCTCAAGAGGAAATGGTAAAACAGATGGTAAAACAGAGGAAAGAATAGGGCTAGGGTTTCTCCAGAACTTATATATTTACTTCGTAGCTTTTTCGGGAACCACGATTTTAAGTCATTAGGCTATATATTTTTCAATCTAAGTCGACGTTCGTAAAAAACCGACAAGTGAATCATTTAAAAAAAAAAAAAATTCCTTCTCACCCATTGATCGTGCCGGTTTGATAGCTTGCAAATCCGTAAGCTTGTACCCTTTATATATACTTTAAAGTAATTTCGTAACTTTGGTAACAACGAAATTTCCATATATACCGTTGCTCGTTGGAAATATTTAGCTTAATTTACTAATTTCTTTCGCTAAATTTGTAATTTTGTAATTATTGAAATAAGCCTTAGTAGAGCTTTGATGTCATCACGATAATCCAATTTATCACTTTATTTCTTAATGCTCGGTAGTTAGTGTTATAACTGATTGCTTATTACTTTATTTTTGCATGTGTACAAATAAATTTACATATTTTGTTAAACACTAAGAAAGGATTTCAAGTTCCAAAGAATTACTTTCAGACCATATATATAGTGTTCACAAAGTGCTTGTATTTAATATGGTGTAATGACTTGGCATGTGGATGAACACCGGCGAACGGAACCGTGCAAACACCATTCAGGATAATGTTTCAAATAATTAACCTTCTTAAGTACATACCCCTTCGTGAAGGAATAGGCACACCAAGATCGTAAATACAACAGCACACAAAAGATTTAACATCGAAAAATGAAGGGCCCCCTTAAAGAAATGCATTTTCTTTCTCCAAATTTTTCTTTGCACAAACATCCATTAATTGTCTTCCATGAGGTTTTTTTTTATTAAAAAAGAAGACATATTAATAAGATTTAAGGATGTACAACAATTCTACCAGTAGTAGATGAAAGAAAGAAAACAATACAAAAGATTACATGAAGATAGAGTCCCATGTACTAAGTACAGAATTCGAATAGTTCAAATGGACACGATGACCTGCTGCTGCTGCCGCCCAAGAAAACACAGATGATTTTGCCTCCTGAATCAAGTTCATCATCATTCTTATATAGGTACTTCTCATCAAAGCGTCTGTAATTCCTTTCCGTCCATATGGTATTAATGATCGCCGCAGGGATTAAGCCCCAAATATAATTTCCTGAACTTGAAAAATGATTGTGGCGTCTTCCATGAGGTTCATTATAGAGGTGTCTATTTCCATGTCCTCTTGAAAACGTAGGAACCGGGAGTCATTGTCGACATCCAATAAAACAGAACGGTACAAAACTTAGCGACCACAAATAATTTTGGTAAGTTTCCCTTATCATCACCAGAATTGTCCAAAGCCAAGCATTACAATGAAAATCAAAATATATTCTAATATAAAAGTGGAGTCAAGGTGAAGTTGACAAAACATGAGCTCCATTTTGCATCAAAATCTGAATCGTTTGCTGGTGCAAATGTTTTCTTATCAAAATTCATCTCAGCCATAATAAGTACTAATGGAGCAGTGATATGACTCAAATAAGACATAAACCACAGATTATCAACACTTCAACCATGTTCACGATCTCTGAGCAGTGATATGACTCAAATAAGACATAAACCACAGATGATCAACACTTCAACCATGTTCACGATCTCTGAACTATAGAAACTGCATCTAATAGATTTCATACGTACAGTAGTTGTTGTCTCAAAAGAAGGAACAAAAACAGGAGAAAAACATCCATGATTCTAGCGGCAAAAAAACGATAACCCTATTAGAAGTTCGAAAAAAAAAGACAACTCTAAAGACTAAAATAAAAATATTAAGGCCAGGTGGAAAGGAGAAAAAAAACACCACTCAGTTTATTTTTTTCCTTTAAATATAGCGCTCAATAATAATCGTTCTCAAGTTCCGAATAACCTCATACTTTCAGGTTGGATATCGGCAGATGTATCAACCTATACACCTATTAGCAAGATAAGGTAAGAAAAACAGTACTGTCGGCCATGAGCTGATGCATAAAGGAAAAGTCAGAAATGTGTACCGCGGTACGCCTTTGCCACTATCTCAGCATTTTGGTACGTAGAAGCTTCAACCCATGTCTTTCAACCATCAATTGCAGAAATAGTTATCTGCAATAGAAATCACTACAAAGGGTTACTTGACGTGCCATTGATGTGTTAAATTAGCTAACAACACCACAATGAAGAAACCCAAACACCCGAGGATAGTACTTACCTCTTGTTCCTTCACCACGTGCACCACTTCCTCCAGTGGTGAGTTCCTCAATCTCCGCATCACACAACCATCTACACTGCTTTCGAGTGGCAAATCGCACCCCAAAGCATCAAGATCTTTTTGATTGTTCAATAGAACTAATCTTGCTAGTTGTTTGCGAGGTGTACACTTATGAGTACACTTTCCTTATGGAGTAACACTTTCCAACAAAAATTAATGTAAACCAAAAAAATCACTGAATATCAAAAAATAAAAAGATAAATCACCGCAATCATTGGTATGCCCCAAATATTCATACTATCCTTTTTAGTCCGACTACTTATTTATGGATGCACAGTCTAACTTTTCCTTGAATACTTACCGATCAGACAATACTCAATCTTCGAATTTACCTATTATCACCAGCAACATCGATAAAAATGAGGAATAGAGGAATTTACCAATTATCATATTAGAACATACATTCACACACAAATCAGAAAAAATGGTTAAACTTACAAATCAACGAAGATGCTGATTAGCGACTACAAAAATTCCATAAATAATACTTTTGCCGTGGAAATAATACCTTCGGCTTGATCGATGTCTATAAATTCATATAGTTTTTATATTTTAGGATGGTTACGTTTAATTATTGCTATATATGCTTCAAATTAAAAAAATTGTCCATATTTTTTCCTAAAAGATATTACGCATCTTTACATGTTTAAGGATAGATTTTATTTCGTTATTTGTGGGATTCTCGGCCTAAAAAAATACGGAAAAAAATCTTTCCATATATTTTTTTTTTTTAGTTTTTGTTACAAATTTCGATTTTAAATATCTATTTTTTTAGTACTTTACGTATAAAAAACAAAACATGTAAATTAATGAAGATCTTTTTATATGGAAATTAATAAAATTTAATACTTAAAAAACAAATCAATTGCCATGTTTAAAGTACTAGTTTCTCACCCGTGCGATGCACGGGTCTGTTTCTTGTAATTATAAAAAGAGATAATAAATCGGAATATATGATATTCTTCTTTTAACTAAAAAATAAATAAGTTGGTGTGCAAGAAAATAAAATAGCCAAAAAAGCTAAAATAAATATAAACTCCAAAGGAGACGATGCATTGCAAAGGAACTCATTTTAGCATTCTTCCATATCCTCGTTGTCTTCGCCTTAAAAATGCTCTACGTCCATGTAAAAAGCGATTACTATCTTGGATGTAAAGCATTCTTTTGTTTCCTTCTAGTCTTGGTAAGGAGTACCATAATTATTGACTTCTTTCGTGTACTCTTTGTTTTAGTAAAAAGTATCATAACTATTGACATCCAAGATCATGAACATATTTGTTCCAGTTTCCACATTGAATTTAAAAAATACCACATCGAGAAAATACATTTTGTCCATCAAATCATCGAAGGGTGCCAAAGTGTCTTTGAAATTTTTCTCATTGTATAATTATACAGTGTATCAGTATATTTATTTTGTCAACATATTACTATAATCGATGAGGGCGGTAGTTATTAGGATAATTCTTAAAATTACTAAAGATGAAATTTACATTTAATAAAAGTAAAAAAAAAATGATCACAACAACACCATTAGAGATGAATGATTCCCCCCCTAAATTTAAGGATAAATTGGAATGAGGATGTCTTGTTTGTGTTGCCACCAAGGAAACACACACAATAACCATTGGAAAAGCTCTTAGGCTTAACTACATCCATGAAGAGTAGAATCCGGACTAAAAATTGAACTACCTAATTTCCATTTATAGCAACAAAGATCTCTCGTACAGTGATAATCACATACCTTGGTTTGTATATGATTTGCTTAGATATCAAAGAAACTTGGATTTAAGATTTAGTTAAAAAAAAATTTGGTAACTAATACAAACACATAAGATCATGTGTATTTGGAAATAGTGCTTGGTAAAGGTCGACGGTATCCTCTCGTGGTCTCCAAGGCAAATTTATTCCACAAATACCATCACGAAACATAAGATTGTCCGTGGTTTGAATCCATTTTTTCCTAAACAACTATATAGGGTACGGGCTTGATACCAAAAAAAAAGAAAACTATACAGGGTACGTGCAGTTTTACAGGGTGTTCTCTCAGGTGCACATCACCAAAAACTATATCTGCAAGGCAGATGAAACCATCTATGGCCTTGAACTACTTAGTGCATAGTATTTGCAAGCTAACAATAATGAACGACACATTTCTCTAGGGTGCCAATATAGGACTGAATGATGCTTAAAAAAAAGAAAAAGTAAGTGAATGATATTTGTGGATCTCCAGCCAAATCTGGTGTCCTGGTGTCATGTACAGACACCACTTAAGTTGGCTTACTAAGCCATTTGTATGTTGTAATCAGCCTATGCACGACGATCTATGTGCAAATTCAACCCCCCCTGTGGGAAACATCCATAGTTTTTAAGCCAATCTAAGCCCTCACAAATAGGTACCAGAAACAACCAACACTTTTTGGGTTTTTGTAAAACAAAATCAGAAGAAAATTGGTTAGATTCACCAAATTCCTTAATATGGAATCCAAGTAAAGTGTTTTTATTCTAAGCCATCAGGCTATAACTACTTCTCTACTTACACTTCATGATGTGAAGGGTGATTGTACTGCGAGGACTTTTGAGATGGTTCCGTTGCTGGGTGACTCAATACACGGAAAACAATTCCACGGTAAACAATCAAGTTGAAAAAGTTTCGACCAAAAGTGCAAAACTAAAAAAACCCAAAGACACAATAACAATGTGCGCAAATAAATTTGCAACTATTAAAATATCTACCAAAAGAATTAAATTTGATGTAATAAGAGAAAACCAAATACACAATAAAATTCTAGCAATTTTTCCACGGAATGAAGAATTACCCGAGCTGTTCAGGGCGGTGTTAATCATGTGCGCACTACTTGTGATATCTGCAAAAAAATTATATATAGGTTTTAAAACTCGTAGATTCCAATATCCATGGCCTAAAATCATTCTCCGGTCGTCCTTGTTGTTGCATGGCTTTGAAAATGGAACTTTAACTCCTTATTATTAAGCCTTGTAGAGTCAATTTGCCAAACAAAGTGGTCGATTTTGTCTGCAGAGTCCGCACCTTCGCTCTTCCGAGATGAATATTATTTTTCATTTTCTTAGAAAAAACCGATTGAATATTAGCCAAAACCAAAATCCTGAAAACATTGAAAACATATAGGAATTAAGTAGAGATAATACAACTAAGAGGGTACACCAACTCTTTGCTCCATCTCAACAAATATTTAATTAGCCATGTGATTGTTCAACACAACTCCAGAAGATAGTACGCTACCATTTCATCATATACAAAATTGTAGAGAATAACAAAGTGCATTGTTTTCCTCATCAAGTTTGTCAACCCTGTGGAGAAAAAAATGCATGAACTGCCCTTCTCTGTAACAATGATAACTTAGCAATAATATTTAGAGTTGCAAAGCTCGATTTATGCATAATAATTGGTTTTGCAATATTTTCAAGAATGAGCAAACATACTTTCGTATTGCTTGCCGTATGCGCACTCACAACAGCAACAGGTGCATCATCGAGGGTACATGCAAAACAAACAACGAAGTAGATCAGATAGAAACCATCAAAGCGCAAGGAATAAAAAATCGTGAAGAGAGTCCATATATAAAGATATCTATCTTTTATACTTGTTGCAATACTTTCATTCAAAAAAAACATTGAGTATACATATTTCACAAGGTTTAATAATAAAATTGATATTTATCTTCTATGGAATGAATAGTATCACAGAAAATAATAAAGAAAAATATCCAAGTACGGAGTAATATGTTTTATTTTTTTACGAAATATCACGAAAAAATATCTAAGCATAATGACAGTAGTCAACAAACCCCAAACCTAAGGAAAAGAAAAAAAGGAATAAAAACCCTAAAAGAAACATGCAAACAATGTTTCGCCTTTCCTCCAACTCTTTTAAACATACCAATTCCATAAACTCCCGTAGGGAAAATCAAGAGATACATAACTGGTGTTTTTAAACATGCATGTATAACATAAGGCCTGGAACGATAAAAGATATATATACAAAGAAAGTAGACAATGGAAGTCTGAAAAGCGAGGAATGTAATTGAAATAGAAAAAAAAAAACAAAAACTCGTGGGCCATTTCTATTTACCGTATAGGTGCCATCCAACTATCGTTTGGAAAAAAGCATTTGTTATTTATTATAGCAAACCTGAATTCAACCGCTTAACTAAACACCCAAAAAATAAAAGAGAATATGTATGGAAAACCATATTCCAGAGCCATAGTAACCATGATTTTGGTATATATTTCAGAGTGAAAAAGTTGGTACATATTCCAGAGTGAAAGAGTTTTATGTTCAGCGCGAACTTCTTGACAACACTTCCACAATCATAAATCATAAATATGAATACACTAAGATTTGAAAAGAGACAAAGATCTTTACCAATTTCTCCATGGCACGACAATCATTAGGAATCGTATGGGGAAAACATTTGCAGCTACTTTCGGTACCCGCAGGGGCGGAACTGAGAATGTTAGACACCCCGGGCTTGACTAATTTTATACCCTGGCTCAAGCCTAATATTAGTCCACTAAATTTTGGCCCATTAAAAATAGGTCTGTTAAAAATTGTTTTTGTGGGCTTTGGGGTGGCTTAAGCCGGAGAGAAGCTCCGACCGTAGCTCCGCCCACAGGTACCCGACAACAAAACCCTAAAAAAACGAAAAGAAAACCATCAAGGCAGAGAGAGAGTAGCGACGCCAAAGAACGGAGTTTCAGCTTTCTTCGAATACTTTATATAGAGAGTCACCAAACCTATTAGTTCCATAAACTAAGAAGGATCTTTCGAAAATAATGTCTATGGATTCTTAAAGTTTCGTGTAATCATGGTTAGCTATTATATTTTTGGATAATCACATTAACTCGTTTTAGTATTTTTGTCCGAAAAATCTATATCCTCTTTTTTTCCCTTTTTATGGAACGATTTTTTTTTTTTGGATAGCTACCGTTTGCTTGTAAAGAATTTTTTCCAAAAAATACTATATTTTTTATTTTTCTTCTCATGGGAAAAAATAAAAAATAATTGTGTAATTAAAATAAAATATAAATTTTTTTATAATTTTTTTAATGATGGAATGAAACAATATTAAACGATATTTTGATTTTTTTTTTCATTTAGGTAAAAGTTTTCTTTTCTTGGTAACAACAATTTTAATTTCGATGGTCCATAGGCTTCCTTCCATATATATATATATATATATTTTTCACATAATCATAAAATTAAATTGATTAAAATGATTAATAAATACAAAAATAGCTTAGAAATTTCAAAGCTTAAAGGGAAAGAGCAAAAGAACCGAACAAAAGGAAGGGATATTTGTTTGGGAATACAGTGGGTGGTCATTGGTATTATGGTTGTTAAGTCTCATGACTCTCATCAATACCAACCCGTTATTACTTCACCCTGGGGAAGTAATGAATCCGTGCATAGATATCTGTTGCTTCTAGTCTCTACGACAACATTTGTTTTGATACTTTGATCAGTGAAATACAACCTACGATTTTCCGCAATATGTCTCCACTTACCGAAGAAAGTTGTAAATCAAGAAGTGTGACATAATGCCCTCTAAATTTGTGATATTTGTATTGATCACTTGTACGACGGCATGCATTTATATCCCTATCCTTTGTCCGATTAGTTGTTTCCAATAGAAACATTAAGAGATACCTATAAAACACGGTAATTTACTTACATTTTTGTCAAGTAAAGTCATATCGAAGTGGAAAAACTCATCCAATGTTCTCGGTATTCTGGCTTTCTTTGAGGCGAATAGAAAGGACTCTCTGGTGTCTCCATATTAGCGTTGGCTACGAATTAAAAACGCATAAGGTTAAACAATCAATTACCACTTAGAACCAACACACAAAACCGAAATAACAAAGGGGAAAATAGGGAATATGCCCCAAAATCGACTGTCATCTTGGGGATATGCCCCAGCCGTCCCCAAGAGGTGAAGTATTTTATTCAAGAACTGCTTAAGGATACTCCACTGCTTAAGTCTTTTGCTCAACACATTAGCAGAGTTCCTCTTGATGAGTAAAGGCAAAAACCATAAGGAAAAAAAAATAAAAACAAATGTTATTAGCAAAGTTTTAAAGTTAAATGCTTTTGTGTTTCTTCACATAAATAAACTCAATTGGATACAAATTTCAGCTCATATACAGTTACCCATGTCGAGCATAAATCCCCATCCCATTTGCATATAATTACCAATTGGCTATACATCATACCTTTCGACACCACCGTGGACAGTGCGTGTATGCTCAACACCTGCATCACTACTATTATCAATAACGTTAGCAACTTTTTAGAGCATGTCTAGTGGAAAATTTGGTCGTGAGAACCCTGTCAATAAGATGAGAAATTTTTAGGTTTCATCCCAAGCTCTATCGATCGGAAACACCAAATTCAGTTTCCCTCGGTATTCCTAAGACAAAAAAAAAAACTTATTATTTGTAGTTAAAATCTCTAGAGTGCCGTGATTGACAGGCTATACACTGTTAAATTGTGGGTTATAAACTCCAGAAATTTAATAGTGAGGTGATTGACAGAATTATACACAAATGGGTTATGGATAATGGACAAAGCACAAAAAAAAAAAAAAAAAAAATTGGCTTGTTAAATTGTGGGATTTTTGTCATAAAGTCATCGAAGGATTGGAGTTCCTTGCTTGCAGTATATATACAACCGCAAGAATAAGATGCCAAAACAAACATTTTTTTTTCCATTGCTCACTAATAGAAAAATATTTAAAATCAACGAAAGAATAAGGAAAACTACTACCTCATATCAGCACTCATAAGCTTCTATTGCCGAAGCCATTATCCCTAATCAAACAAACTTTCAAACTTACATCCATATCAAATAACAAAGGGTTCGAAACAAATCAACAAAAAAAAACAACAGCATTTCACCTTTCTATACCTTACATGAGTTTATTTTCATGGCCACATAGTTCCAAAATAACCAATGTCAATACTCAAAAGCTCCCATTGCCGTAGCCATTAATCCAAACTTTGAAATTTATGCAAAACAAAATTATGACCACAGAGCTCTAGAATAATTGTATCAATACTCGTGAGTTTCCACTGCGGCAACCACTTTTCACACTTTTGAGGTTCACGCAAAATAAAAATAACCAAAATAAAGAACGGATGAATCCGTCCACAAAACCTTAAACCGAGAGAAATAGAAAAACATAAACAACCAAACCTCAGTAATAATATTGTGATGTACAACAAACCATCGCAGACAAAGATCTCAAATCAAACGAAAAAACAAAAGAATGCACCAACTTGCAAAAGCACGAAGAAAGATAGATAAACAAAGCACACCATCCATGGGAACTAAATTCATTTAAAAGACGGGTTTTGATATATATAGGAAACTCGAAACCATACAAACCAAAAAGACGTGAATAGCTGTATTGCATGCGGGATGAGATACGATAGCGTTCGAATTGTAGAATGAAAAATATAGTGGATTCACCTTCAAGGTATACGCGTGGATTACGATTCTCGATCAACATTGCTTTTGAGGATATGATGATCTGCAAACAAAACCACAACCCCCGATCAGAAACTATGTTAATGTAAGCATGCAGACAACAAAACCGAATAAAAAAAAGCTAAAAAAAGGGAAAAGAAAAAAAGCTCAAGCTGACGGAGAGAAGCGCACCGAAATAATGAGATTTGGGGTTTTCTTGAAGGTTTTATAGAGCAAAAAAAGACACACCGAGCTTGACAAAAAAAGTATCTTTTGTAATAAGATAGGAAATTACTCTGAGGTATTAGGAATTAAATTTGTATTTACCAAAAAAAACTCCAAAAAATGATTTTGTTAGCGTTTACGCACGGATTGTATTCAAAAAAATATTTACAATATTTATTTCAAAAAAAGATAGCATTTCTATAGTTAGAATCTTTTGATTTTATTTTAGTAAATTTTCTATTACAAAAAAAATAGCAAAAAAAAACTCTCCATAGATAGAGTATTCAAAAATGAAAAATCACCCATATACACCCGGAATTTACTTTTTGGGATTCTTTTACAAATACTATCTAAGATTTTGGAATGAGTGGTATTAAGAAAATATGTCGAAATTGAAAAATATATCGAAATTATTTTATGATTTTCTATTATACTTTTCAATTAATATTGTTTTGCTTGATATCAATTTCAAACACTCCGCGATTTTATATTAATGATCTTTTTGTTGGTTATTGGACAGGATTAAATCAATCATTATATGGAAGAGGAAGCACACTTCGATTTGCAGTTATAGTCATTAAATTTGCTCAAAAGCCTTTTTTAATTTCATTGGAATTTCAGTTATAGTCAGTTTACATATCAGTAGTTTGGAATTGTAATTAAGATAGGCTTATAATTATCAAAAGTGTAATCGGACATTGGACATTGGTTTATTTTTTTATTCTTATGATTGATTTAATTTTGTGATAAATTTTGATGAATAATTCATAATATTTTTTGTTCAATCGTGATTTTATCTTTTATTTGTGAAATTTAATTTTAATTTTAATATTTAATCAGGATTTTTTATATATATTTGTAATGTTTCATAGATTAATAAGATTTAGTAATTTTAGGTAATTATTTTCAAAAAATATGATGGGATAAATAATATTTTGTGGGCCCAAAAGATTCTCCTGAAATTTTATTGGCTGAATTTTAGAATGGTGGGGCCAGAATCAACCAGAAGCTCCGGTTAACCACGTCGCTCGAAAAAACTCTGTTTTTATATAAAGAATTTCCGTTTATTTATTTAAATGCTAAAGCGATCATAGATTACTCCATTAATTACCGATAAAAAAGTTCCATAAAAACTTATGATTTTTCTTCTGTTATGGAAATTCTTGGATTTTTCCTAAAAAGAATTACCCTAAAGATCTTCTAAGATTTTTTGCTTTGGCATGTAAATCTCGTAATAAAACTTATATATGTTGATTTTTCTTTTACATGGAAATTCTCGTTTTTTTTCCCCAAAAAAAAAATCGTCTGGGCCCTCACAAAAGATATTTGTAGATTTTGCTGCTAATCCGAAGGTCCAGATTTCATATTCTATTAAAAATTGATGGCCACGAAATGTAAGGGGGCTAACTTTGATTTCTGCCAATCAAGAGCGAGGGTTTTGTTCACCGGCCAATGTGAGGGGAGGTTTTTGCAACTCTCGACGTGGTGTGAGAGATGTGATTGAGTGTTTAGGTTGTTGATTGAAACATTGTACTCCCTCCGTCCGTTTTTATCTGTCCTAATTTCTACTTTGGTATGTCCATTTTTATCTGTCCGCTCTGTTTATAGACATACTTTTCCCTTAAACTATCAAATATACCCTTTATTTTTATAATCATAAAATCATTTTAATATCCAAATCTTAAATAATATCACCATATTTATGGAAAAATACTTACTCAATATCTTTGTATTAATTGTCATTTCTTTTTTTAAATAAAAACATTTATGAATAGTTATAAAATTCCTAATAAACTTCTACTTATTTTAACACTAATAATTTAGTTTTGGTAATAATATAACATTAAATAGGCTAGTCAAAGGCTAGTCATGACAATTTATAGGATTTCCTTAATATCTTGACTTAGTCAAAGCGGACACTTAATTTAGGACGGAGGGAATAATAAAACTGAATTTCTCATGAGCACATTTGGTTATTGCCTGACTAGTCGACAACCATTCACCATGAAAGTCAAGCTAAAGTCAATTTAAAATCAGTTAAATAACTGTTACCCCATGGGGCCCACAATTTTGATTTTTCACCAGAACCAGATGGCAATACAATATCAACAATGAAACTATTAGAAAAATAAAAATAAATCTGGTCTTATCTTCAAAAAAAAAAAAAAAAAAAAAAAATTGAAAAGGAGAGGTTTATTTATCACCGCTTAATTGGGGGCCCTGGAAAATAATTAGGGGCCTCACCCAATTTATACCAGAACCAAAAAAATACACGGGGCTTCCAAAATGGGGTGAAAATGCCCTTTTACCCTTCTCTAATAACTACCCTAAAAATACTATTAATTCTTAAAATAGGCCCCCATTTTCTTTTCAACCAAAATTCTTCTTCTTCTCCTCCCCTCCCCTCCCCCTCTCTCTCTGGTCGTCCATCTTTTCCGTTAACGACTGGCGTAGTTAAATTTTTTTAGGTTAGAGTCGTTAATCATTTTTTTTTTCTTAACGATTTTTGATATGCATGTTAACTTCATCAAAAATCGTTAACCATTAGTAATAGGTGAAAACGACTCTAGTGTGTTGTCTTTGGCCTATAGTAGCAAGAATAAAAAAGATAAGCTTGTCGCGGAACATGAAGAAATTCCTTTAGGAGATGAATATGCTGCTTATGATGATGATGCTGGTAATGATGGTAATGGTGGTGATGGTGGGAATGGTGGTAATCGCGGTAATGAGGAGGCAGAGATTTAAAAGATGGAAAATATGTCAATGTCAAGTGAGAGTTAACATATTTAAAAATTGAGGTTAGAGTCGTTAGAGGTGTACTTCTAAATTAACGACCCTTAACGATTCTCTCACCGACCATTTTTAATCATCAACGACTAATTCGTATGCAAAACTACCTCTCTAAATTAAAGAGTCGTTAAGTTACATATGAACCATTAACGATTCCATGTTGACGACCACTTTATTAAACTAACGACTTTTTACTATACATATATGCATCCTCTGTCATAAAAATTTTATGGTCACACGAAAAGCCAAAAACTTTAAGGGTCGTCAATAGGAATTTAAGAGTCGTCAATGAAAAGCCAAAAAACTTTAGGGTCGTCAATATAATTTTTAGGGATGTAGGGAAGAACGACTCTCATGTAAATATGCAATGGATTGTTAAGGTCGACATTATATGGTAATGCCAAATTGACGACCCTTAGAGTAATAGCTACAAGAGTAAAAAGTTTTTGAGTCGTTGGGTTCTAAACATATTGAGTTAACGACTCTAGATGACCTAAAAGTTGGAGTCATCAACTTTATCAAACTTGGTTGACGATTTTTCATAACCTGCAAAAATTTGCAGATTGGAGTCGTGTATTTTTGTGCCAAATCACTGACGACGCATAAGGGTCGTTAGTTTATTATACTCTCGACCTAACGACTCTCACAACTGAGTTGAGACAATCTCACCATCAACACAATCATGTATTGTTTAAACCTTCACCAACATCGCTTCCTCCACTAGAATCACTCATTTCAAATAACCCTAAGTTTTCCCCCAAAGACTCACCTCACCTCCTTCTTCTCCACAGCACAAAACCACAATTTTTCTTTTATAAAAATTTTATCCCTAAATCTGATTTTAATCTAACTAAACTAATTAACAATTACTCCCTCCGGCCCTAATATATAGGCGGAGAAGGTGAAATATCTTCATTTAAGAAAAATTTTGGTTTTCATAAATTTTCATGTTTTTTCCTGTTTTTACCCTTTGTCTTATTCTCACTACAATTTCCCATATAACATAAATAAGGGCATATATGTCAAAAGTCTTATTGGAATTAGAATTCCGCCTATTTAGTGGGACTAGAAAAATCCAATATCCGCCTATATAATAGGGACGGAGGGAGTAAATAACTTAATTACCACTAATGATTTAGGGGTAGTTTTACCATTTTAAAAAAAAATGGGATAAGGGATAACCACCGATTACTATTTCATGACCTTTTTTGTCCTGTAGTTAGGGGCCCCGCACCCAATTAAGCGGTGTTACTTATAGGTTCGAAATGTCCAGTGCATTCCTAGTCCTAGCATTCGAAAGGTGGATTAGCATTCCTAGTTTTTTTTTATCTTCAAATTTCTTTCCATGACTATCGTATTTCTAAATTCAGACTATACCATTCTCCAAGCTGAAAAACATACCAACGAAATCCCAAAAAATATGAACCCAAGATTGATTAATCCCAACACTAATCCAGCTTTGATGTTTTTTCTTTTGTCACCTAGTAGTGTTCTTCAACCACTCCATTTTTATAAGAATTTTAATTCAAGTCAACGATTATGACACGCCATTAATTGATTGATCCATTTTATAATAAACTATACACACTTGCAAATCAAAGAAAAGCATGGTTTTGAAATCTGGTTGTTGTTGGATATGAATTTTCTCAGGATACCATTAAGTCCTTTTGTCATTAATAACAAGCTAAGAACATATAATTGATTCAATATTTCCGCCTTTTTTTAATTTGGTTGCTGTTTTCATTGTCGGGTAGTCGATTGAATTATCACTGAACAGATGATAGACTTTATAGGCTTCTTATATCACTCTCTTGAACAAGAAAATTGCAGAACTTGGAGAAATGGATGGTAATGGTGGTGTTCGCCGCATCCTGCTATCGATAGTGTTCTTATTGCAGCTTCCTTTTCACTCTGTCGCGTTTCCGCTATGCACCAATTCAAGTAAGTTAACTTTCTCTCTTTTTCTTTCTATTACTTGGTTAATTTGTCTCTGCGGGTTTCTGATTATTGTTCTTTAAATTGGAATAGGAGCACCATTGATTTCAAAGACCCCTTTGAAGTTCTGTTCTTATAATGGAAGTACTTGTTGCGATTCCGCGAAAGATTCACAGTTGAAGAAGCAGTTGCAAGCTTATAACGTCTCCAATACCGCTTGTGCTTCTCTTTTGAAATCCATTCTCTGCGCAGTAAGTCTTTCTTTTATACAATCACTTCACAATTGTACTTGCAGATGTTGTATACTTAGCGTATATTTAGCGCCACAAATGATAGAATGCTATTGTATGTTGGGTTTGTAGCAATGTGATCAGTATTCGGCAGATATATTTAAGATTGAATTTGGGGTTCGAAATGTTCCGGTTTTGTGCAATTCCACTACTCAAGAAGTAAACTCGACTCAATCAAATACTGCAACAAATGATTTTTGTTCGAAGGTTTGGGATACATGTCAAAATGCGTCTATTTTGAATTCGCCATTTGCACCTTCATTACAAGGAAGTACCGGAGGAGGAGCTAAGATTAATTCGAGTTCTAAGTTGACTGACCTTTGGCAATCAAAAACTGATTTTTGTGGATCATTTGGTGGTTCTACTACTGAGGGATCTTTGTGTTTTGATGGTAAACCGGTTTCTTTTACTGCAAATAGTACTACTGAAACCGAAGCTCCTCCAAAGGGTCTGTGTCTTGAGAAACTCGGAAACGATTCTTTCCTTAACATGGTTGGTCATCCTGATGGTTCTAACCGTGTATTCTTGGCAAATCAAAAAGGAGAGATTTGGCTTGCAACTGTTCCTGAACATGGTTCCGGAGAAGCTCTAGTTTTCGAAGAGTCGCCTTTTCTTGATTTAACGGATCAAGTGCATTTCGATACTGAATTTGGACTTTTAGGAATAGCATTTCATCCGGATTTTACGCGTAATGGACGTTTTTTCGTTTCATACAATTGTGATAAAGTCACTTCGCCAAGATGTTCAGGAAGATGTGCGTGTAATTCAGATGCAAAATGTGATCCTTCTAAGCTTGCTTCCGACAGTGGTGCTGATCCATGCCAATACCATAGTGTTATTGCAGAGTATAGTTCAAATGGCACCGCATCAAAATCATCATTGGTATGTATGTATGCATTGTTAATCTTAAGTACTAAACAATGTGTACGCAACAGAATTTAGCCCACAATTTGATTTCAAACTCTCTATATATGTGATGTCCATTTTCTTTTCAGAAAGCAGTTGTAAATCCAACAGAGGTACAGAGGATATTCACCATGGGCCTTCCTTTTACAGGACATCACGCTGGCCAGATTCTCTTCGGTCCGGCTGACGGATATCTCTATTTTATGATGGGAGATGGTGGAAAGATTGGCGACCCGTATAACTTCTCCCAAAACAAGAAGTCCTTGCTTGGAAAGATTATGCGGTTTGATATAGATAATGCACCAAGTTAGTTGCAAATCTAGACATTTTAACAGTGGTGTCACTTGTCAGTACCCTCTTATATGTATATGTTCCTCCCTGTCATTTATATGTCAGGTGCAAATGAAAGCGACCTTGGTCTCTGGGGAAACTATTCTATACCAAAAGACAATCCGTATGTGGACGACAAAGATTCAGAGCCGGAAATATTTGCCATGGGATTTAGAAATCCTTGGAGGTGTAGTTTTGATTCCAAGCGGCCGTCTTACTTTCTGTGTGCAGATGTAGGCCAGGTTAGCATTCCCTTTTAGCCATCTTTGTTTTCAAGTAATTGATATTTATGCATGTGCTATGGTCTATCCATTTTTTTTGTACTATTGCTTGAATTTCTCCAAGACATCATAATTTGTTGATACTCACCGTTGCAAGTTGCTTTACAACTTTAAACAGGAGATATATGAAGAGGTGGATATCATTACAAAGGGTGGGAATTACGGATGGCGTGTATATGAAGGAAATTCTCGTTATAATCCCCCGGAATCCCCTGGAGGAAATACATCAGCCAACTCTATAAATCCCATTTTTCCTGTCATGGGTTACAGCCACTCTGACGTAAATGAAGGTGATAAGGAAGGCTCCGCTTCAATTACAGGTGGTTTCTTTTATCGCTCAATGACTGATCCATGTATGTACGGAAGGTGAGTTTCCCGATCTTTCATCCAGTATGAACATTTAATCATTCAACATATATTGCAAGATTAAAAAGAAGACAATGCAAGATTAAAAAGAAGACAACATTTGGTTCATTACAGGTACTTGTATGCGGATTTATACGCGGGTGCAATGTGGGCAGCTGAAGAGATCCCAACGGGAAGTGGTAAATTCAATACTACAAAAATACCATTCAGTTGTGGAAGTAATTCTCCAATACCATGTACCTATGAAGTGGGCAGTTCAGTACCGGATTTGGGTTATATATTCTCCTATGGAGAAGATAACAAGAAAGACGTTTATCTTTTAGCAAGTAGTGGTGTGTATAGAGTAGTTCGTCCTAGCCGATGTAATTATGCTTGCTCTAAAGATAACGGTACGACTTCAAATAGTACTCCTAATCCTTCTAATCCTTCATCGAGCATTCGGTTGATGGCGGGTACTTGGCAGAACAAAATCGTGAGCCTGCTGTATTCATCTTTCTTGATTCTGTTATTATGCTTTAATGTGTAATACAAATAGTGGCTGTTGTGGGGGTTTTGCACAGATTTGAAAACTGTTATGCTTTGTATATTGTGGTGTAAAACAAGTGTAAGAAAACTTAAAATTACGTTTATAATCTCAAAAGGCTCTGATTTAAGGAAAATGTACTTTTGATTTAGGAAAGATTTTTTTTTTTAATGAAAAGGTTATATTTTTCTTAGCGTCATTATGGGCGACCCGGAAAGAATTAGGGGCGACATATAAGACAAAATAGGGTCACCCAAAACTAAAATAAAGCCACCCCTTATCTAAGTTTAGGGCGACATCAGGATTAGCAACCGTTGGGACAACTTCTACTGATTCTGAGGTTTCTTTGATTTTCTCAATTGTCTTGGTTGGAGGCAATTCAGCAGGAGAGTCATCATGACGAAAATTACTTAGATCATCAATGATAACATTTACAGATTCCATCATGACTTGGGTTCTGATATTAAACACTCGGAAGCCACGACTGTCAGATGCATAGCCAAGAAAAATACCTTCATCGCTTTTTGAATCAAATTTCCCTTTCTGTTCACGGCCCTTTATAATGTAGCACTTACTGCCAAACACTCTGAGATAGTGTAAGTTGGGTTTCTTACCGTACCACAACTCATAGGGAGTGTTTAAGGTCTTTGACCGTAAATAAACACGATTGATCAAGTTGCATGCCGTAAAGACAGCCTCACCCCAAAACCTTAACGGTAAGTTTTTGTTATGGAGCATTACCCTTGCCATTTCCTGAATATTTCTATTCTTTCTTTCTGCCACACCATTTGCTTGTGGAGTAATAGGTGGAGAGTATTATTGAATAATTCCCAGAGAGTCACATTATTCAAATACTTTGGTGTCTTTGAATTCAGTGCCACGATCGCTTCTAATTTTCTTTAGTTTACGACCCTGTTCATTCTGGATTCTATTAACAATAATCTGGAACTCACTAAGCGTTACATTCTTGTGAGCCAAAAATGCCACCCAAGTGAATCTGGTGTAATCATCCACCATAACCAAAGCATAATTCTTTCCAGCCACTGTAGATTGTTGAATTGGGCCGAAAAGATCCATATGAATTAAATCAAGTGGAGCTTTGGTGAGAATATCTAGAGATGATTTGTGTGAAACTTTCGTTTGTTTACCCTTTTGGCAGGCACCACATACACCCTCAACCTTAGCATTGATTTTGGGAACACCTCTAACAAGTTCTTTGTTAATGATCTTAGTTAGAAGACGATAATTGATGTGACCAAAACGTTCATGCCAGAGGTGAGTAGATTCCACCTTAGTCGAATTGCAACAATTATTGAACTGGGTATCTAGAAGATAACAGTTATTTTTGCCACGTGATCCTTGAAAAATAACTTTTCCAGATTTGTCGACAATGTCACATCCATTAGCATTGAAGACAACCTTATGGCCTTTGTCACAGATTTGACTAACAGAAAGAAGATTAATAGTCATACCTTTAACGTATACGACATCATGTATTTCAGGAACGCCAGGTAATTTGATCGTCCCCTTCTTGCTTATGTAACAGCAACTTCCATCTCCAAAAGTTACTGATCCATCATCAAAATCACTTGTGTTGATAAACCATAAGAGATCTCCAGTCATATGCCTTCTACATCCACTATCAAGGAACCATTGAAAATTTGATGTTGATTTTAGAGCAAAAGCTCCCATACTAGCACTACTAACCACATTAGGCTTTCTTGTTAGTATTGAATGTCTTTTAAGAGTAGACAAAAGTTGTACAACTTTCTTATGAAGATTACTTGCAACTTTTAGTCTTTTCTTGAAAGGAAGGAAAACAAACATGTTGAAAGTGATCATGAGAACCACAAAAAAACATGTGCCAACATCAAGAACCTTGTTCAAGAATTCTCGAAAGCACTATCAGGTTTCACAAAGCCTAGATCTCGCTTATCATCTGACTTATGGCAATTCTTCAAATAAGAATTAAAGGAGTTATTTAAAACCATTGAAGATGATTTTACATATTTCAAATCCTTAAGCTTTGCAATTTGTGCAGCAAGATCAGTATTGATCCGGATTTGTTCATCTAACTTATTCTGGAGGTCAACTACCTCTTCAGAGCATTCTTGAAGCTCGGAATTTTTTATATAAACTTCGCAATGAAGACCATCAATTTTTCTTATCAAGTGATGTTTTTTGTGACAAAGAAAATTGATGAGTTTTCTTAAATCAGGATTTTCAACCTTATTGATGGTTTCTAGAACACGCTCGATGTTGAGTTTATCCATTTCTGGTGAAGCGTTTTCAGAGGCAATATTATCCATCATCAGATTGCTACAAACACATACTTATAAGGTCTTTAATGTGTTTGCCTCGCTTCCGATACCAATTGAAAATGCGGGGGTACAATAACCACATCCAATAATTCGTTTGGCAATCTGAGATGACTTACTCCAATATACTTTCTAGAGAATCAACTAGAGAATCAGACTAAATCTAGAGAAAAGTATATACAAGAGTTTATATCTTTATCTCGTTAATTCAATCTGCAATTAGCAAATAGAAATTTGCGAGCTCGATTGAATATATGATAAGTAACTTGAACGCTACCAAAGACCAATGTTCAAGGATCAATCAATTTCAATCAACAACCAAAGGTTGGATTTCCTAATTGATCGATATAACGCACAACCTCGTGATATTTCAATTATATAACAAAATATAATGCGGAAAAGAAATAACATAGACACCAGAATTTTGTTAACGAGGAAAACCGAAAATGCGAAAAAACCTCGGGACCTAGTCCAAACTTTGAACACCACAAAGGTATTAAGCCGCTACGTACACTAGCCTACTACCATTGAACTTCGACTGGACTGTAGTTGAACCCTAATCAATCTCACACTGATTCAAGGTACAATTGCGTTCCTTACGTCTCACGATCCCAACAGATACTACGCACTTGATTCCCTTAGTCGATCTCACCCACAACAAAGAGTTGCTATGACCCAAAGTCGAAGACTTGATAAACAAATCATCTCACACGAAAAGTCTATTGGTATAGATAAATCTGTCTCCCATAGAAATACCTATGAGTTTTGTTCCGTCTTTTGATAAATCAAGGTGAACAGGAACCAATTGATAAACCGGTATTATATTCCCGAAGAACATTCTAGTATTATCAATCACCTCACAATAATCTAAATCGTATGGAAGCGAAACTAGATATTGTGGAATCACAAACGATGAGACGGAGGTGTTTGTGATTACTTTTTATCTTGCATATCGAGGATTAAATCTAGAGAAAATCTTAGAGAAGATAGTACTCAAATGATAGAATCGGGCAAGATCATAACACGCAACTACAAAGAAAATAGTTGGGTCCGCTTCACAATCCCAATGAAGTCTTTCAAGTCGTTAACCTATAGGATCTCTAGAGAAACCTAAGGTTAAAAGAGAATCGACTCTAGCTATGCAACTAGTAACACACATAAGTGTGGGGATTAGGTTTCCCAGTTGCTAGAGTTCTCCTTTATATAGTTTTCAAATTAGGGTTTGCAACCTAAGTTACCTTGGTAACAAAGCATTCAATATTCTCCATTAGATGAAAAACCTGATTCAACCAAGCTAATATCTTTCAACCGTTAGATCGAACTTAGATTTTTTCACACAAATGAAATGTACCCTCATTTAGGTTTATGTAACCTTACCTAAAGGTGTACACCATGTTGGCTCAACAATAGTTAACTGAAGTTAGCCATATGAACACTTTCATATCAACCTTGTTCATCTTAACCATAACTAGTTCAAATGACTCAAATGAAACTAGTTAAAGAGTTGTTCAATTGCTATATTCTCATAGAAGTATACATGAACGCAATTGAAGCAAAATCTTTTTGATTCACTCGAATCAATTCATGAACATTATAGCCACGGTTTGCAAAGATTGCATATCTTATTATATAAATGTTTATGTTCATGTACACAACCGATTTTAGAACTTTAACCTTCAAGTATGCAAATGTGTACGCATACTTGAAATACCCGAACCAAGATTGGGTTTCACCGGTGACGCAAACGGGTACGCGACTTTCAATCCCAAAGAGAAATATTCGGACACATGAAATCAGATGCGCCAAGATGCGCAAACGGGGTACGATACCTTGGTTCCCTACTCATATGGATTTCTCAAGCCAATGTACGCGAACGGTTGCGCATACTATGGTTCCTTTGGATTACATATGTGCAAGAATACACAACATGACATATCCAATAATGGTTAAATGTTCTAAAATATTATTTCAATCATTGAAACTTTTTTAGAGGATGACAATAGCCGTTTTCACACACTATTAGCATCAAAGCAATTTTCAAGTTATTGAAATAATCATAACGAAACATTCCAAGTCTACACCAAATGATTGTATCACAACAACCATGTAAGATGTTACTCGGAAATTTTCACATGATCATCTTTTGACTTGTGTCAAGAATATAAGATGAACTTGGTCGAACCGAAAGCTTGCCAACGCATATTCCGAGAAATATATGTAAGTGAGTTAAACTCAGCTTGAAATCTCAAATGTGTAAAATAGAAAACTATATCGTAACACGACTTATGTCTCAATATAGGAGATAGAGTAGAAATAGACTTTCCAAGTGATAGATGAGTTTCAGTCTCCACATACCTTTTGTCGATGAAGTTCCACAAGCTCTCCTTAGTAGTTATTCGTCTTCAAATGATGACCGCCGTGAAGTCTAAGGCTCAACTACATAATCTATGTCCCAGTTCGAGACATCTATAAGTAGACTAGAAATCAAGACTTATAGTTTTGATCACTAACATTGACAAACATGCTTGAGATAGCAACGCATGCGAGTTCGACCGAGCAGTGCTCAATCTCCCCCTTTGTCAATTTTAGTGACAAAACTATCAATACATATGGATTAGAAAATAAATAAAACTTTGTAGCTTCTCATCCAAATGCTTGATCTCCTTGGCATATTCAACACGACTCGAAATCTTTGTCACTTCCAAGTACTCTATGATTCTAAACGCGTTCAACTCAGCATCATTGTTGTTGAAGATCCGTAGCGATAACAATGAGAGAAAAAAAATACTCTCAATCATTGTTATAGTATTATTACACATCATGATTCTAAACGTGTTCAACTCAGTGTCATAGTATTATTACACATCATCAAAGTTCAATTGTATCACAACTTTGACAACAATACTATGGTGATATGTATCACTCCCCCTTAGTCAATACTTCATCTCGACATGAAAACCACCCCCCCTTACATAATGATCTGCAAACTATATGTATTTGTAGTATGAAACTACACATTAATTCTCCCCCTTTTTGTCAATATAAATTGGCAAAGGTACGAAAACTAGTGGGATCCTCATGAAATTTTCATAGAGATACTTCATGACCAAAAGAGTGAAACATACCAACTTATTTAGATGCAATCATATAGCCGAAGCTAAATGCATTCATCAAGGAGTTTATAAAGATACAAGATCAACCCCTACAATATTCCACAGCCGCACTCCCCACAAAGATTTGGCAATTAAGCACAAGTTCAAAAAAAACTCTCCCCCATAATATGTCATTCCCGAAAGAACAACATGAGCGACCTTACTTTTACGAGAAAAGAAGGATTTTCAAGAAACACTAGAATACTTAACAGAAACACATCTACTAGAAACAAATGCAAAAATGAAACAACACTACTCTAGGATTTCCAAACTCAAGAGTTTATATCTCTATCTCTTAATTCAATCTGCAATCAGCAAATAGAAATTTGCGAGCCCGATTGAATATATGAGAAGTAACTTGAACGGTACCAAAGACCAATGTTCAAGGATCAATCAATTTCAATTAACAACCAAAGGTTGGATTTCCTAATTAATCGATACAACGCACAACCTGTGATATTTCTGACGAGGGTACCCAAATAGACCTCAATCTAAAACTTTTCCACCTATAAGTCCTTTCTCCGAAAGTGATTGTCTATGGACTGAGTCGAGACAATACAACTAATCGGTTCACACTTCGTGTGATCGTCTATGGATACGAGATCGACACAATACAACAACGAAGTATGTTTACTTGATAAGAGGTTCGGACTTAACCAAACACAATAGGATTACTATCAAGTAAATAGGAACTACGTTTGTGTATTTTACTTCTAATTTTAATAAAAACAATTATAATTGCAAAAATAGAAAAGTAAAAGACACAAAGAAGATTTTGTTAACGAGGAAACCGCAAATGCAGAAAAACCCGGGACCTTGTCCGTAATTGAATACTCTCGTGATTAAGCCGCTATAAAAAATCAAACCAACTTCGTATAGTTGAGACCAAGCACCTAGTTCCGTCTCGTCCCCACGCCTCCAACTTATAAATAAGTCACGTACTTGGAACAATTCCTTTGGTTCGTATTTCAAACAAGAAAGGAACAACAAATGTTTGGTAGCAACTCTTTTAAACCAAGTGATGTGAGTTCGACAAAAGGCTCTTCCGTTTATCTCAATAAACTCCTTTGTCGGGTCCTTAGATCTATCTACTAAAAATTACCGAAGTAATCGCCTAGATTTTGGATTCAATTTTTTTAATCTACCTTAAGGATAAACCGATCATAATTGGATCCTCTTTAACCGAATCAAGTATTGTGCACACCAAAGATTATGAACCCAAATCAGAAATATTCAAAGTATTCTTTGTCTTCAAATCTTCTTAGATATTTAAAAAACACCTGCACACAATCAACTTGAATCTCTTGTGATCAATCACGCATAGAACGGAGTCTGTTAACAATGGATTATCACAAGACGTCTTTATATCTACAAACAGTCTAAAGATCCCCGTCGAAACTTCGATCTAGTTTGAGTGAATCTTATATCAGTATAGAAGATTCTCAAGCATACACAAACTAGGTGCAATCAAAGTTCAACAACCGTTAGTCAATAAAATCAATCGAAAACTAATAATAAACCGCAATTATCTAGTTTCCCACCAACGGTACTAATAGAGCTTCTCAATCCCAAAGAAGTCTTTAAACCGAGCTAAATCGTAAGAGATTTCGCCTAATTAGGTTACTTTCCTCTCCGAATAGGCGGCTCCACCAAGAATAACACAACTAGGTAGTTTTGCTGGCTCTGAGGATTAGTTTGCTAGAAATGCAAACTTTGGTATTTATAGACCAAGGAAGTTTGGACACCAAGGAATTTCCAAAACCGAAAATATTCTCAAGATATGCAATATATTCCAGATTTGGTTTCCATAATTCTTGGAAATGATTTGTCCAAACATTGACCGAAAATCTCTTAGAAAATATCCAATTAGTAAATGCACATTACCAATTTTTCATTTTGCAAAAATAAAATTAAAAACCTTAATTAAAAGATTCTCAACTTATTTTTCGATCCGACATTTTCCTTTTGCTATTAGGGAATATCTTTGAACCATAAAATATAAGCGTTACTGCACATGTTCAAAGTATGTCGACATCGTTACTTTGTAAGTCCTCTTTCATACTTACAATCTTGAAACCGATTTGCCACACTTCCAAACGAGTTTAGAATTGGTTCATCTAACTTTAAAGAACTATGTGATTGATTAAGAACACTCAATCACAAATCATGGGTTTCACGGTTCTACCAAAACAAGTTTCGGTTCTACCTCCATGTGAGTACTTTGCATAGTTACACTAGCTTTCCGAAAATTTGGTTGACTAGGTACTAGGATCGGTTCCCCCGCATACTTATGGTAACTACTTGTATTTGCTACACATGTCCATAGGATCGGTTCCCCTTTCACTAAAAACTTGTTGCACATGTTCATAGGATCGGTTCCCCCATATACTAAAAACGTGTTGCACCTCTTCCAAGGATCGATTCCCCTCTTGTGATCGGTTTCACCTCTTCATAGGATCGGTTCCCCTTTGCCTAGAGTTGGTCATACCAATAACACTAAATCGATCATACCATCTCAGGTGATTACTTAAGATCGGTTTCACTAATAAAAGTCATACCAATACAAAAGTCAGGCCTTGTGAATAGTTTTACCACGAACATAAACAAGTCATGAGCGGTTATACTAGTCACACATATTGGTAGTTCAAAAGATATGCAATGAATAACAATACCAATAAGCCTAGCGATTTCCCTTTCGATTGACGAAACAAGTTCATGAATTTACTTCCTTTAAACTAATGTAAAACATTGTTTCCTATGATGAAATCTTCACCTCATACCCATACATAATCACAATAGCATTCAAACGATTATGTCGATGTCTTATATACGAAGTTCAAAAGATAAGCGTTATACTTCGTATTGTATTCCTTAATACTACGTCATACTAGAGTGTAATCATTCAAAGCTTCACGCTTATGTTTTCAATATGCACGACTTGAAAGATACGTTAGGGAATGAAACAGTTCAAGTCAAATATCACTAACCTCAAGTGGAAGGATGATGTTGTCGTTGTAGCTCCTTACTTATTCACTTCTTCAAGTCTTCGTAATACTTGTAATGTCTCATATTCTAATACTTTCAAGCTAACCTATACGAAGTTGACTCTAGTACATAATCAAGCGACATTAAATGAGTTTTGGTTCACTAAAATATGACAACCAAACTTGACATACCAACTCTTGGTGGGTTCAACCGAGCTATGCTCTAACAATCTCCCCCTTTGTCAATTTTAGTGACAAAACTCTTACATCATATGGATAAACAAATTACAAGAATTCATTACACATACGCTTGATTCCCAAATTCAACAGCACAATAACCTATATACATTCAATCCATAAATGTCGTTGTTGACATTATAATAACAAATCTAATATTCCCTTAAAGGTAAGATAGATAGATTTTATCAATCCGCACGTCTTTGTTATTCCTTTGTAGTCCATATAACTATAAGTATCATATGATATGCTACTCCCCCTTAGTCTATGCTTTACTCTTTCGTTAGGTAAACGTTTAAGCACCGATGTCCTTTCCCTTAGTGATACCAATCAATATAAATCAATACCAAAGATCACTTGTTTACTCCATATATTTCTCCCCTTTTGTCACAAAATGACAAAGGTACGAGCAAATAAAGGACAAACCGAAAGGATCTTACAAATCTCAAAATAGACTTGCAAACCTAGAAGAGTTAAGCATGAGGGTTCCACACACCATTTTTGATAACCAATATCAAAACCGAAACTACAAAGTAATTTTGTTTTGCTATGTTACCAAGGAAACAATTGCCCGAAGCAATTTTCCCTAATAGTTTAGCAAATCAAAAATCGACTAAGCACCTTAGTTCCTTTGCTAAACCGATTGTACAAATACAATCGCTTGTTCGATAAGACCAAAATAAAGATAACTCTATTTTTCTCATCAAGTTCTAATTATCCATATAACTTAGACCTTTAACTTTTAAACAAGACAAGTACTAGGTTAGTTAACTAGCATTCCTTGTTAAGGCATTCGATTAGACTTGAATAACCGAAACCTTTACTTTGATAAGTCTAACTAAGATCAGAATTAACTTAGTTTCTCTTATCCGGAATCGAATTGGACTAAACAATTCATCCCGTAAACTGATGGTATTTTTCAATGATGTTGTAGTAAAAGGTTCGTTGAGACATGTGAAGGTTCGATTTTTAAACTTAATAAAACTAAGAATGTAGCAAACTCAAATACAAAAAGGTGTTTGTAAAAATTATGGAGAGACTGGGACTAGGATTCCACCAATTTCCGCACTCATATGGTTCAGATATCAATTCTAAACAATAAAAGCTCAAATGATAAAGTTGTATTGACTCTAATTCATTGCCTAAGGTAGATTTCGAAAGTAATGGGTGTAAAACTAAAGCTTGGGACATCAAAACATCTAAGTTAAGCATGACCCATCAATTGTAATCACAACCATTCAATGAAACTCACAAATCAATTGAATAACAGTGCAAATAATCGTAACAAGAATTGATAAAATTGCCTCATTTGTGAAACTTTGCTTCCTCCGTCGCCCTAGAGGATGGGTTTAGCTTCTCATCATGGAAACACGCTTGAAATGGTTCTTCATTGCTTAAAATGTGCATACAAAGGAGAAATATAACAAAAAGAATAAAACGGTGAAACTGCAACGTTTATAAGCGTAGCGCATTTCTTATTCTGGAGAATTATAAGATCGTAGAAATAAAGACAAGCTTACGTGGTGTGAGAATATGCCACATTTTTGCGATCGTCTTCTCGTGTCCAATGTTCTTCGTCTTCTTCTCTTCTGCAGGTGCAGAAAGCTCTGCAAACTTTTTTGTTCTTCTTCTGTCTCTCACTCCCCAAACTCTCCGTTCCCCCTTAATGACTTCTATCAACACTATTTATATATCAAAGGCGAGTATCTCTCAATCGAATGCTCAAATCTTCTCATTATTCCTCGGGTATCTCACGTATCTGCAGCTGTTATTTCCGGGGATAATATTCCATTTTTTATCTTCTCACGCAGTTCTCTTCCATCTAGCACACTCCATATCATTGATTTCACGGCTCGGTTAGAGTAAAACTCTTGCATAACTGTTACTTCCACAAGAAAATCCCGTGTATATCATGATGTCATGTTTTATAGAAGATATGTGGAAAACTTCTTTCTTTACAATTTAAACACGACTACCTACCCTGCTTTGATGTAACAGGTAATACCAAATCATATCCGGTCAAAAACTCGCAAAAATCTCGTCCAAAAATCATCCATGGAAGTACGCAGGAGGAAACTACTTTCCCGCCAATTTCCTTTCTTTAAACCGAGAAGAAGGGGTTCCCCTAGCAGGTTCTGGGGTGCTGATAGTAAGTACGTGCCCCTTAACAACTGGGTGCCCCTTATCCAAAATGAGAGTCCAAATAGTAGATGTTCTCCAGAGTGCTTTTATCAACTTTTCGATCCGATTTTTCCAAAAAAGTTTATTTCCCAAAAATACCTATAAACACACAAAACACCATAATAAGTACAAAATCGAGTACCAACAATACAGAAAATTGAGGACAAAATTAGACAAAAATGTGTCTATCATAAACTTTTTCGTTCGTTAAGCCATAAACAATTCATACAAACCGAATAAATCAACTTGCATAATTATTCACCTCAACCGGAAGCAATTGAAACAACATAGACATTAAAGCACCGCAATTGCACCGAAATTTTGTAAGCCTAAACGATTGATAGCAAACAATAAAGCAAGATAACAATAGTTTTTCTTAACCAGAAACAATTGAATCACACACACATCCATACACAAATAATGGAATAAAACATCAATTGTACCGAAATTTTGTTAAGCAAAAGCAATAAATATACGCAATAAACTCAGGCTTTTCTTAAACAGAAAAACGATTAACTAACAAAGTTGTTACCTCAAATTTCGCATCCTCTTCTCCAATGTGTTTGCATCTTCTTCCAGAGAGAATTGATATCGAAATATCATTATGTTGTCATCCTTATGCAAAACAAAAGAATAAAAACAACCAACCTTTACCATAGAAAGGTTGAAAACCGGTTTTAACTATTGCAAGCAAAAGTTAAAACCACGAAACACATATGTTTTTATGCTAAACCAAATGATTCAACATATTGTGACTTTTTCACATATTGTTTCAATCAGAACCCCTCGTGATCCTTTGATAAAGCCTACCAACATGGGCTATAACTTAATCCTGTTAAATCAAAAAGTCACCCAAACCATAAAGGTTCGCAACACATGAGATCGAATATCAAGGTTAGAAAACCGAAATCAAACATCCCATACACATGCATAGCAATAAGATAAAGCATTCAAGCACAGGCTATGTAAACATAAACTATCACAAGAAAAATTATAAATCAAATAATTTTATTCATAATAAGATAGTTTTATTCATAATAGAGTTTATTGAAAGAAATCAAAAGCTAATGTCTATTTTTCAAATAGATTTTTCAAAGATCATCTTCAATTTCTCAAATTTTTCAGGATCTTCATCAACATCATCTCACTGATATCTCGGATTCTGCAATACAGTACCTTGATTATGTTCACAAAGCTAAAAGCATTAACCTTTCGATTAATATTTCGAGCATACTCCCTGTTACCGATTCCAAGTTTAATCAGCTTTATTTGGTTACGGATAACAGTTCTTAGTAGTGCAAAATTTGTCTATGATGAGTTTCAATAGTAATTTGAGGAGGACTTGACGTAGATTCATAATGCCAATCTTAGCATCCAAACTGTTTTGGACAAGGAGATGAGTCACATCTTCTTTTTCATTTTCGATGTCTTTACAACCAGATTTCTTGAAGGTATCATCAAGATGAACAGTTTCCTTAGATGGCATTTCACTCAAGGCTTTTAGAAGTTTTGCTTGAGATCTGGTTTGAGAAAACATCCTTTCGTATAAGTTCTCAGACATGTTGAGTACATATACTTGAAATACCTTTAACACATACCAAACATAGATATCAACCTTAAATAAATAATTCTAACCAGATTTGAAAAATATTTTCGCATCTAATGTGTTACTGAAACACAACTTTCTCCAAAAAGAGATTATCTTCAAGATCGGTATAAAGAGATACTTCAAACAACTACACGAATCCTTTTTACACGAGTTGTTGTAAGACAACCTTTCTACTCATAAGGATAATAACATCATAATTAAGGTAGCTCGTGTATTCTCTCTATGTTGAATAAGAGATACTAATAGGATTCTGATAGCCCAGGTATATGTGCTTCCTTATATCCGAAGATTGGGCATTGTAAGGATGCACATTCAAATGCGATTAAGCATTAGGATGAGGATCTTCCTCATCAAATACCTTTTGAGGAGATTCTTCCTCCTTTTCCTTAGAGCATTATCATGTTCCTTTTCTTGGGTTTTAAACCCATCCTCTTGGTTAGGAAAATTGGTAGATGCAATATCTTCGATTATATCATGTGCCCAGGATGGAATGTTCTCTCGAACTTGAACCCGTGTGATCAAGATTTGCCGTTCAACAAATTGCTAATGTCTTTCGTTCAAGACATTTTATATGTCCTCTTAAGGTATCCATTCCTTGTTGGAAATATTTTTCTAAACACCTGTTTAGATATACCTCTTGACATGTTACTGTAAGAAGTTTCTCAATTAGGATCTTATTAGTTATTTGTGAATGTTCTAGTGATTGATTGAGAACTTCACACTCGCAATCTGAATGATGAACTTCATTGCATAAAGCCATTTTTTATTCCTCATAATCTATCAGATTATTTTGAAGACTGAGTGTTTCACGCTTTCCTTCACAAACCCTTACATTCATTTGAACAATAAGTTCTAGGACATCATCTAGGTTGGCAATGGTTTTTCCCTTTTTTGAATAGTTTTCAACATGTTTGGAAAATCTTTCCAACACTTTTCGAAATTCGTATCTTGGGTAAGTACTAGTGAATTTAATTTCTTTTCCCACTTGGAAACAGAAGATTTTTCACTAGAGATCGGATTCGATCCAAAACATGTTTTTTGAATTTCTGGATTCATTCTTTTCTAATCAGAACCTGATTCTAATCAAGTTATCAACATAGACTTTTTCTTTGATTTTCGAAAAGACTTACGAGACCAATTTCCATTGACCTTTCCTGAGATATTATTCTTATTATCTTGATATACGTTAACTGAACCATACATGGATTCAATTTATTATAGGTTGGATCGCACCAAACACAGATTGTTAGATATTTTCGTGTTGCATGCTCTGATACCAATTGAAAAGACGAGTGTACCAAAATATACCTCAATCTAAACTTTTCCACCTATAAGTCCTTTCTCCGAAATTGATTGTCTATGGACTAAGTCGAGACAATACAACTAATCGGTTCACACTTCATGATCATCCATGGATACGAGATCGATACAATACAACAACGAAGTATGTTTACTTGATAAGAGGTTCAGACTTAACCAAACACAATAGAATTACTATCAAGTAAATAGGAATTAACGTTTGTGTATTTTACTTCTAATTATAATAAAAACAATTATAATTGCAGGAAATAGAAAAGTAAAAGACACAACAAGATTTTGTTAACGAGGAAACCGCAAATGCGTAGAAAAACCCCGGGACCTTATCCAGAATTGAATACTCTCAGGATTAAGCCGCTATACAAAATCAAACCAACTTCATATAGTTGAGACCAAACAACTAAACCTATAGTTCACCTAGTTCCGTCTGTATTCCCATGCCTCCAACTTATAAATAAGTCACGTACTTGGAACAATTCCTTTGGTTCGTATTCCAAACAGTAAAGGAACAACAAATCTATTTGGTAGCAACTCTTTTCAACTAGGTGATGTCAGTTCAATAAAAGGCTCTTTCGTTTATCTCAATAAACTCCTTTGTCAGGTCCTTAGATCTATCTACTAACAATAACCGAAGTAATCGTCTAGATTTTGCAATCAATACTTTTAATCACAAAGAAACATATTGATGCCGATCTACTCAACTAATAAATACAATCTACCACAAGGATAAACCGTTATAGTTGGATCCTCTTTAACCGAAACAAGTATTGTGCACACCAAAGATTATGAACCCAAATCAGAAATCTTCAAAGTCTTCTTCGCCTTCAAATCTTCTTAGATCATCAATAAACACCAAGACACAATCAACTTGAATCTCTTGTGATCAATCACGCATGTAACGGAGTCTGTTAACAATGGATTATCACAAGATGTCTTTAGATCTACAAACAAATAAAGATCCCCGTCGAAACTTCGATCTAGTTTGAGTGAATCTTATATCAGAAGAGAAGATTCTCAAGCATAAACAAACTAGGTGCAATCAAAGTTCAACAACCGTTAGCCAATCAAATCAATCGAAACTAATAATAAAACCGCAATTATCTAGTTTCCCCACCAACGTACTAATAAAGCTTCTCAATCCCAAAGAAGTCTTTAAACCGAGCGGCCAAGAGATTTTGCCTAATTAGGTTACTTTCCTCTTCGAATAGGCGGCTCCACCAGTAACAACACAACTAGGTAGTTTTGCTGGCTCTGAGGATTAGTTTGCTAGAAATGCAAACTTTGGTATTTATAGACCAAGGAAGTTTGGACACCAAGGAATTTCCAAAACCGAAAATATTCTCAAGATATGCAATATATTCCAGATTCGGTTTCCATAATTCTTGGAAATAATTTGTCCAAACATTGACCGAAAATCTCTTAGAAAATCTCCAATTAGTAAATGCACATTACCAATTTTTCATTTTGCAAAAATAAAATTAAAAAGCTTAATTAAAAGATTCTCAACTTATTTTTCGATCCGGGATTTTCCTTTAGCTATTAAGGAATATCTTTGAACTATAAAAGATAAGCGTTACTGCACATGTTCAAAGTATGTCGACATCGTTACTTTGTAAGTCCTCTTTCATACTTACAATCTTGAAACCGATTTTCCACACCTACAAACGAGTTTAGAAATGGTTCATCTGACTTTCAAGAACTATGTGATTGATTAAGAACACTCAATCACAAATCATGGGTTCCAAAGTTCCACCAAAACAAGTTTCGGTTCTACCTCCATATGAGTACTTTGCATAGTCACACTAGCTTTCCTAAAATTCGGTTGACTAGGTACTAGGATCGGTTCCCACATACTTATGGTAACTACTTGTTTTTGTCGATATGTCCAAAGGATCGGTTCCCCTTTCACTAAAAACTTGTTGCACATGTCCATAGGATCGGTTCCCCCATCTACTAAAAACGTGTTGCACCTCTTACAAGGATCGATTCCTCACTTGTGATCGGTTGCACCTCTTCATAGGATCGATTCCCCTTTGCCTAGAGTTGGTCATACAAATAACACTAAATCCATCATACCATCTCAGGTGATTACTTAAGATCGGTTTCACTAATAAAAGTCATACCAATAATAAAGTCAGGCCTTGTGAATAGTTTTACCAAGAACATAAACAAGTCATGAGCGGTTATACTAGTCACACATATTGGTAGTTCAAAAGGTATGCAATGAATAACAATACCAATAAGCCTAGCGATTTCCTTTCGATTCACGAAACAAGTGCATGAATTTACTTCCTTTAAACTAATGTAAAACATTATTTCCTAGGATGAAATCTTCACCTCATACCCATACATAATCACAATAGCATTCAAACGATTATGTCGATGTCTTATATACGAAGTTCAAAAGATAAGCGTCATACTTCGTATTGTATTCCTTAATACTACGTCTAACTAGAGTGTAATCATTCATGCTTCGCAATTATGTTTTCAATATGCACGACTTGAAAGATACGTTAGGGAATGAAACAGTTCAAGTCAAATATCACTAACCTCAAGTGGAAGGATGATGTTGTCGTTGTAGCTCCTTACTTCTTCACTTCTTCAAGTCTTCGCAATACTTGTAATGTCTCATATCCTAATACTTTCAAGGTAACCTATACGAAGTTGATTCTAGTACATAATCAAGCGACTCTTTAAATGAGTTTTGGTTCACTTAAATATGACAACCAAACTTGACATACCAACGCTTGGTGGGTTCAACCGAGCTATGCTCTAACAATTTCAATTATATAACAAAATATAATGAT